>CM050163.1:489516532-489956532 GCA_027410445.1 Discoglossus pictus
GGACTTAGAAAACAAAATGACGACCTCTCAAATATACGACCTTAACGGCCGAACCGCGCACAGAGCAAAACATAAAAAAAAACACAAAATACACACAAAAGTGAAATAAAAAACCTTACCCACAGCAAAGGTGGACACCCAGGATGTCTGGAAGTAAGGTTACACCTCAATTTAAGTCCAATTTAACGAGTTTAGATACTCGAAAATCCCCTAAGCAAGAGAAAAAATGGCCAACGAAAAAAAGGAAAACGAGGCTACACGACCCCTCAAGCCGCAAAACACTGCCAAACACATACAACGTTTACAAAAACCTGTACGAGTGTAATGATATAGGAATCACAAGGTTGTGGAGACCAGCAGCCAAGGTCAGCAATAATCCAGTTAAGCAACTTGTAGGTGAAACAGGAACAAGCTTTATTGAAGTGATCAGGAACCACACAATAATCTGGCATGGTACATAAACAGGAAGTGCCTTATATAGGCCAAGGACCAGACACCTGACCAGACACAGCTGAAGAGACTAGTCACTGATGCTATTGCTAGCAGAGTCAAGGTTATCAGATCTCCAGGAATTTCACAAAGGCAGGCTGGTGCAGTGGTAGTGAAGAGGCCCAGCAGCCTGGGGACCAGGGTTCAAATTCCTCACAGTCAATTCCTCACATTACCCCCGCCTCTGGATGCCCTATTACCTGGGTTAGCAGGGTACTGCACATGAAAAGACAGAAGGAGATCAGGAGCGTGGATATTGTCCACTGGTTCCCACAAACTCTCCTCCTCACCATAGCCTTTCCAGCAAACCAGATACTGAAGCTTGTTGCGGAAGATCCTGGAGTCCAGAATTTTCTCCACCTCGTATTCATCCGCACCATCCCCGAGGACTGGAGGTGGGGCAGGCAGGGCTCGGCCAGGGAAAGTGTTGACATGGAAAGGTTTCAGCAGTGCAACGTGAAACACCGTATGTATTTTCATGGAATCTGGAAGTTGCAAACGAAAAGTGACAGCATTTATCTGAGCGATGATCTCAAAAGGTCCCATGAACCTCTGACCCAATTTATGAGAAGGAACCCTAAGCTTAAGATTCCTTGTTGACAGCCAAACCTTGTCACCAACATGATAAACTGGGGCCTCCGGTCTATGCCTATCAGCAGCTCTCTTGTAACATTCCTGAGCCTTCGAAAGAGTCTCCTTCAACAGGTCTTGGGAATCTCTTAAGGTGGTTAGCCGATCAGTGACTGCAGGAATGGAAGTAGTATTTGGGAGACTCACTAGAAAGGTTGGATGGTAACCATAGTTGGCAAAAAATGGGCTCAAAGAAGTGGAGCAGTGTTGGGCATTGTTATAGGCAAACTCCGCCATGGGTAGAAAATCCAGCCAGTCATCCTGCAGGTAACTAATATAGCACCGCAAATATTGCTCCAAAGTCTGGTTGGTTCGCTCAGTCTGTCCATTACGTTGCGGATGAAAAGCTGACGACAGATTTACATTAATACCAAAAATGTTTCCAAAAACGAGATGTAAACTGCACTCCCCTGTCAGACACTACTACATCGGGCACTCCATGCAAGCGAAATATTTCCGAATAACCAGGTCAGCCGTCTGTTTAGCTGAAGGGAGACCACGAGCTGGTATGAAATGACCCATCTTAGTTAACCTGTCCACAACAACAAGAATGGTAGTGTGTTCCTTAGAGGGAGGTAGTTCCACAATAAAGTCCATGGATATAGATCCCCAGGGACAATGAGGAATCGGAAGAGGCTGAAGCAAGCCAACAGGGGATGAGCGAGGAGTCTTATGTCTGGCACATACATCACAAGAGGACACATACTTCTTAAAATCCTCATGATACTTCGGCCACCAAAAGGATCGGGCAAGTAGCTCTTGTGTCTTTCGGATTCCTGGGTGACCTGCTGGTTTTGAGTCATGGTAGAGACGTAAAAGGTCCAGTCGCACTGACTCCGGAGCAAACAGACGTTGTTGAAAAATCCAAAACCCATTAAGCATCGTCATGTGGAGATCACGAGGAGGATCACGAAGAACTGGGTCTTCATCGTAGCCCTTTTTAATGCGAGACATCAGATCAGAAGGAAATGTAACTCCTATAAATATATCCTCCGGCAAGATGGTGGTCTTGGTTACGGTAGTATGGAGGGGGTAAGCTATACTAGACAAGGCATCCGCCTTACCATTCTTGGAGCCAGGACGGTATGTAACCAAAAAATTAAACCTCGAGAAGAATAGGGACCAGCGTGCTTGTCTGGCTGACAGTCTCTTTGCTGATCGAATACATTCCAGATTTTTGTGATCTGTGAGGACAGTGATTGGATGGGTAACTCCCTCCAAGAGATGTCTCCATTCGGTGAAGGCAGCTTTTATAGCCAATAGTTCTTTATTCCCTATGTCATAGTTTCTTTCTGCTGGCACCATCTGGCGTGAATAGAAGGCACACGGATGTAACAGCATCTTAGGTCCAGTTTTTTGAGACAGTATAGCACCAATAGCTAAATCAGAAGCATCAACTTCCACAATAAACGGGAGCAGAGGTAAACAGAGTCTTTAATCTGGAAAATGCGGTATCAGCCTTATCGGACCACTGAAAAGGAGTCCCTTTACGTGTGAGTTCAGTGATCGGTGTAATAACGGCAGAGAAATTCTTAATGAAACGCCTGTAAAAAATGGCAAACCCCACAAATCTCTGAACATCTTTCTCATTGTTGGGGATGGGCCAGTCCAGCACAGCTTTAATTTTACTTGCGTCCATACTTAAACCTTTGGGAGTTATTACATACCCCAGGAATTGAATTTCTGTTTGTTCAAACTCACATTTTTCTAGTTTAATGTATAGGTGGTGGGTACGAATTTGCTCCAGAACTATACAGACCTGTTTTCTGTGGTTTTCAAGATTATCCGAGAATATTAGGATATCATCCAAATATGCCACAACAAACTGACCCAGGAGATCTCGTACTACATCATTGATAAGATGCTGGAAAGTTGCAGGGGCATTACAAAGCCCAAATAGCATTACTAGATATTCGTAATGCCCGTACCTGGTTCTGAAAGCTGTTTTCCATTCATCATTTGGTCTTATGCGAACCAGATTATATGCCCCCCGAAGATCAAGCATCGTTAATATTTTAGCTGAGCGAAGTCTCTCCAAAAGTTCAGGAATGAGAGGCAAGGGGTAGCGTTTTTTAACAGTGATGTTATCAATGTCCCTGTAATCAATGCATGGCCGTAGGCTGCCATCTTTCTTCTCTACAAAGAATATAGGAGCTCCTGCTGGAGAAGTAGCTGGTCGAATAAAGCATTTGGCAAGATTTTCTTGTATGTATTCACGAAGAGCTTTCAATTCAGGCTCAGAAAGGGAATATATACGGCCAAATGGGATAGCAGCCCCAGGCAACAGCTCTATTGGGCAATCATAAGGCCTGTGGGGAGAAAGCTGATCAGCATTCTTCCTATCACAGACATCTGCAAAATCCCGATATTGTAGAGGAAGCTTAGTCAAGTTTGTACAACCATTTCATTAATTTTTGTGGCAACAGGTGTTACCTTAGAGGGTTGACAATTCATTAAGCAGTGTTCTGAAGGAAAGGACAACGTTCTGATCTTCCAATCAATCTGTGGGTTATGCAGAGCAAGCAAAGGTACCCCCAAAATCACTGGAAACTGTGTTGAGGAAATTAGGTGGAAAGAGATAGCCTCATGGAGATTCACTTCCAGAGTCAACTTTAGGGCACAGTCTCATGTGTAACCGGGCCTGACGTAAGTGGAGAACCCTCTTCACCATGAGCCAGAGAAAACAAGGGTTGTGTGACAGAATCCAGTTGATCTGAAATCTGGGATTGGTGTCAAATCTGTGCGCCCTCAGCAGCCATAGCTATTGTTCTTTTGGATTTGCTAGGGCAATTGATGGCATAGTGCCCTGCACTACCACAATACAGGCATAAATTGTGAGTGCGTCGCCACTGTTTTTCTTCATTGGATAATGCCCCTCTTATTAGATTTACCTGCATAGCCTCAGACTCAGAGTCTGTAGGTGTTTGTGGGATCGGAGTAGAAATTCTTAAATATGAAATTGGAGTAGTACTTGGTCTAAAAGAGCCCTGTCTTTCCAATCTTCTTTCAGAAAGTCTCCGATCAATATGCATCAAAGTCAGCAGGAAGATCAACACGAGCTAGCTCATCTTTTATAGCTTCTGAGAGACCTTTTCTGAAGTGGAACCTCTGGGCTGACTGGTTCCAGGTAGTATCAGCAACCCACTGTCTGAATTCAGCAGCATATTCAGCCACCGAGCGCCTCCCTTGATGCAAATGAAGGAGAGTGGCTTCTGCTGTAGCACATCGATTTGGGTCATCAAAAACTAGGCACATGGCCTCAAGAAAGTCATTTAGATTACCCAAGACTGGACTGTCCTGTTCCAGAAGAGGGAAGCCCCAAGCCAGGGCTTCATCTTTGAATAGGGAAAAAATAAATCCCACCTTCTCTCTTTCAGATGGAAATCGGTGAGGTAACATCATGAAGTGCAAACGGCATTGATTTAGGAAACCACTACATTTTTTGCGATCTCCTCCAAACTTTTCTGGTAGGGGTAAGCGGGCATCTTGGGCAGGTGTAACAGTAGCAGCCGCAACATCACGTGCCCTGTAGCTGGTATACTCATTGTGCATTGACTGAACTTTATTTTGCAGTTCAGCTACCTGGTCCTGCAGCACTTGAATGGTCTGTGCCTGGGTCTGCACAGTTGCAAATAAAGCAACCTGCTGGGCCAATGCAGAATCTGACCCGGCGCTCTCCATGAAAGGGCCAGATTATTCTGTAATGATATAGGAATCACAAGGTTGTGGAGACCAGCAGCCAAGGTCAGCAATAATTCAGTTCAGCAACTTGTAGGTGAAACAGGAACAAGCTTTATTGAAGTGATCAGGAACCACACAATAATCTGGCAACGTACATAAACAGGAAGTGCCTTATATAGGCCAAGGACCAGACACCTGACCAGACACAGCTGAAGAGACTAGTCACTGATGCTATTGCTAGCAGAGTCAAGGTTATCAGATCTCCTGGTATTTCACAAAGGCAGGCTGGTGCAGTGGTAGTGAAGAGGCCCAGCAGCCTGGGGACCAGGGTTCAAAACCCAGCAGAGTAAATTCCTCACAACGAGGTACAAAAATACACTATTAGCAAGTGCTACCATTTTACAACACTAACTTACAGAATGCGGAAGTACACAGCTACACAAACAGTTTCCCCTCGCACACGCAGCCTATTTAGACTACACAATGACGCAAAGTTGCGCAAGGTAATTAAATCAGATAATGATGTACTTTCCCTACAAAGGGATTTACATAAAATAGAGGAATGGGCAGATGAGATTTAATATGAATAAATGTAAAGTTATGCATCTGGGAAGGAAAAATAGCCATGCAATTTATAATCTTACTGGAGCAAATCTAGGGGTATCTGAAATTGAAAGGGATTTGGGAGTACTTTTGGACAACCACTTAGGTAAACGTGCTCAATGCCAAGCAGCAGCTGCACAGGCAAATAAAATATTAGCATGTATTAGGAAGTGTATAGAAGAAAGGAAAGCAAATATAATTCTGCCACTATACAAATCCCTAGTACGCCCTCATTTGGAATATGGAGTATATTTTTGGGCACCACTTCATAAAAAGGAGATTTTAGAGCTGGAAAAGGTACAGAGAAGGGCAACAAAACTAAAAGGGGAAATGAAGGGTCTTAGTTATGAAAAAAGACTAACCACATTAAACTTATTTTCTCTAGAAAAAAGGTGTCTTAGGGGGCATGTGATTACATTATATAAATACATCCAGTTCTTTATAGAAAGGACAGTAGGGAAATGGACAATATAGAATACTTTCTGGAAAGAGGGTACTTGGTACTGAAAGAACTGTGTTCGGTAAAAGACAAACCATTAAATTTAGTGTAAGATTCACACATGGTCGCTACTAGATGACTAAAGAAAAGCAGAGGTGATACGTATATTCAAGAAGGGAGCAAGAGCAAATCCGGTGAATTATAGACCAATGAGCCTCACTGTAGTGGGAAAACTTTTAAAAGACTTATAAGGGATAATATACAAGAATTTGTCTACTTGATCATGATTATAATTAGGAGTCATGTCAAACAAATCTTATTAGTCTCTATGAGGAGGTTAGTAGGAACCTGGATCAAGGCAACTCCGTGGATGGAGTCTTTTTGGATTGCAAAGGCTTTTGATACAGTGCCACATGAAAGAATATTGTGCAAACTAAGGGATACAGGAATTGCAGTAAATATCTGCTCATGGGTCGAGAGCTAGCTAAAAGACAGGAAGCAAAGGGTTGTGGTAAATGGAACATACTCCGATTGGACTAATGTGGTAAGTGGGGGTCCACAGGGTTCAGTATTAGGTCCTCTCCTTTTTAACATATTTATAATGACTTAGAAGTGCGACTGGAAAGTAGTGTCTCCTTTTTTGCTGATGACACAAAGTTGTAATTCAACCGGGTAATGATGTACTTTCCCTCTAAAGGGATTTACATAAATTAGAGGAATGGGCATCTAAATGGCAGATGAGATTTAACATGAATAAATGTAAAGTTATGCATCTGGGAAGGATAAATAACCATGCAATTTATAATCTTAATGGAGCAAATCTAGGGGTATCTTATATTGGAAGGGATTGGGAGTACTTGTGGACAACTACCTAGGTAACAGTGCTCAATGCCAAGCAGCAGTTGCAAAGGCAAATAAAATATTTGCATGTATTAAGAAGGCTATAGAAGCAAGGGAAGCAAATATAATTCTGCCACTATACAAATCCCTAGTATGCCCTCATTTGGAATATGGAGTACAATTTTGGGCACCGCTTCATAAAAAGGAGATTTTAGAGCTGGAAAATGTACAGAGAAGGGTAACAAAACTAATAAGGGGAATGGAGGGGCAGTATAAAGCTTTTTCAAGTCAGCTTTTTGTGCCAAGAGGTTTTTAACTGACAAGAGGACATCATTTGAGGTTAGAAGTAAAAAGATTCCACCTTAAAGAAAGAAAAGGATGTAGTGACAGTGGATTTGATAGATAACTTTAAAAAGGGACTGGATATATTTTTTATTAAAAAGGGCATTCAGGGTTATCCTGGTTAATTAGAGAGAGCGTATCCAGTTAGGATTCTAATCGCCAGTATTTGGGGTTAGGAAGAAATTTGTTTTCCCTTTTGAGACGATTGGCTAGTTTCACTTGTTTTTTTTTCTGTTTGCCTTCCTCTGGATCAATTAACAACTAATCCGCATATTGCAGATCAGAGGCATCTTAAAATGTTGAACTTGATGGACTAAAAGTATTTTTTCAACCTCAATTACTATGTAGCTTCTACTATGTAATGTAATTATTACTTTATGCCAATTAGTACATCCTAAATTCAGAAGATATATCCCACCTCTTACCTTTGGCTACAACAGTTTTTGAATATTGATTTATGATATATAATTTATAAAGCAAAATTATTTCTCTAAAAGAGCATGGATAATATTAATGTCGTGCTTACTCATCATTTATGGTAAGGTATACATAAAATACAATAGTCAAGAGTATAGTAACATCTACACAACGTTAATTCGACCTAGCAAGGATACATGTAATTTAGTCCAATATCCAAATATCTTTAAATGTATGATATTAGGGGAATATAATTATAGTTTGATAGATTCAATAACATTGTAATCTCAAAATAATAAAAAGACTCATTATTATATTTAAATGGTAGATTAATCGCATTATCTGGTTTAGAAAGACATGACATTTCTGATTTCTCAATATTTTTACAATATCCTGAAAAGAAATTAAACAAACCAATTGTGTTAATATGATTTACATATTTTTCTGGCTCTTCTATAAAAAGAAAATATCATTGGCAACCACTGACTTGGTCACTGTGTATTTTCCTATATGAAGACCTGAATACACTGCTCTTATTGCACATGACAAAGATTCTAGTGCCAAGTCAAACAACAGTGTAGAGATAGGGCAACCATGATGCATCCTCTTTCGCAATATTAAGCTTTCTGATTTTAGTCAATTAGTTAATAATGTTGCGGTAAGAGAATAGTATACTTGTTGAATTAAATGTAAAAGATTCCTTACTGTTACAATGAGGAGAATAAATAATCCCATCACACTCTGGCAAATGCTTTATCAGTCAAAGCTTTTATCATTTTAATTACCACTGATCTACCTTTAAAACCAGTTTTACCTCTATTTATAAACTCTTGAAGTATAGATTGCAACCTTTGAACAAGCATTTTAATGTTTTGTTTTTTTTCTTAATCAGTATTCAACATGGATGTTAGCCTGTAAGCACCTTTCTCCTAAAGGTTTATAATGCTCAATGGGGTATCCATATGGCCCTGGAGCTCTCCCTGTTGGCATTGGCATTATGGTCCTATTTAATTTGTCTTCTGTAAATGGAATATTTAACATTTCAAAATGCTTTTTAGAAATTGCAGGGAGATGTATCTTTTGCAAAGTATTTACTTTATTTTCCTTATTGATCTCTTCTTGAACATAAAGTCATGTGTAAAGATTACAAAAAATGTTTCCTTTTTTCTTTGGGTCAGATAACATTTTATCTCCTATTTTAATATTCAAGATAAATTTCTTGCTTCCCTTGACCATAGATGTCAAATGAGCAAGCAAGCATTCTAGATGGTTAATTCCAAATCTAATGAACAACTACCTCTGCAATACATTTATTTGTAAATGAACCATGACCAATTTATAATTATCATAGTTTTGATTTGCTTTTTCATTAGTCATCTACTTTTCCACTGGTGTCTCTGTGCACGTGTGAATCTAGAAGTTGGGATTAAACATTCACTAGACCTATCCAAAGATTTCCCAGTATTAAAGGTAAATGTATAAATGGAATTAATCTTGTCCTTTATCTGGCACAAATACTTGCATAAAATAAAATGACTATTTTCAATCAGTATTTTAAAAATAATAAATCTCCACTCCTGATATAATCTCTGACTTTTCTGAACGAAATCATTACTCCTTTTTCTTTTTTGATAGGACGTGAATATTACTTACTGTGCGCATGGGGTCGTCTGGAGGAGGGCAGCATCAATTCTTAATTTATTGTATTATCTTAAAATTGCCCTATGTCTCAACGGTGAGTTAATAACCCCAATAATCCTTTTGGATTATTAGGGTTCGTTCTGAAGGTGGGACCCCACTCTGATTTACCCTGGTCTTGACAGACAAGTTCTCAGTGTTCCTCAGTTGGGACTTATTCTGGAGATGCTTAATCTCTCATTCGTTAATTGATGATAATCCAATCAACCTATATTGGTCAGAAGGCTATCTACATATCTACAAGATTTTTATATGTCTAGCCAGCATAATAGCATTGCCAGACTAAAGCACCTAATCTCTTGCTCAATTCTGTCAAACAGAGAATGCTCAGAGCAGAGGCTGTTGGGATTGAAGCTCAAGCCCTATTACTGGGACTGAGCATGTTTGCATGCATAATTTATTTTTCACATGGTGAAACATTACCTGAATTTATTACACAGGGCGGGGGGGGGACGGGGGGCTTGAGCAGGTAACCATCTTTGAATCAACATAACTTTTAAAATATTTTTTGTTTTCGAAAGCCTACACATACTGTTCTTAGCACATGTATATATTTTAGTTTGTTGGATAAAATTTGGTTTTATGGAGCTTGCACTGGTCCTTTAATGGGATTCCACTGATTGGGTGCCCTATTATACAGTATGGCAACTAAAACATATTCCTGGCCAATATTAGGATACTTTGGCATCCGGTTTTCACACCTTGTCAAAAGTAAACTAACCTCTGGGGAGACATGGGTAGGAGCAGTAGAAGTTGGATGTGTTCAGCTAAAGCTTAAAGCTTAACAAATGTAATAATAAAAAAGAATATTTAAAAACAAATATTTGGGGTCAGTAATAGTTTGACATTTTGACAGCATGACAATTCTGTATTCAAATAATGGTTTAGGGTAGAGTTCTCTGGACAGACTTTCCTCTTTTTCCATATAATAGACTTAATCTGACTGTGTATATATTTTTAGTTTTTTTTCCAATGAGTTTGTTTACTAAAAGATCTCAATGTTTTGTATTCAGAGTTCTTACATATGCTCTATGCAGTAATTTCTGATGATACCCCTTTGCTTTCAACCTATAGTATTACGGTTTGCCCTTTTGGATTGCTACCTTGTCGTAGTGAAGGGGCTTGTGTACGTCAATGAATCTGTGAGCTATACCATGTAGGATCCCACAAGATGGGCAGGTAATAGCAGAGAAGTCTGACAAATCACAATCCACATAAGAAGGAACAGGCAACCCACTTACAGATAATCATGTACAAAGACATAGCCATAGATGTGCCTGGCGTGCTGCCGTCAATAAGGTCATGGAGAGTTGGACATGACTGAACAACAACAACATAATTATTAGTTTGTATTTTAAATGAATCAATATCTGCACAATTACATTATTCTATCAAATATTCCCACACTTGAAGATTTTGCAGAGTGGAGACTGGATGAGGACTATTTCCAGGAATCCCAACTAGCAGCATGAGCAGCTTAAGGGCCCTGAGGACTCCCACCCACTTGATAAGCAAATGGGTGGGAGTCCTCAGGGCACCTTTGTCCTGTCACAAGTATCAAACTATCTGGTTAATTCCCAGGACACCCAATGCCAATATAAACCATGTTCAGTAAGCCCCCAGGTGTTCCTCTAAAGGAATGCCAAGATCTAATCATAGGAGCTAAGGACAGTATTAACCTAAGAAAAGCAATTGTCTTGGAGCTTTCCACAGTTATTTGTCCTTCTCTGGTTTGGTCACTCTGTACAACAGACCCTTTTCCCAGACAATTAGGGAATAACCCACCAGTACCTCCTCTCTAAGGGCACTAAGTTCAGACAGGCTGGGAAGATACTTTAGCTTTATGACAATCACAAATATTTTCAGTCATTGTCCAAACACCCTAGTGTCTCAGACCATATGGATAAGTGTAACACAAGCATTAATTCAACCTGTTTGGAAAAATAGTTTGATCAAAGGCAACTCTCCACAGTATTTTTATGTATAAATTTAGTTTATAACAAGTAATCAGCATCTGTTTCTCTGAATTCAATTCTTTGTAACATGTCCTATTTTATCATCCTCCAGCTCTTATTTTGTGCTTTAATCTCATTTACTACTCGTGGAACACATTGTGATTGATTATACTTATATATAGCTAATCAGACTATTAAATGTGAAATATTTTAGTCTAACTGGAATTAGCTTTAAAAATAAGGATTTTAATAACATCTGGGTTCCTCATTCAAGCATTTAAAAAATAAAGGTAAAATTACTCCTATGGCTACAGAAGTAAGAAAGCAAATTACAAAGACGGAAGCAGTGAAAAATGAGTGTAAAGTATGAGTATTTGGTAAAGTATTTCATCTTTTTCAATAGCTTTGGGGAGGAGGGGATCTGGGGAAATATACTGCACAATTAATTATAGTTTGAAAAACACAGTTAGAGCCCTAGCTGTAGGATCAGAGGATTTTTTAAAATGTAAGTTTACTCATAAGATTGCTTTTTAATCAAAATTAATTGAAGACTTGTGCATCTTGATGTTTGCTACTTAATGTTATTATGCAATGACCATTTAAAAGCAAAACATTGGAGAGTTTATAATATCTGAGAATTATTTCTAGCTGTTTTCATAGGTACCACATACTCTAACCAATTTCCTAATATCTCCTTATTGTTGTTCTATAGGGCAAATTGTAAATGCATTAATCTCTACCGTAAGCATGCATATAAGACATGACCTTGCTTCTCTAAAAAGCCAGGAGTATCACGATTGCTCCAATACCCCATAATGAAAATGTTGTTTGCTTTACTACCTTTTACTTCAGGGATTTTTATGAGTGAGAAAGGATTTTATGCCCCGCTACCCACTTAAAATTGTGTGATCGCCCACTTAAACAATGTTCTTGTGTTAGCATTTTTTTTCAAGTAGGGGCATACCTTGACAAAGTTATAAAAGGCGTGTATGTGAGTAACAGACTCTGTAAAGCTCAGGAGGACTGCATTGAGTTAACTTTTTTGCTGAGTTGATTAGCTGCACCTGGGCACACCTGGTTTAACACTGCTCATGGAGTATGGGTGGAACTGCTTATAGACTGATTGTTTGCAGTTTGTCTGAGATGTAGAAAGACACACACACAGTGAGACAGCAGCCTGAAGCTTATGGTCTTTTGGAGCAGAGTGGAGACCTGAAAATCTGAATAAATATACAGGCCAGTAATTTTTCAAACAATTGGACTGTTTGTTTAGTTGGATGCGAGCTGGTTAGTGAGAAAAAAACTGTTTATCATTGAGTATCTGTATCTGTGAGTAATAGTTTTTTCAGTTTTTTTTTTCTTTTAATGTCTTTAAAAACAGAGTCTGTTTTAACTATACTCAATGTCTGAGCAACAAATGACTGACAAGAGTGGTTACCTTTCAGTTGTGAGGTAGATTGTGATAGTTTAAGAATGTCTTGCAGTGAAGGTAGTGTTTCAGTGGAGGTTTGACCTATTATTTTCTTTGCTTTGTTTTGTTTTGTTATTTTTGTATAACTGGCTAAAATTTCAGTACAACTTGCATTTATTCTGTACATGTATTACAGACTATTGTATTGTATTCCTCCATCAAAGTGACTGAAACACAGTCACAACCCCAAAGGAGACTGGTAACTTGTCACAATACACATACCGTGGTAACAGTGGTACCTCGGTTCTCTTTGTCCTCCCAACTCATAATTTTTGATACTCTATGCATTACTTTGACAAAAATTTCCTTGGAACTCAATGCTTGCTTGAAACTTAAGGCATCGGACTGACAAAAATTGTCTGGGAACTCTAAGCTTGCTCGCAACAACCCGCATCATGTCTTTCAGGAAGTGGAATAAAGTTCTGTACTATGGTGTAGTGTAGTTAGTGCGTACAAGAGCCCAAAGACAGTCTGAGCCTGCAAGAGCCCAAAAGTAGTCTGGGCTGTCAAGAATCAAAGTGCAGCCATTGTCTACAAGAATCAAAGTGTAGACTGTGCCTATAAGAACAAAAGTTCTAACCAATAACCACTCTCCACCTTCTCTTCCTCTACATTGCCACCAACCCATTGGGCCCTCAAGTCTTCTCAGTACAGTTAAAGTGAAGTAAACTTCTATGTTATGTGAAGTAATTTTTTTTTTTTATTTATGTCTCTATAGTTTTAAGGTATTGTATCCAAAAACAACACCATCAGTTCAAAATAAAATGTGAACATTTATTACAATTTACATTTATCCCTAAAGGAAATGCTAGCTTAGAACGCAACCTTTTTGAAACATATCCTGCCATCCGGACCGGATTAAGGACAAGTTCCAAGGTACCACTGTAATTATCTTCAAACTTATCTGCAATAGGACACAGTTTGTTTAATACATATTTTTTATTGTTAATTACTTTGAGCAATTTCCCTATTTCTATTCTTGCATTTACAATATATTTCAATAATGTAAAAACAAAGTTTGCTGTTGCACATTATGAATTGATGTAGAATATAAGTTTAAGTACAGCTTGTATGTATATCTAAATTAGAAGTCTGTTTATTCAGTGATGCACTACACAATATACACAAAACATGTTAGCATATTAAATTAATGGTACTTTCATGTATGTATTAAAATAGCCCAAACTTACGTCACCAGATATTTTTGCATTTTTTCCCCTTTTTTCCACTCTTCTCCAAATTCTTTTTTTTTTAACAAACTAGTATAACAGAAAAGCAAAGATAATTTGTTGAGAGCAGAGATAACATAAGGAAAACGTACAGAAATGGAGAATAGAGAGAGAAAGGTAGAAATGGGGAGAGACAAAGAAAAGAAAGTAGTACTTTAAGGAAAGAGCAATAGGTAACTGGAATAACCTTCCAGTGGAAGTGGTAGAGTCAAACACAGTTGAGAAAGTGAAGCATGGATAAGTATTAGGATATCTTAGGACTTAATAAGTCAGACTTTTGGGTTGATACAATAGAGAAGTTTTAGTTATCTGTCATCAAATCAATGTTTCTATGTTTCACAGAGGAGAGAAAAGAGGAAAGAGAATGAAATAGATAAACTAGGGAGTTAGAGACAGTGGAAGAAACAGAAAGAGACAAGGAAGAGAGAAGGGGTTAGGGTAGGGTAGCGAAAAGAGGGAGACTAGAGAAAGCAGAAAGAAAATGTGAGAAAGCAAGAGAAAATAAAATGGAAGGATGATGAGACAGTAAGGAAGAGAGGCAGAGGTGGAGAAGGGAGGGAGAAGAGAGAAAATGGACATAAACTGAGGGAGGGAGGGAGGGAAAGAAAATGGAAGGAGAAAGGTCAAGAGAGCAGGAGGAGAGAGAGATAAAGAGAGAGAGAGAGAGGATGGAGGAGGCTAGAGGGAGGAAGAAAGACAGGATTAAAAGGAGAGAAGGGAACAAAAGAAGCGCATAAGAGTGTATGCTGCTAGACATGTCCCAATGTTAACCTTGGTATTCTACACATATAACTATAAATAAACATATATGCAAAGCAAACAAAAAAATCATTAATAGGAAAATACAGAAATATATCTGTGCTGTAGTCATATTTGGCTTGGAATCTACTGCCATGTTTTTCTAAGGTATTTTTTTCATTATCATATCACTGCATAACACAGGCTTCCTCCTATCTCACTGGGATATCACTGAATAACCCAGAATTCCTCCTACCTCACTATCATATCACTGCATTACACAGGCTAACCCCCTCCTCACTATTATTTAACTGCATAACACAGGATTCCTCCCACCCCTATCATATCACTGTATAACACAGCCTTCCTTCCACCCGCTATCATATCACTGCATAACACAGGCTCCTCCTACCTCACTATCATATCACTGAATAACACAAAATTCTCTCACATCACTATCATATCACTTCATGACACAGGCTTCCTCCCTCCTCACTTACCTCTAATTCTTATCCTCCATGATACTTTCACTGTGCTTTAGGGAGTTCAGCTGCACCTCACTGACGAGGCCCATAAAGGCTGAAACGCGTCTGGGGTTGGCTGTTTATCCCGTTAAGGGGAGAATTGCCTGGTATTTCGGGGCTGGGTCACTCTTCTGAGTGGGACCAGACTGATATACTACAGGATATTTCTCCCTGTGAAGGGCACAAGTGAGCTAAAAGAGGTTGCTCTCAGAGTGGCTTATCATGGTCATAGAACTAATCTATTAAGGTTGGTTCGTTCTCTGATGAGCGTCTCTAACTTACCTGCTTTTGTTTATGCAAATTACCCTTAGGGTTTACTCTCCCTAAGGGTAATAGGGGACTCCAGACGTGGACCCCTTGCTCACTGTGCCTTAGGGAGTTCATCTGCACCTCACTGACGAGGCCCATAAAAACACAAAACGCGTGTGGGGGGTTTGCTGTTTCTCCTGTTGAGGGTAGAATTGCCTGGTATTTCAGGGCTGGGTCACTCTTCTGAGTGGGACCAGACTGATATACTACAGGATATTTCTCCCTGTGAAGGGCACAAGTGAGCTAAAAGAGGTTGCTCTCAGAGTGGCTTATCATGGTCATAGAACTAATCTATTAAGGTTGGTTCGTTCTCTGATGAGCGCCTCTGACTTACCTGTTTATGTTTATGCAAATTACCCTTAGTGTTTAGTCTCCCTAAGGGTAATAGGGGACTCCAGACGTGGACCCCTTGCTCACTGTGACTTAGGGAGTTCAGCTACACCTCACTGACGGTTTTTACTTTCCAAGGGGTGAAGAGTGTTTGTTAGGGTAGGTGGGATATGGATGAAGAGGGAAAAGAAGAGCAAGAACAATAAGCTAATAAGAGAGGTAGAACGTGAGAAGGGGGAAGACTGGAAAAAAAGGAAAAAAAACAAAGAGTAGAAGTGAATTGGAAAGAATCAACTGAATATCAACTGAATATATTGCAAAAGTAAAAAATACATACAAGTCAAGTGTTATGGTGCAACAACGCATGCCTGAAAAATTATACTAGCAATTTGTAATTACAATGTTCTGTGTACCTTTGTGCAAATAATATTTCTGCTACATCTGGCCAAGTAGCTGTTGTGGCTGCTCATTTCATCCTACCAGGGTTTTTAAAAAGGGGAGGAGTCTAAAACTTCCCTAGGTCAAAGTTTTCCTGGCAGAGACATACTGCTCCATACTGTCATTCGCCCTCTAATCCGGTAATGCATTATTAAGTTTAAATTTGCTATTTTGTGCGTTCCCCATTCATATAATCAGGGGAGGGAAGTACATCCATCAGAGACTGTAGTATTAATGTAATGCCAGTAGTCACTAAAACTGTTAATTTCATATGAACAAGTCAGTCAACAGCAGAGAACTAGGTAACAATGCTGGTGGTATTAATGGAACTAATGTGTGGATTTGACAATACTAATAATACAACTGTATTATTTTAGTTGTTAACAACACAATTAAAAATATTTCAAGGTTGACTATGCATACAATTATGCTGTTGTTCATTTGCATATGAGAAAAATTTGACTTATTAGACAACAAGAAAAACTTAACAGTAGTTTGACATTGGCTTTTCTTAGTAGAAAGTAAGGTAAACATGTAAAAAAAATGTTTGATGTTTCAGTGTTTACTGTTGCTGGTTATTTTCTCCTTTCATTTAAACAATACTTTCATATTGATCCAGTAGACTTTTTGAATTATATGATTTTTCAGTTTGGGATGTTTGTTTTATGTTGCAAGTGTTTTCATTATTCCTATCACCACCAAATTATAATGCAATCCTTAGCCTTAAGGCCAGTGTCGTACCATGTTTTCAACAATTTCTGCAAGAGTGATTAATTAAAAATATGCTGTGCAGAATCTTTCAAATTATAATTGCAAATGTCAAGATAGCATCTGCTTTCACAATATTTTTAGAAGCTCATCTTTGCAAGTCTTCTGAAAAGCATAAAAAGTAAGACATTTTTTGGACAAGTGACACATAGAAAATCATATGTTAAGTTATGCATTTTCCCTGAAAGTATACAATTAAAGTGTTAATTTGCGATAAGCTATAGATGTCGCTTGTTAAATTAGCCTTACTATTTGAAATTATCCTTGTAGATTTGCTTTAATATGTTTTAGTGCTCTACCCAATCTTAGCATATCACTTAGATGTCAGTATATTTTATAACCCCTCTCACAAACATCTTGTGCAAATTATGTGACCGCTAAAAGAAAAGTCATTAGAATTCTGATGTAATCTTTACATTACCATTAATGTATTTTACTCATTGACAGCTCTTTTACATTCTTTTGTACAAGAAGAAATATCAAATATGGAAAGAATCCATATTTCTGAAATAATTTCCAGACATCTGTTGTATATAAATAGCTTTTATGTTGCTATCTCTTGAGTACTCATAAAATCTGACAATGTGTTTTTTGCTTTGTTGCAGAAAATGTAAACTAAGTGTTAGAATGTATTTTATGTACCAAACTACAGAGTGTGAAAATAAAATAATAAACATTTTGTGTCAATGAAATATATTTCTTACTTTTTGTTACCACAGACAAATAGCCAACTCAGCAAGGCTGCTAATTGCAGGAATTTGAAAATTCACACCTCATAGACCCCTTAGCAAACGTGAGCTTGTAATGGGTTGCATAGTTTAGCTAGTCTTCCAATAATGTACCTCTCATATTTTACATTTCTTTAGAAGAAAAAAAAGAACAAAATTGACATAAACTGTACCAAAGAGACAAAACAAGAGTCTTTGAAACCCCTTTGAGATGGGATGCTGTAGTTAAATTATTGGAAAATGTATATTTATTTAATATGCATGTCATTTTAAACAGAAATTATTCAAAATGAATTTGTGAGCTAAGTTCACTTTGTGCTGTAGAACCACAAGCAGACAGACACATACTGTTTGTTGGAAGCTGCCAAAACATTAAAATGACATGATTTTCAGTGATAATCATTATATTTAACTAGCAACTTGCGCGTCCAAAATGACAGTAATAAAATTTGAATCCTAGCAATGCTGTTTGCCACACAATGGGAGCCTCTCCCCCTCTACTTTATTGGAGTCTCTATCTCACTTCTCCCTTGTGTCTCATTTCCCCCCTCCCCTCCCTCCCTTGTGTCTCCTGTGTCTCCTTCCCCCCCTGTGTTTTTACCCCCTCTCCCCCCTGTGTCTTCCCCCTCCTTCCCTGTGTGTCTCCCTCCTCCTCCTCTCTCTCTCCTCCTCAGTCTCGAGATGCGCATGTTCAGCTTACGCCGCGCAATGCGCATGCGGGCGCCCTGCCGCAATGCTCATGCACGGCCCATTGCCTAATCCGCATGTCCGCCCCTTTGCAGCAATCGTAGTTGTCAAACTGCGATTTGTCGCAAGCCTGACGACGACTCGCAGTTTGACAACTATAATATGTGATAATATGTGATTATTTAGAAGGACACATTGCTGGTACAAAGGAAAAGAAAATATTTTCAGAGAAAATATTACTTTGAACAGACTTGGCATACATTTTGTTTCTCTTCAACTCTGCTTGTTGACATGGAGCCCGATTCACTCGAGCTTATGCATGCTACTGTAGCCCGTAAGTAAGGGTTGCAAGTTAATTTGCTATTCAATTGGTGCCTTTTTGCGGGTTACGAGTTACGGGTTAGAAACAATTGCGATGGTTACAGCCTCCTGAAGCCTTTAATCTTTCACTTTCGCAAGAGTTACAATCGCTAAAATCGCAAATCTCTATTCACTTGCTCAATTTCCCCAAGCCCGCAACTGTTTTAAACCCCGTAAAAAGGAGAAAATCATACGAGTGCTAGAGAGAACTCGCAAGGGGGGGTTAAACCCCTTTTTGTAGCACTGTAAATGCAAATAAAAATCTATAGTGCACTGTAAATATCAGGGAAAGCGATGACAAACATTATAATTAATTGTACAACAGTCTCAAAGTCGCAAATTGGCAGTATATAAGATTTATTTTTATGTTTCATTTTGGGGTTAAATCGATCCCGGGTAACAATGAATTAATACATATCAGGCCACCCATATGGACTAGAACAGTATTGGCATTAATTTTCATAATTCTTGATTTTGCGGGTTTGCGAGTCTGATCGCATATCGGACCCCCATACCTAATTGATTGACATGTAACCTCCATGTTTTACTGCCGTAATAATGACAGTCTCATTTTCTATTGGCTGATTCAAAATAGGAGGTTACGGTTTTGATTAATTGATCATGTTCCCGCCCTGAACTGCTACGAACCAGTGCATGGTTTTCGGAGTCGGCTTTGGGACAGTAACTTGCGTCCTTGAGCAATTGAATAGCTCCAGATTCGGAGACGAACAGGAGCCTGCAGCACACCCGCAGTCATACTCCCTACAATGATCAAGTTGCGGGCTTGCAAATAAATAGAGTCTAAGCAGGTGGGCCTTGCTGTTTTTTTCTACTCACCATTTACGGCTTCATTGGTGTTTGAGATAAATTGTTGGCATTGGACCTCATCTTGCCGACGCATGAGGGTGGCAGTTGCACTGCAATCATGCACTCAAGGCTCCGCACTGAAAATTAAAGATTACAGACATTGCTTAATCTGCATTTATGCACTTTGCTAAAAATGCCTCTACTGTAAGGTTGTTACATACTTTCCAAATGTGAAAATTCCCCTAAATTACAATGTTCTTATAAGAAAATTGTTCAGTGTGCTATATTTCAATTGAATGACATTATATATATATACAGTCAGGTCCATAAATATTGGGACATCGACACAATTCTAAACTTTTTGGCTCTATACACCACCACAATGGATTTGAAATGAAACTAACAAGATGTGCTTTAACTGCAGACTTTCAGCTTTAATTTGAGGGTATTTACATCCAAATCAGGTGAACGGTGTAGGAATTACAACAGTTTGTATATGTGCCTCCCACTTTTTAAGGGACCAAAAGTAATGGGACAATTGGCTGCTCAGCTGTTCCATGGCCAGGTGTGTGTTATTCCCTCATTATCCCATTTACAAAGAGCAGATACAAGCTCCAGTGTTCATTTCAAGTGTGCTATTTGCATTTGTTGCTGTTATCCAAAGAGCTGTCACTATCAGTGAAGCAAGCCATCATTAGGCTGAAAAAACAAACCCATCAGAGAGATAGCAAAAACATTAGGTGTGGCCAAATGAACTGTTTGGAACATACTTAAAAAGAAAGAACGCACCGGTGAGCTCAGCAACACCAAAAGACCCGGAAGACCACGGAAAACAATTGTGGTGGATGACCGAAGAATTATTTCCCTGGTGAAGAAAACACCCTTCACAACAGTTGGCCAGATCAAGAACACTCTCCAGGAGGTAGGTGTATGTGTGTCAAAGTCAACAATTAAGAGAAGACTTCACCAGAGTAAATACAGAGGGTTCACCACAAGATGTAAACCATTGGTGAGCCTCAAAAACAGGAAGGCCAGATTAGAGTTTTCCAAACAACACCTAAAAAAGCCTTCACAGTTCTGGAACAACATCCTATGGACAGATGAGACAAAGATCAACTTGTACCAGAGTGATAGGAAGAGAAGAATATGGAGACGAAAAGGAACTGCTCATGATCCGAAGCATACCACCTCATCAGTGAAGCATTGTGGTGGTAGTGTCATGGCGTTGGCATGTATGGCTGCCAATGGAACTGGTTCTCTTGTATTTATTGATGATGTGACTGCTGACAAAAGCAGCAGGATGAATTCTGAAGTGTTTCAGGCAATATTATCTGCTCATATTCAGCCAAATGCTTCAGAACTCATTGGACGGCGCTTCACAGTGCAGATGGACAATGACCCAAAGCATACTGCAAAAGCAACCAAAGAGTTTTTTAAGGGAAAGAAGTGGAATGTTATGCAATGGCCAAGTCAATCACCTGATCTGAATCCGATTGAGCATGCATTTCCCTTGCTGAAGACAAAACTGAAGGGAAAATGCCCCAAGAACAAGCAGGAACTGAAGACAGTTGCAATAGAGGTCTGGCAGAGCATCACCAGGGATGAAACCCAGCATCTGGTGATGCCTATGCGTTCCAGACTTCAGGCTGTAATTGACTGCAAAGGATTTGCAACCAAGTATTAAAAAGTGAAAGTTTTTTTTATGAATGTTAATCTGTCCCATTACTTTTGGTCCCTTAAAAAGTGGGAGGCACATATACAAACTGTTGTAATTCCTACACCGTTCACCTGTTTCGGATGTAAATACCCTCAAATTAAAGCTGAAAGTTAAAGCACATCTTGTTAGTTTCATTTAAAATCCATTGTGGTGGTGTATAGAGCCAAAAAGTTTAGAATTGTGTCGATGTCCCAATATTTATGGACCTGACTGTATATATATATATATATATATATATATATATATATATATATATACCATATTGGTCCGAATATAAGCCACACCCGCATATATGCGGCACCAGTAAAAGAAAAGAAAGAAAAAATAGAAAAAAGATAGTACTCAAATATAAGCCGCACCCTTAAAATTGGAGAGAAAAAGACTCAAAGTGATCAGCCATTGCAAGAAACAGGCTTTCTAATTAGCACTGTAGCTTTTTTTGCAGGTTACAGGCTTTACAGGATGTTAGAATCACTAAAACCATAAATCAGCACCCTTAACTTGCAATGGCGCAAATCGGCAGTAATTTTGCGTTTGCGAATAGAAGCCGCACACATAACAAGCATAGTTCGCAAATCGGCAATGATTTATTTTACGGTCGCGACTATAAGCCGCACCCGTAACTCGCAAGCTCAAAAATCTGAAAAAAGGTGCGACTTATATTCGGACCAATACGGTATATATATATATATATATATATATATATATATATATATATATATATATATCCGTATATACTCGAGTATAAGCCGAGGCACCTATTTTACCACAAAATACTGGGGAAAATAAGTGACTCGAGTATAAGCCGAGGGTGGGAAATGTGCTGCCCCCTGTGTCCCTCTTGTGCCCTCTGTGTCCCCCCTCTCTCTCCCGTGTCTCTTCTCCCCTCTCCCTTCCCTGTGTCTCTTCCCCCTCTCCGTTCCCTGCGTCTCTTTCCTTATCACCCTCCTCAACCCCCCTCCTCATTCTCAACCTCCCTCATTATCCTCAACCTCCTTCCTCATCCTCAACCCCCTCTTCAACCCCCCTCCTCAAACACCCCTCAAGCCCCTCCTCAACCCCCTCCTCAACCCCCCCATCCTCAACCTCAACCCGCCTCCTCAACCTTGAGGCCAGGGAAGTACTTGGAAGTCTTCGTTGTGCTCTTCCAAACACTCCCAAACAATTCTGGCCATATGACATGTTGCATTGTGCTGCTGGAAGTTCCCATTTGTCCTGGGTACACAGTCAACATGTATGGGTGTACTTGATCTTCAAAGTTGAGTGTGCCTTCCAGAGGTATGAGTGGAGACAGACAATACAAATCCGATTGAGCATGCATTTCCCTTGCTGAAGACAAAACTGAAGGGAAAATGCCCCAAGAACAAGCAGGAACTGAAGACAGTTGCAATAGAGGTCTGGCAGAGCATCACCAGGGATGAAACCCAGCATCTGGTGATGCCTATGCGTTCCAGACTTCAGGCTGTAATTGACTGCAAAGGATTTGCAACCAAGTATTAAAAAGTGAAAGTTTTTTTTATGAATGTTAATCTGTCCCATTACTTTTGGTCCCTTAAAAAGTGGGAGGCACATATACAAACTGTTGTAATTCCTACACCGTTCACCTGTTTCGGATGTAAATACCCTCAAATTAAAGCTGAAAATTAAAGCACATCTTGTTAGTTTCATTTAAAATCCATTGTGGTGGTGTATAGAGCCAAAAAGTTTAGAATTGTGTCGATGTCCCAATATTTATGGACCTGACTGTATATATATATATATATATATATATATATATATATATATATATATACCATATTGGTCCAAATATAAGCCACACCCGCATATATGCGGCACCAGTAAAGTTCAAGAAGAAAAAATAGAAAAAAGATAGTACTCAAATATAAGCCGCACCCTTAAAATTGGAGAGAAAAAGACTCAAAGTGATCAGCCATTGCAAGAAACAGGCTTTCTAATTAGCACTGTAGCTTTTTTTGCAGGTTACAGGCTTTACAGGATGTTAGAATCACTAAAACCATAAATCAGCACCCTTAACTTGCAATGGCGCAAATCGGCAGTAATTTTGCGTTTGCGAATAGAAGCCGCACACATAACAAGCATAGTTCGCAAATCGGCAATGATTTATTTTACGGTCGCGACTATAAGCCGCACCCGTAACTCGCAAGCTCAAAAATCTGAAAAAAGGTGCGACTTATATTCGGACCAATACGGTATATATATATATATATATATATATATATATATATATATATATATATATATATATATCCGTATATACTCGAGTATAAGCCGAGGCACCTATTTTACCACAAAATACTGGGGAAAATAAGTGACTCGAGTATAAGCCGAGGGTGGGAAATGTGCTGCCCCCTGTGTCCCTCTTGTGCCCTCTGTGTCCCCCCTCTCTCTCCCGTGTCTCTTCTCCCCTCTCCCTTCCCTGTGTCTCTTCCCCCTCTCCGTTCCCTGCGTCTCTTTCCTTATCACCCTCCTCAACCCCCCTCCTCATTCTCAACCTCCCTCATTATCCTCAACCTCCTTCCTCATCCTCAACCCCCTCTTCAACCCCCCTCCTCAAACACCCCTCAAGCCCCTCCTCAACCCCCTCCTCAACCCCCCCATCCTCAACCTCAACCCGCCTCCTCAACCTTGAGGCCAGGGAAGTACTTGGAAGTCTTCGTTGTGCTCTTCCAAACACTCCCAAACAATTCTGGCCATATGACATGTTGCATTGTGCTGCTGGAAGTTCCCATTTGTCCTGGGTACACAGTCAACATGTATGGGTGTACTTGATCTTCAAAGTTGAGTGTGCCTTCCAGAGGTATGAGTGGAGACAGACAATACAAATCCGATTGAGCATGCATTTCCCTTGCTGAAGACAAAACTGAAGGGAAAATGCCCCAAGAACAAGCAGGAACTGAAGACAGTTGCAATAGAGGTCTGGCAGAGCATCACCAGGGATGAAACCCAGCATCTGGTGATGCCTATGCGTTCCAGACTTCAGGCTGTAATTGACTGCAAAGGATTTGCAACCAAGTATTAAAAAGTGAAAGTTTTTTTTTATGAATGTTAATCTGTCCCATTACTTTTGGTCCCTTAAAAAGTGGGAGGCACATATACAAATTGTTGTAATTCCTACACCGTTCACCTGTTTCGGATGTAAATACCCTCAAATTAAAGCTGAAAGTTAAAGCACATCTTGTTAGTTTCATTTAAAATCCATTGTGGTGGTGTATAGAGCCAAAAAGTTTAGAATTGTGTCGATGTCCCAATATTTATGGACCTGACTGTATATATATATATATATATATATATATATATATATATATATATACCATATTGGTCCGAATATAAGCCACACCCGCATATATGCGGCACCAGTAAAAGAAAAGAAAGAAAAAATAGAAAAAAGATAGTACTCAAATATAAGCCGCACCCTTAAAATTGGAGAGAAAAAGACTCAAAGTGATCAGCCATTGCAAGAAACAGGCTTTCTAATTAGCACTGTAGCTTTTTTTTGCAGGTTACAGGCTTTACAGGATGTTAGAATCACTAAAACCATAAATCAGCACCCTTAACTTGCAATGGCGCAAATCGGCAGTAATTTTGCGTTTGCGAATAGAAGCCGCACACATAACAAGCATAGTTCGCAAATCGGCAATGATTTATTTTACGGTCGCGACTATAAGCCGCACCCGTAACTCGCAAGCTCAAAAATCTGAAAAAAGGTGCGACTTATATTCGGACCAATACGGTATATATATATATATATATATATATATATATATATATATATATATATATATATCCGTATATACTCGAGTATAAGCCGAGGCACCTATTTTACCACAAAATACTGGGGAAAATAAGTGACTCGAGTATAAGCCGAGGGTGGGAAATGTGCTGCCCCCTGTGTCCCTCTTGTGCCCTCTGTGTCCCCCCTCTCTCTCCCGTGTCTCTTCTCCCCTCTCCCTTCCCTGTGTCTGTTCCCCCTCTCCGTTCCCTGCGTCTCTTTCCTTATTACCCTCCTCAACCCCCCTCCTCATTCTCAACCTCCCTCATTATCCTCAACCTCCTTCCTCATCCTCAACCCCCTCTTCAACCCCCCTCCTCAAACACCCCTCAAGCCCCTCCTCAACCCCCTCCTCAACCCCCCCATCCTCAACCTCAACCCGCCTCCTCAACCTTGAGGCCAGGGAAGTACTTGGAAGTCTTCGTTGTGCTCTTCCAAACACTCCCAAACAATTCTGGCCATATGACATGTTGCATTGTGCTGCTGGAAGTTCCCATTTGTCCTGGGTACACAGTCAACATGTATGGGTGTACTTGATCTTCAAAGTTGAGTGTGCCTTCCAGAGGTATGAGTGGAGACAGACAATACAAATAAAACATTCCCCGGCCCATAAAGCAGCCACCGCCAGCTTGTGCACTTCCATCCATGGTGACAGAGTGTTTGTTCTAAGAGGTTTTGCGCCTGACATGCTAACATCCATTCAATCGATTGAGCAGAAAACCTGACTAATCAGAGAACTCAACGCTTTGTGAATCAAAAGAGGTCCAATTTCTGTACAAATTTCGGTTATGCAAATTGAAGCCTTTTCTAATGATGAACCCCCATCAGCATGGGTGCGGTGAACAGCCATCACTTACTTAACTGGACAATTTACATAATAAAAATGTTTTAAATGTTTTATCATGTTCAATATTCAGTTTTTTTTAAAAGCTGCTGCTGTCACTTTAAATTTAAAAACTCTCTGTGCTGTAGTTAAACACACTGACTTATCACATCTAGCCCCTGCTGGTGACCTAGTAATACAGATCATGGTCTATGCCCAAACTGTCCTATAAGAGATAGAACTGAACCTGTTTGTCAAACACAGCATCATCCAATCAGTATGGCCGGGAAGGAAAAGTCCTGTATCCTACAGGGACTGCAGCTCTCACAGTCCCCCTTGAAGTGAATACATTTGTGAAATCTCAATAAAGTTTATTGAAAAAAAAACAACTCCCAGCTCACAGTGCATGCAGATATAGGGAGCTGCGTATAAAGCTTCAGTTTTCTCAATTCTCTGATGGTCTTATTGAATCTGACTACCCTGCTCCACACACCAAGCATGTGACCTGTCTGTCACCACACCGGCCTATACCAGAAAGAAGCAGCTGTAGAGCTCAGGTGAATCCATATCCCTCTCTGTGTCTTGCTGTTGTTGTTCTGTCCTTCAGTCATGTCTGACTCTCAGTGACCACATGGATGCAGCACAACAGGTACATCTGTCTGTGTTTCTGCTTGTGCTTATCCATATGGTTTTCATGGCAAAGATATTGGACTGGGTTGCCAGTTCCTACCCCAGTGGACTTCTCTTATAGCATGTGTAAGAGCTATACCGTATTGGTCCGAATATAAGCCGCACCCGCATATAAGCCGCACCCGTAAAGTTCAAGGTGAAAAAATAGAAAAAAGATAGTACTCAAATATAAGCCGCAACCGTAAAATTGGAGAGAAAAAGACTCTCAAAGTGATCCGCCATTGCAAGAAACAGGCTTTTTTTTCAGGTTACAGGCTTTACAGGATGTTAGAATCACTAAAACCGTAAATCGCTATTCAATACCGCAGTCTAAAGCACTAAAATCGGCACCCTTAACTCGCAATCGTGCAAATCGGCAGTAATTTTGCGTCGCACGCATTACAAGCAAAGTTCGCAAATCGGCAATGATTTTTTTACTGACGCGAATATAAGCCGCACCCTTAACTCGCAAGCTCAAGAATCGGAAAAAAGGTGCGGCTTATATTCAGACCAATACGGTATAATGTTTGTATATATATATATATATATATATATATATATATATATATATATATATAAATATGTATATCACATATATACTTGTGAGCAATATGAGTTGTTGCTAATGCTTGCAGGCTCACATAGCGAGCCCGCTGCAACTGCGGGCCTCGCAAAGCGCTGAGATGAGCGCCGTTCAAAAACAAAAATACAAAAAAAACATCACACACATCACATTCATATTTACAAATATAACACCCAATGTTTCACCCACATACAACCAATATATCCCATTAGATCCCTCACAGGATACTCATTACAATGAGCCTAAACATGGGAGGTATGGGAATATGCTAAGCGATAAACTTATAATACTTTATCCCCTAGACCACAACATAACAATATATCCATAACAAGTGGGCCCCAAACCTTTTCTTCCACAGCATGAGCCATGAACTTTGTCCAAACACAATATGGCCACTGGCTGATTCATGAAAAAACCTTCCCCAAGCGTGGCAGGGAACATCCAAGATTTTCCCAGCTACGCTGATAGTCATGAATCTGCTGGTTTGGCCTGGCCGGCTGCATGCTAGGCAAGTTCATGTCGGTGCGCACACAGTCCCAAGGTGCAGAGTAAAGACCTCCCCCAGCCCTTGGCCTTGCTCCCACTGTATAGAGCAAATTGCTCTTCCCCTGCACCCCCACCCAAGTAGTCCAGGATCCCACCTCTCTCTTCGTGGGCAGCAGCATGGAAGTCACTGGGGACACAGAGGGTTGCACCCATACACTCTTCTGAGGCAAAACAGTATTTTTGGGAGCCCCGTAAAACAACCCCTGTCCCATAGCAACCCCTTTCCCCTCAGCCAGTCCCCACAGATGGGCTGGGGTTTCTAAAACAGTCTCTGGGCCTATGGGATTGCAAGGGGGCAGTCCAGTACCTCTCTCAAATCATTATTGTTGGGAGCCCAATAACACAATAACTGTAATAAAGGACATACCGGTCTGCGCTTGACTCCATCGTCCCTGATGGAGTCCGGACTTGGATGCTCCCTTTGCTCTGGCTCCTGGAAATCTGTATCTTTGGACAGACCCTCCTGGTTTTCTTCCCCTGGGTCTGTCTGTGTTGCAGCCTGGAGAACTACGCTGTTCACACCCAGTCTGTGCTTTTGGACCCTCAGCTGACCCTCTTCTTCTGTTATCTTTGGCTTGGCAACTTGGGCCTCATCCTTTGTGGATTCCTGGGCCCTCAGAGCTTTGTCTGCTCCAGAGTTTGTATTGGACTCCTGGACACTGGTCATCTCAGGCAAGTCCTCACTACATACACAATCCTTTGGGGTGCCGCAATCCACCCATGGCTCTTTCTCCCAGGCAGGAACGGCTATCCCTAGCCCTGGTGCCACTGCCTCCTCCTGTGTGAGGTCCGGTTCCCTGTAGCTAGGAACCAGTTCCTTTCCCTCCCCACAGTCTCTTAAATAGCAATCCTGAGCCCCTGCCTCCATGAGCAGTTCTGGCCCATACACATTGCCTAGAACTTCTGAGGGCAGACTTAGTTCATCTGGCCCTACCTGTTGAGCAGTTACTGGGGTTTCTGTCAGGATTTGTGCTGGAAGGTAGTCCTCAGGTGAGACCTTTTCCACATCTGGTACCTCAGGCGTTACCCGTTTGGAGAAACTGTGCTCGGCTAGCATTTCCTCTGGGATTAAGTCTCTTGGGGTATCAGGGGACAAACATGGGTTATCTGACCCCACCCAGGGAACATTCCCCTGGGTCTCTGGCTCTTGGAGCTGGTGATTTGGTCCCAAGCTGACTTTACCATCCCTTCTAGGCTCTGACACAGTCTCTGCATTTTTTAGGGGAAAACAGTCTCCATTCCCAGGAGGTGGTACAGGGGCAGGGTTTACCCCTTTCCCCTCCTCCTGATCCTCTGACACATCCCACTCAGAGAGCTCCTCTAGGCAACTCTGACCTAGTTCTGCTTTCTGGTATCAGACAGCCCAGAGCACGGCCTTGTATATGTGGTCGCCTCCATTTTGCTTACCCACATGCGCTCTTTCCATATTCTCTGGAACATCTGGTCAAGCACGCAGCCCACATCTTGTGCTGTTAACTTTTCTGGAAAAAAAGTGTCTGGCTTCTTTAAACCGTCTTTTTGCTTCTTTGGTAATATCTTCCTCATATTGCTGTTCCATTTCTCCGAGCATCCCACCTCTGCCAGCCAATTGTCACAATCTACAATGATGATGGAGTATAGAGAATCCTAGTCCTCTTATCTCCTGTAGGTTTTAGACCTAAGTTTGGGTGGCTCCAGACCAATGGACAGTATTTGTAGATGCAAGAGCATAAGTCCCAGCTTTTGGTAGTGTGTCTGGGAAACCTGGAAGGGAGTCAGAAACTATCTCCTCTACCAGCATATGCCCCTGAGTCAATAATACACCTGCACACAAAGTCTTGATGAAAATTATGAACCACGTTTTATTTTGGAACAACATATTTAAACACAGCACTCAAGGATAGGGGAGTGGCTACCCTTAGCCAGCCCAAAATGACCTCTGGCCAATCATGCAGGGTCCCTGCATGGGAACCATGAGACTCCTCCCAGGTCCACCCTATGGGTGGGGCTAACTAATTCATTTGGCTCTAGCTCCCAAGAGAGAGACATCTCCTGTGCCCATGCTAGGAAGGCTGAGAGGGAGGTATGGGAATATGCTAAGGGATAAACTTATAATACTTTATCCCCTAGACCACAACATAACAATATATCCATAACAAGTGGGCCCCAAACCTTTTCTTTCACAGCATGAGCCATGAACTTTGTCCAAACACAATATGGCCACTGGCTGATTCATGACAGGTACAATCTCTATAGCAGGGATGGATTGCACCTTAATGACGAGGGAGCTGGTTTTCTAGGGGAAAGGATGGTAGAACGGCTGGGGAAGTATTTAAACTGATAGGTGGGGGAAGGGACTAGATATAAGTAAAGGGGGTAGAAAGTGTAGAGGGGTAAGGAGTGAATTAATTAGTCATATGGGAGGAGATGGGGAGGGTTAGTATAATCAATAGGGAGGTACAGATAAGTAACTCAAGTATAGTGGCAGGCACTCCGGAACTACAGACTCATAACATAAGGCGAATGCAAGAAGCTTGCCAGGAAAAAAATGGGAGAGCAGTTAATGAGTTATGGGATTTAACCTTCCTGGGGGTATGATTATTTCAGTATTTAGAATGTTAAAGTGGTACATTCTAAAATACTGACATAATCACACCGCCTTCCCACTCTCCTCCTCCCTTTCCCCTTATCCTCCTTTTCCTCCTCCATTTCCCCACTCACCCCCCTTATCCGCTGCTTCCATTTCCCCCCTTACCCACCCCCTTATCCTCCTCATTCAGCCTTATCCTCCCCCCTCTTTCTCCTGATCTTCCCCCCTCGTCCTCCTCCTTTCCCCCTCATCCTCCTCTCCCCTCATCCTCCTCCTTTCTCCCCTCATCCTCCTCTTCCCCCGTATCCTCCTCTTTTCCCCCCTCATCCTCCTCTTCCTCCTCTTCCCCCTCATCCTCCTCTACCCCCCTATACCTCCTGCCCCCCTCATCCTCCTCTTCCTCCCCTTTCCCCCTCACCATCCTCTTCCCCCTCTTTCCCCCTCACCCTCCTCTTCCCCCTCACCCTCCTCTTCCCCCTCACACTCCTCTTTCCCCCTCACCTTCTCTTCCCCACTCATCCTCCTCTCTCCCCCTCATCCCCCCTTATCCTCCTCCTATTCCCTCCCTCCTTCCTCCTTTACGCCTCTCTTCTCTCTTCTTCTTAGCCTCCGATCAGCACCTGCTCGCAGCACAGCTTGTCTCTTGAACCAGCATATGCTAATGACGTGACGCACTTGTGATGTCATTAGCATATGCCGGTTCAAGGCATAAGATGCGCTGCAAGCCTCCGATCAGCAGCAGGAGCTGATCAGAGGCTAAGAAGAAGACTTGAGACTTGAGAGGTGAGAGGGGGAAAGGAGGAAGGATAAGGGGGAGGAGGAGGAGGAAGATGGGGAGGAGGAGGATGGGGAGGAGCAGGAGGAAGATGGAGAGGAGCAATGGTGTACTGAGGAGGCCTAGGCAAACTCGGCAGCACTGGGCCCCCTCCACATTCTCCCTGAGGTAACCCCGAGTGTGGCTCGGGGTTACCTATTTAGGAAGAGAAGATTAACCCTGAGTCACACTCTGGATTACCGCTAGGAAGGTTAATAGGCATTACTGAAACATGGTGGGATGACTCTCTGAACTGTTAAACGGGATGGTTATAACCTATTTAGGAAAGATAGGGAAAATGGTAAAAGAGGAGGAAGGATTTGTCTGTATGTTAAGCCTGAATTTAAGCCGATAGAGAAGATAGTTATGGTGGAACTAGCCGTAATGTTGAATGTTTGTGGGTAGAATTAAATAGCAGAGCAGCAAATTCAAAAAGAATATTGGTAGGAGTATGCTGTAAACCCCCAAATATGATTGAAGGGGAGGAACTGCAATTATTATATTAGATTGGAAATGCTGCTAAGCATGGACAAGTTCTAATAATGGAAGATTTTAACTACCCTGAAATAAACTGGATGAATGAGACCTGCAGTTCCATGAAGGGGAGCAGGTTCTTAAGTTCATTCAGAGATCATTATCTGGCCCAGGTTATACAATATCTTACTATTAGTAAAGCTATCTTGGATTAAGTCATCACAAATAGTACTGATATGGTATCAAATGTTGAAATAGGGCAACCTTTGGGAAACAGTGATCGCAACACAGTCTCATTTGAGATTGAATTAAAAAACAAACATGCAAGACGCCAGTAAAAACTGTTAATTTTAACAGGGCAGATTTTAATGGTCTAATTGCAGCAATACAAAGTATAGACTGGGACAAAAAACTGATAGGTGAAAATACTGAACAGAAATAGACAACTTTTAAATCCTTACTAAATATACATACACATCGGCATATACCATGTGGAAATAAAAGTAAAGAGGAAAATTACATACAACGTGGCTTAACAATGATTTAAAGATCAAGATGCAGAGTAAAACACAGGCATTTAAATTATACAAACAAAGGAGGACAGAGACTGCTTTACATGAGTACAAGGAAACTAACAAGGCTTGCAAAAGGGCTATTGAACTGGCTAAAATAGAAAATGAAAAATCTCCGCTCCTCCACGCTCCTTCCTGCTTCGGGACCCGGCATATGCTAATGACGTGACGTCACATGCGTGCCACGTCATTAGCATTGGCCGGGTCAAGGCGCAGGAAGGAGCGTGGAGGAGCAGAGGAGCAGCTGCAGATGGAGGTAAGTGAGGGGAAAGGGAGAGTGGGAGGTATTTAGAGGGGTAAAGTGAGGAGGGGAGTTTAGGATGAGGAGGGGTAAAGTGAGGAGGGGGTTTTAGGATGTGGATGTGGGAGTTTAGGATTAGGATGGGGGGTTTATGATGAGGATGGGGAAGGTTTAGGATGAGGATGGGGAGGGTTTAGGATGAGGATTGGGAAGGGTTTAGGATAAGGATGGGGGGTTAAGGATGAGGATGGGGGGGTTGAGGATGGGGGGGGTTGAGGTTGAGGAGGGGGGCTGAGGAGAGAGGTTTTGGAGGGGGGCTGAGGAGAGAGGTTGAGGAGGGAGGTTTAGGATGAGGAGGGGGTTGAGGATGGGCGGGTTGAGGAGGGGGGATTGAGGATGGGGGTTGAGGAGGGGGTTGAGGAGGGGGGTTGAGGATGAGGAGGGGGGTTGAGGAGGGAGGTTGAGAATGAGGAGGGGGGTTGAGGAGGGAGGTTGAGAATGAGGAGGAAGGATGAGGAGGGGGGTTGAGGAGGGTGATAAGGGAGGGGGGAAGAGACACGGGGAAGGAGAGGGGGAAAGAGACACAGGGGAGAAAGAGGGGGACACAAGAAAAGGGCACAAGAGGGACACAGGGGGCAGCACATTTCCCACCCTCAGCTTATACTAGAGTCACTCATTTTTCACAGTATTTTGTGGTAAAATAGGTGCCTCTGCTTATACTCGGGTCGGCTTATACTCGAGTATATACGGTAGCTTGTTTAACTTCCTCAGCTGAAATTTCTCTATTAAGATTGTTTATTTCTATATAAGAGATTTTGGGCAAATTGAGTTGATCAAGGAACTTTTCAATCTCCTGTGCTGTTGTTTTTACAAAATCTTTGGAACTTTCCAGATTATATTTGGATTTGTAGTAATTATAAAAAAAACTCACTAATATCATCTGGGTTGTCACATATTAGCCCATTCTCTTTTCTTAGTTTGGTGATATTTTTATTACATTCTCTTTTCTTCAAGGAGTTGGCCAGCAGTTTGCTCACCTTATTGCCCTGATGGTAAAACCTTTGTTGATATGACCATCTACTTTTGTCATCTTTAAGTTGTATTTTTTTTTTTTTATGCAGCCTGTATGTTTGCAATTTTTATAATAAGCTCTTTGTTGGGATTGGCCTAATTTTTTCTTTCTATTAAAGAAAGTTGAATATACAATTCTCTCAGGGAGGGCCCCTTTTTCCTTTTATTGTCCAACTAGTCAGAACCCCCCTATATATGCTTTATGAGCATTCCAGACCATTGTACTGGATGCAACTGAATTCTGATTAAATTCCAAGAATGTTTTAATTTATTTTAAAACATTTCTCTATTTTCCAGAGATTTAAGGGTGAGTTTAATCAGTGCATGGTCTGAAGTGCTAATACAATCAATATCTACTTTCTCTATCAGTCTTAGGGTTGTTAGGTCAACCAAAAAGTAGTCTATCCCAGTGTACACTTCATGTCTATGAGAGAAGTATAGTTTTTCTCATTTTGATGAAGTGATCTCCAGGCATCATAAAGCTGGCACTTAATAATTGTTTCTTGAAATTATTTGGTCTTACATACAGTAAAATTATCAGGAGATGGTCTTTTGTTTGATTTTCTATCCAGAACGGGGTCCATACACATATTTACATCACCACATAGAATCTTATGTCCTGTCTTAAACTTTTGATCTCACCTCAAAATGGACTTTAAGAATCCTTTCTGACAAGAGTTCAGAGCATACACATTGACCAAGGTAAAAGTATCATAATATACCCTGTCAATCCAAAATATGAATCTCTTCTCAGAGTCCATTTTGCTATATTGTTCCACAACTTGTAATTGGTTGCTAAACAAAATGAAAACTCATCTAGTTTTATTTTTGTATGTGGAGTGCAATTTATATGAGAATTTACCCTCTAAAAATCTGGGCGGTTTACCTGTTTTCCACTGGCTTTCCAGGATGCAGACTATTGTGTGGACATTTTAGGACAAAACCTTAAGGCCTCTTCCTAACTTACCAACCATATATTTTTGTTCATCCATACTTTAAACCTCTCCCCCCTCTTACAGTGGTAATAATACATACAACATATAAGAAAAAGGAAAGAAAAAAAAACAATACAAACCACATAAGACAAAAAGAAAATAAATAAAAACTGTTTTCTTGAAACTCTACCAAGAAATTAGATTTTATACTTTGGATAGCCAGAACTTTACTTTTCCTGTTGGCCCAAAGAGATGTTTGCATGTGAGATAATCTTTTTTTCATATGACATTACCCATATATAAAGAACCTGCTTCTAGCAATTTAAAGCATTTGAATATTACTACATATCAGTTTATTACCTGATATTAAACAATTGCAGCCTTATTAAATTGCGATTCGACCAATTCAAAGGGGCTCTATATAAGCACAGAGCCTATTTTTTTTACAGAAGTTTTTAGTTAGTGAAAACCTTGCTTTTGGATAGAAGTTCACAAACTAAAATCTTCTGTAAAACAATATGCTATGTGCTTATATACAGCCCTATTCAATAGGCCGAATCGCAATTTAATAAGGCTGTTGGTCTCTAATGTGATAAAACAGAATAGAATGTTCAATTACACTTCATACTTTCCAGTAAAAACCGTTAAAGGGGGAAGTAATGTTATCTTAACACTGAATCGTGTAAAAACTAACTTTGTTACTATCTACTCATAAAGTTTAATATTTTAATTTATAATTAGTTGACTATATTATAACTATCTTTTGGAATAATTGTTCTCTACTAAGAACCAATACTGTAATTTAACAAATTAGGGAAATTTGAGCTTATTGTGATTATTCTCATGAAGGAGGAGGAAAAAAAAAGGGGGGGGGGGTGAGACAAAAGAAACAAAAATCCCTTCCCCTCTTTCTCTCCCTCTCCTTTAAATAAGTGTACATACTATCAGCCTTATTAAATTGTGATTAAGTAAATTTAAAAGGGCTCTATTTAAGCACACAGCATATTTTTTTACAGAAGTTTTTAGTTAGTGAACTTCTATCCAAAAGCAAAGTCTTCACTAACTAAAAACTTCTGTAAATAAAATATGCTGTGTGCTTAAATAGAGCCCTTTTAAATTTACCGAATCGCAATTTAATAAGGCTGTATGTGTTAACAAACAACTAAGTGTATGAAGAGGGCTAAGGAAAATTCAGTAAACAGCTCTTTGTCTTTTCTAAATGCTTCTCACATAGTCCACTTTTTCCTGTTTCCTGTGCCAAATACAAAATTGCAAGATTCAGTGACTAAATTGCCCCATTACAGGTAACCTTTCTTTTAACTTCAATATCATAAAAACACCATATATACTTCTTCAATTACTCTGCTCTATATGTTACTGTTCAACCAATTGTTTAATTTCATCTTGTAAAGACACACGTTCCAATTCCTCACAAGGTTTTCGCCCTTCAAGGGGTTGTAAATAACATATGTCTTTTAAAATTATAAGTTTACCCGGAAATCCCCATTTATACCATATTTTCACTTGAGAGATCATTAAATAACTGCAAATTCTGATATTGTGGGTCCAACCCCAAATTGTTCTCTCTAGCCATTCTCATTGTTGCTTCTTTTTGAGAGATGTGCAAAAGCTTGGCAATCACATCTCTTGGAAGTTCTCTATTCAACAGTCTAGACAGTGGAATTCTATGGAATCTGTCTACTTTGATTTAATTTTTATCTATTTTCAGGATTTGTGCAAAGTAACATGAAATAAACCCTTGTAATTCGTTTGGGGGATAGATTCCAGTATCCCTCTCACTCTTATGTTACCCCTCCTGGAGAAATCTTCTAACTGCGTAATTTTTGCTCTAACCATTTTAACTTCTAATTGGGACTCCTCAAATTGTTTCTTTAACATACTGAAGTCTGTAGATACTCTAGAGTGTTCCTTTTTCACATCAAATACCCACATCTGTAGAGTATCTATGGCCCTAGAATTATTAGTTATATCCTGCCTAAATTCCTCTCTTAAGGAGGCTTGGAATTCTTTCAAAAGATTCTTCATAATACTAACAGTAAGAGTTTCTTCCCCACACATGTTTGTCAGGTTTATAGTCTTAGCTACCAAAATATCCTCATCAACTCTGCTCTGATATATTAACCGCAGAGCAACTTGAAGAGTCTAACACTGTATGTTCTATTTGTTTCTCCTTTCCTTTTGGGGAAAAAAATCTGTAGATGTTCTTGTAGTCTGTTTTTTCTCTTTAACTTTCCCGTTGGTGTCGATGTTTTCCTTGTCTCTCGTTGTTACTCAATTCTTAACCTTTTTTTTCCTTTCCCTTTTTCTTCCTCTCTTGCTCCTATTCCTCTCTTTCTTCCCTCTTACTTCCCCCCTTATTGTCCCTTCTTTTAAAACGCAGCTAGTTTTTCAATCTAGCAACCTTAGAGATTTAAAAATCCCTCCTTTTATCAAGAACACATTATACAGTACACGAGTTAGCAGAGATATCCCAGTCCACCATAGAGGAAAAAGTGGGGGACTTTTAAGCCTTTTAACTACATTAAATATAAAGTAGCTGTTCTTCACTTTTGTATTATAAACTCTTCCTGTCCCACCACCTATGATATTCTTGTTCCTCCATTATATTACTTCTTTATAACCCAAAATAAGTTTCTTCTTATCCTGGTCTTTGCACAGATAACGTTAAAGCATTCAGATGTTTTTGGATTTGATGAAAAAAAGCTTGGATGTTAGTTCTTTACAAATCCACCATTATTTTTGCTTATAACACACTGGAAAACCACTCCAACTAACTGTGTCCCACCATTTGTGTTAAGTTTTTGGGAGGATATATATTATTTTATTATACTGTCCTCTTCTTCAGTTATCTCCCTTAATCTTGACAATAATCTTTCTTGTTTTAACCTGTAGTTGTCCCAAGTTGCCTTCCCGCCTTTGCCTCATTTTAGATTGTGACTTTAATTTATTTTTATCATTCTTTTCACCTACATTTTTGCACCTTCTAAATATATTACTAGGGGTATGAGCGTACTACAATGGTTTAAGGAAGTACTATGTACTACAGATGTATTATTAATCCCCAGTCTTAATTAGTCAAGCTTATAGCTTAAAATCCGATCTCATATGGTTTATAGCCCTCAAAACACAGTCTTTAAAGTGGGCTAACTTTAGGAGACAAAGTTTATGTGAAGATTTTTCAAGGGTAAATGTTTGTAATGTCTCCTTAAGAGGCCAATGCACAATCTTTATCCATCCTCTTCAAAGCAGTATCTCCCCCATGTCTCTGTTAATTAATTTCTAGTTTTCTCTTCCTTTCAGCTTTATTTTTCCCCACTCACCTTCCCTCTTTTTAGATTGTATTTTAGGCTACTTCTTATCTATTTTTCTTCCCCTTTTTTGCTCCCTGTGATATATTTATAGGGGATGTGCCATGAAAATAAGTTTTTGTCAAAAGTACTATGTACTCAGGTTTTGTTGTTTACCAGCCACTTTTTATAGCTTTATCTTTCATACAATCATTTATCTCAGTCTATTAGGTAGGCTAACTGTGGGGGAAGAGACAGAGAAAAACTTACAGGACATTATAGGACCCAAAAATAGTCCATATATATATTACACAGTACTGAACACTGTAGAGTATGTCTAAAGTATCATGTTAAAATTGTGGATATCCTCATATATCTTGTGTTTTGCAGGTGTCTGGTGCTTGGGATATCACAGTCCATATATATTCCAATATATTAAACAAAATTGAGTATGTTTAGGATCAAATTCAATTTTTATATGTCCTTTTATGTTTTATACCTGGCAGGTATGTGGCAAGTATCTAGTGCATGGGACATAGTAGTCTCCTTTGGCTCAATGTGTTGGAGCAGCAGGCTAATTCTCTGCAGTCTCCTTAATGTGCATATGTCTACCTTACTCCTTCGGCGTGAGTCTCTCTCAAGTGTCATGCAGTCCTCCAGGAACCATAGAGAAGGTGCTTTGTTCCTATACGTTCTCTTCTCAGGTTCAGGCACACTCAACGCCTCTCCAACAGGAACACACCACAAGCACTCTGTGCACCACGTGGTTCCGTTCGAAGTTCAGCGCTCCTGCTCCAGGTCAGTACAGCCCTAGCATAGCACCAAAAAAAAACAGTCAAGATAATTATGTTAAGGAAACATAGGGAGGCATATGGAAGTGCTAACGCTCTTTTGCTTTAGCTCAACTTGCAAACATCTCGCTCAGACTAGCGCGCCATGCTAGTCGCTTCCTGGACACGGCCCGGGTTCTAAAATATTTTTTAAGTATATTAATGGGAAGAAGGCCAGGAAGGAAGCTATAGGAACATTACAATGTGAAACAGGCCGTCTGGCAATTAGTGACCAGGAAAAGGAAAATAGGTTATTTACTTCTATATACACAAGAGAGGTACCAGTGGTTGGGACCCTGCAACATAATGGGGCTACACTACCTTCACCAAATAATTGGTTAACGCAGGAAAAAATCCAAAAGTGGTTGGAAAAAATAAATGTTAATAAAGTCCCAGGTCCTGATGGAATACATCCAAGGGTACTGAGACAACTGGGTCTGTAATAGTCAAACCATTATATCTAATTTTTCAAGATTTACTCAACACTGGGTCGCTACCAGATTACTGGAGAAAAGCAAAAGTGATACCTATAATTAAGAAGAGAGCAAGAGCAAATCCAGGGATTTATAGACTTGTAAGCCTCACTTCTGTAGTGGGAAAGCTTTTAGAAGGGTTAATAAGGGATAGTATACAAGAATATGTCTATTCAAACAGGATTATAAGTAGGAGCTAGCATGGATTTAAGAGGGATAGGTCATGTCAAACAAATCTAATTAGTTTCTATGAGGAGGTTAGTAGGAACTTGGATCAAGGCATCTTTTTAGATTTTGCAAAGGCTTTTGATACAGTGCCACATGGGAGACTAAGGGATAAAGGAATTGCAGTAAATATATGCACATGAATTGAGAGCTGACTAAGAGACAGGAATCAAAGGGTTGTTGTAAATGGAATATACTCAGATTGGACTAATGTGGTAAGTGGGGTTCCTCAGGGTTCAGTATTAGGTCCTCTCTTTTTTAACATATTAATTAACGACTTAGAAGTAGGACTGGAAAGTAATGTCTCCATTTTTACTGATTACACTAAGTTGTACAAGGTAATTAAATCAGAATATGATGTACTTTCCCTCCAAAGGGATTTGCAAAAAATAGAGAAATGGGCAATTAAATGGCAGATTACATTTTATATGAATAAATGTAAGGTTATGCATCTGGCAAGCAAAAATAGCAATGCAATATATAAACTTAATGAAGCAAATCTAGGGGTATCAGATAGTGAAAGGGATTTTGGGAGTGCTTGTGGACAACCACCTATGGAACATTTTTCAATGCCAAGCAGCATCTGCAAAGGCAAATAAAATATTAACATGTATTAAGAAGGGTATAGAAGTCAGGGAAGCAAATATAATTCTGCCACTATACAAATCCCTAGTACGCCCTCATTTGGAATATGGAGTACAATTTTGGGTACCACTTAATGAAAATAACATTTTAGAAATGGAGAAAGTACAGAGAAGGACAGCAAAACTAATAAGGGGAATGAAGCACTAAGTTATGAAGAAAGACTAACCAAATGTAACTTATTTCTCTAGAAAAAAGGCGTCTAAGTGGGAATATGATTACATTTTATAAAAATATCCAGGGTCAGTATAAAGATTTGTCAAGGGAGCTTTTTGTGCCAAGAGGTTTTCAACTGACAAGAGGACATCCTTTGAGGTAAGAAGTAAAAAGATTTCACCTTAAAGAAAGAAAAGGATTATTCACATTAAGGGTAGTAAATCTGTGGAATTTCCTACCAAGGGAGGTGGTGACAGTGGATTCAAAAGATTACTTTAAAAAGGGATTGGACATATTTTGTATATATATATATATATATATATATATATATATATATATTTATTGTTGTAGATTAGCCTGTTACCTTATAGATTGACAGCCAGGAAATCAGGTATTCTTTTATTATTTTATTAAAAGTCCAATACTTACACCACCCAACAGCCAAAGTTCTACCAAATCATACACAGTTCTTTTCAATCTCTTCATCTGTAGAAAAAGGGGAGCATTCAGCCCGCCGGTCTCTCCGAAATGCTCCAACCTCCAGGGACCCTTAAATAGTTTTTTTTTAAAACTCTGTCCAATTTGCAGTTATCCTGCTGCCTTCTTCCTGGGGTTAATGTACACAGCCTTTAAACTTGAAAACCGCTTTCTCTGTGGCCAGCTTCTAGGCAAAAACAGTTTTAACTTTAAACCCCTTTCCTCAGCAAACTGACTTTGCTTTACTCTGCAGACTGGCTTTGCTCCTGCTAACAGCCTTGCTCTGGAAACCAAGTTTGCTTTGCTCTGGAAACTAACTTTGCTTTGCTCTAGAAACCAACTTTGCTTTGATCAGCACACCGGCTTTGTCTCTCTCACTCCAAATCATCAGCTTTTCTCAAGCTGATGACAGCAGCACCTTAACTGGGCTTCTTTCAGCAGACTTCACATACTGTTAACACTGCTTAGGGCCAAGTGAGAACTCCACCCATCTCATATTCCAGGATCTTTAGTCAAACCGACCTCTAGGGCACTCCTTGCTTTACTCTGTTACAATATGTAAATAAATATAAATATATATATATATATATATATATATATATATTTATTTATAGCTGTATTCTATTGATTAAATTTAAGTCTTACAGCGGGATGGATATTACTCTGACATAACAATAATATTTTTTATTGCATACTTGTGGATTTGAGAATGTTCTGTAATTAATTCTAATGTCTTTCCAAGTGTTTGAAAAAGCCCTTATGAGTACTATTTAGAACTCGTAAAATTTTTACAGAAACTTGATACTTTGTTCATTTGCAGGTTCGATTTAATTTGAGAGCTAGAGCTACGGATCTATTTTTTTGTTTAATTAGTGCCCGTAGTTATGTGGGTGGGTAACTCGTAATCGAATTGCGAGGAGCTAATAGAATATGTGGCAATTGTAAGAGCAGTTTTAAGTGTGTATAAATATACAAACTGGCCGATAGATTAGGGCCCTTTGTTAGTTTGGTACATAGTCGACAAACAAGTGTCTATTTTCTTTAACTGCAGTGGTGCTTTACCTCGGATAGTCCTTAATACTTCTATAGATTTTCACATATTCTGCTCATTAACTACTAAAATTAAACCTAATCAACATAGTTGATATCTACACCTGATCTTGTCTGGTCTTTTATATATCACTAGGGAGTATGATACAGTTTGGTTATTTTTATGTTTTTAACCCTTTAGTGAGCCTATTTGGAAAAAGGTATTCAGCCTAATTTACAGGTCTGCAGAGGGTTGATTCAACAACCCTAATTCATTCTATACTATCTTTCTGTTCTCTTCCTGAACACGCCATCTAGCCATTGTATATTGCTAACACCTGATCAAAACATCAGTGTGGCTCTACAACATATCTGTGCAGGCTATATTAACCCTGAGTTTTGTAATACATATAATAAGTACCAGAAAATATTTACCAATAGATATATGAAAAACGTATTTGTAATATAACATTTATTAGACTAATATATTGTTTGGCTTTCACTATATCACATCAATTTTATAGATTGTCAGATATTTTGCTTATTCGATTTTGTTTCTTTTAAATGGTAGAAAAAAGCAAATAAGCATCCTTATAAGGATATAATAGATTTTAAAATATTTTGTTCACAGTGTTTGTATAAAATCTTACAAATTTTATGAATGAAATATAATAAAGTTATTTAGCAAAAAAATTATTTTTTTAAATATGATAATAGAAGGAAATTTACTTAAAATGTTTTGTATGTTTTTTATTGCATTTAGATGCAGAGAAAAGGTACATGCTATATTATTTTTCTTGTATAAAAGTGGTAAATAAAGCAAAGCCAAAAATATTAAATTAGATTTCTTATACAGCTAACACATATGCAAAAGATTTAAATTCTGCAGTAAAATGTTTATACCCATTTTTGTTGATATAAAATTAATTAAATCATGAATAATAAAACATCAAAAAGCATTACATTTTCATGGAGTGCATTCACTTACTGGGGGGGAGGATTGCACCTTACAGAACAAAATAATCCCATTGGTTATCATTAATCAGTCAGATAAAGGTGAATATATCACATTAATGATTTCAGAACAATATGAAAAGGATTCTCTTAGGCAATTAAAAGATAAAAAACGCTATCAAGTCCTCCAAGAAAATCCCATTAATGAGCAGAAATGAACGCAGCAGGAAATAATTAACTGTACTGTACTGTCAGAGCCGACAAATGAAGAGGAATCAACACTTCTTTGTTCTAGATATCCTTTCTTAACAGCTATCTTTATTTTATTAAAAGTTACAAAAAGAATGAATGCACAGAAGAAACTTAAGCTATGATCAGTTTTCTAACTGGTAATAATACTGGCTAATTGCAATGAAAAACACGGTAATAGTGTTTGCTAATTTAACCATAGCAAACAATTACAAAATAATATAAATGTTTGTGGAATGGCCATTCCTATGTGGTTTAAAATACAATGTTTCATAGAAATGTTAAATATTAATAGGTTGGCATTAAAGGATCATTGAAGTCTTATATTTACAATATGTACTTTTTTTGGTTAAATAATTTTTTTGGTTAAATAATTTTTATTGAAGAAAAGAATGTTGCGCAAAGTCCAAATATACATTGCAAGATTGACACACTAAGGATGAAATTAGCATTATGTAATTTAAGCCTTTATTTTCCTTCCCTTAGTTTTTTTGTTTTATAACATTTATTAAGATTTTCGAAATTAACCAGCAAGGGTTAGTATTGTCTAAAAAATCAAAACCAAAACAACCAAGAAAAACAAAACAAAAGAAGAAAAATAAAGGAAAAAGGAGGGTTAGCGGATCCTGAGGCCTCAATGTTATTCCCCACCATCCAAGATGGGGCTCTTTCCACGTCTATTACTGTCAGCCAATTCTCAAGGTTCAAGCATCCCAACAGGAAGCTCATCTTTTATAATTTACATCATGCTCTGCTGATATCATACTCATTGAATAAATATATTTATAGTTCCTCAAGACTTCAAAAGCAGGGGTAGTGGCCTTCCAGCCTTTGAGAGACCCGGAATAGGGAGGCCTAAACTTTTCTAAAATGGCATAAGTTTCTTTTCAAATATGAGCCATTTTAGGGCAACACCACAGAGTATGTCTCAGTGTTCCTGTGGCACTGCAACCCCTGAAAGAATTGCAGTACAAGGATGAGTTTGAAAGTTGTAACCTGGCTGGGGTGGGATACCATCTAATCATAGTTTTATAGACATTCTCTCTCAAAATTACGTTCAGGGAGGTATTTGCTGTGTTTCTGTAAATTTTGCTCCATTGAGAGTCGTTTAAGGTAATACTAAGTTTGACCCAAGAAGTCTTGTAAGAAATTTTAATAGACGTGGCCTGGTCAATTAAATAGTAATAAAGAGTGGACTATTTTTTGTACCATTTGAATTGTATATGCAACATTTTTCAAAATTGGTTTTACTAGCTGACTCATTATCTCTTAAGATATGAATTAGATTGGAGTTAAACAAAGCCAGGTTGAGCCACTCCTGGAGTGGTATTATTATTATTATTATTATTATCGTTTATTTGTAACGCACCAACATATTCCATAACGCCATACATAAGTTATATTCAATATTAACATGTTGCAAAGAATGGAGGGCCCTGTCTTTGAGCTTAGAATCCAGTGTCCATAGTGCTTTCCCCAAAGCTCCATGCAAGATTGAAAACTTGCAGACTTACAATCTAAAGGTTTTGTGTGTGGTGCAGGAGCATGAGAGAAGTGTTGTGTATGTTAGGTAGGAAGGTGATAGGCTTCTTTAAACAGATGTGTTTAAAGGCGGGAGTGACAAGAGTGGTAGAAAGAAGAAGGTCATTAGTAGAACAAAGAGGGAGGGTGGGGGAGTATTTGGAGATGAGAGCAGACATGTAAGAGGGTGCGCTGTTGTTAAGGGCTTTGAAAGTTTAGGCCATGATTTTAAATTTTATTCTGGAGGCTAAGGGAAGCCAGTGGAGAGATTGACAGAGAGGTGCTGCTGACACTAAAGGTTGGGTACAGTAGATGAGTCTAGCAAGGCATATATTATGGATTGAAGTGGGGAAAGACGGATGGTGGGTAGGCCAGCAAGAAGCGAGTTGCAGTAGTGAAGATGAGAAATGATGAGAGAGTGCATTAGAATCTTCGTTGTGTCTTATGTAAGGTAGTGACATATTTTGGAAATGTTTTTTAGATGGTGAAGGCAAAATGTTGTTATATATGTTGGGAATGAAAGAGAGGTGGTGTTTGTCGCTAAAGTCTGTAGGAAATCAGTGTCTGACTTCTACTAGTATATCTGCTGCAATAGTTATATTTTTGCTAATCCACCAAGGTAACTGGGACTTTTTATCTACCAAGGTATCTTTGTGGGGTAACCAGAGAGGAGCAAGCCACGATCCTTTCGCTACTAAATGTAACCTTTTATTCAATTGTTTACTTTGATAATGGGCTACGTGTTTTTTTACAAAGACAAAATTACATACTGTATAGACCTCAATCTATTAATTGTTGTTTAAAATTATTGTTGACTGGGAATTTTTTGTTTTGCTTACTTATTTTATTACTAGAACCTAGGCTAGATAAGGGACAAACCTTTTCATAATTAAAAAATGCTGGTGGTAATTAATTAGCTGCTGTTTTATGCAGTCATGATGCAATAGGAGATACCATTTGTGTTTCTGCTAATCTGCTTCTACAGGTAGGTATGCAGAGACAGATTTCAGTTGCTACCTTATTAATTTTTGATAAAGCATAGATAGAATCCAATTCAGTAGCTTTTTTAATGGTCAATAAGCATAATAGCATAAAGAAGGTTATCAACTGAATTCTATATTTTTTTTAAATTGGTCATTATTAGGTTTAGTTATTCTACAGTGGTGATTTAATTTCTGTGAGGAATATAAAGGAGCATATTTTCAAAAGATGAATAGTAAAATTTAAAGCATCCAGATCCAGCATTTATGCGTAAGTGAGATAGGTCGTAAAGGGATATTGATGTCAAAGAAAAATAAAACATATTTTAGAAGTATTTGCACATGTCTTTTTCTAGTCACACCAAATATAAAAGGCATAGTTATTGGGTGATTGAATTATGTATGCTGTTATAGAATATGAATCTGTACTCTGGGTAATTATTTATCTAACCTTTCATGCCTGGGCATAAATACATCATGACTGAACAGGAAAATAACATCATAACTTCATAACATCCATGTATATGTTTAGAGCGATTCAGATTGCAGCAATATCAATTATATATACTCAAATGTACATTGCAGATTAAATGTGAATGGGTATACATGTTTACACCCTATCTGCATTGATTGTAATATGTAAACCATAGAAAAATAAACAGCAGTGCTTAGTTCTTGTTAAGAGGTGAAATAAGACATAGAATCCATACTAAAATACTGTACATTATCTTCTACAAAGGCTCTATAAAATGCCAAGCCTCAACTTTTAGCTAATTTAGTTAATAGCACTTGCAATATTTAGTTGCATTTTTTAGTTAATGATTTAATAGTCGAGATGTCGCGAACAGTTCGCCCGCGGACTATTCGCAGCGATTTTGGCATGTTCGCGTTCACATCGGATGGCAAACACATGCGCTTTTGGGTTCGCCCCCTATTCTTTATCATTGAGGAAACTTTGACCCTGCACCTCACAGTCAGCAGACACATTCCAGCCAATCAGCAGCATACACTCCCTTCCAGGGCCTTCCATCTGAAGGACAGCATACATTTTAGAATCATTCTGAAGCTGCATTCGTTGTGAGAGGACAGATAGTGTAGCTGCTGGAGATTTATTAGGGAAATAGATAGCCAGGCTGTGTATTTAGCTTCCACTACAATTAATCTAATTTCAGTTGCCTGCCTGTGTCAGACTCGCAGCTTATATTGTGCTCAGTGAAATAAAACAACACTTTTTTGACTGTAATAGATTAAATAGCAATTGCCTGCCTACAGGCGTGTGTGTGGGCGTGTGTGTGAAGCCTATTGCATCTACTCTGCCAACTTTTGCCAGTGCACAGTGATACGTCATATCTGGTGCAACCGTAGTGTACAGTGACATAAAACAACACTTTTTTGACTGTACTAGATTGAATAGCAATTGCCTGCCTCCAGGCGTGTGTGTGAAGCCTATTGCATCTACTCTGCCAACTTTTGCCAGTGCACAGTGATACGTCATATCTGGTGCAACCATAGTGTACAGGGACATAAAACAACACTTTTTTGACTGTAATAGATTGAATAGCAATTGCCTGCGTACAGGCATGTGTGTGAAGCCTATTGCATCTACTCTGCCAACTTTTGCCAGTGCACAGTGACACTCATATCTGGTGGCACCTTAGATTGCACGCGCAGTGCCCCAAATTTGAAGTAGGAGGTCCGACCAAGCATCTTTTTCCATCTCCCTGTTCCACAAATCAATGCCATATACACGTCCCCTAATAGTGGACGTAAAGGGATTAAACCGATAGGAATAGTACTACTTAACAGTACACACCTTATAATAACGCAGACAGAGGCAACGCAGAGAGAGGAGTCTGAAGAAGAGGAGTCAGAGGAGGAAGGTGGCTTTGAGGAGGTGGAAGACCAAACACAGCAGGCGTCCCAGGGGGCTTGTTGTCACCTTTCGGGGACCCTTGGTGGCTGGGTGGAGGAAGAGACCTTCAATGATATCAGTGAGGACAAGGAACGGGACATGGCTAGCTTGGTATCCAACCTTGTGCAAATGGGGAATTTGCGGTTGTGCAAAGGGACTGTTTGCGGTTGTTTGCGGTGCATTAAACGGGGAGATTGGTCTGTTACTGTGAAGCGGGTGTAACCCTTACACTACCAGATCGATACAACATCATACCTGATGCTTTAAAGCATGTTATTCCAAACAATTTAGGAATGTTAGGTGATTTATGCCCTTTATGGCTTAAAACCAGACTCTGCATCAACTATGTAATTTTCCGTGGGAGTTTTGCCATGGATCCCCCTCCGGCATGCCACAGTCCAGGTGTTAGTCCCCTTGAAACAACTTTCCCATCACTATTGTGGCCAGAAAGAGTCCCTGTGGGTTTTGAAATTCGCCTGCCCATTGAAGTCTATGGCGCTTCGCCGGGTTCGCCAGTTCGCGAACATTTGATTGAAGTTTGTGTCCGATGTTCGCGAACCGAAAATTTGATGTTCGCGACATCACTATTTAATAGTAGTATATTATTTAAAGAAAGTGAGGTTGTCAGGGAAAACATACTTCACAAAACCATTTTGCAGTCCCTGGTAAGCTTTGTGAATTTTACGTTTAACCTTAATTCCACCAAGTCTATCCAATCCACAATATTGATAATCATCACATATATAGTTGTGGTAATTATGGGTTGCTGGTAATGCTCAGGATTGTTGCCGGCCTCACGCAGCGAGGTCCGCCTGCACACCAGCGTTACCAACAAACTCTGCCGAAGGCGCTCATTGCTGGGCTCCCAGGGCTCGCATCACACCCAGCGGCAATGAATGTCTATATGGCGCTTATCGAGAGGCCCGCAGGGCTCGCATCACCCCCAGCTAAATACCTGGTTCCAACCCTGCCACTGAGGAGCAATCACCGACTGATGAGCATCAAAGGCACTCATCGCGAGGCCTGTACTAGCTTCTCCCAGGATGGATCTGGTTAATGAAGAAGGCGTGGCTGTTCACACTGTTCTTGGACTGTGATAGATTGAGAGTTGTCAGGCTCTTCCCCTCTACTAGGCGCAGACACCTCCGTGCGGTTCATAGTGCTCTGCCCCCTTCTCTTTCCTGGTGAAAGTTACTTGGCTACCGCAGCGTGTTCCCGTTTGGTCCGCCACGCATGCCTTTCCTTCTCCTGCCCCCCAGCCCCTCTCCTCCTCCCTCCCTAATGTGGACTCCCCAGGCGGCATTGCTCCTCCTTTGTAATCCGCACAGGGAATATGGCGACCCGCCAGACAACTCCACCTGAGGAGGACGGCGAGAGGAAGCAGGAGCACCAACCCATAAGCCTGGGCAGCGAGGTTAGTTACCTGGGGATGGAGGGTAGTAATGACAACCTGATTGGGCACTGGATATTAAGGAGGAACTGGGCACAACCTGCCTTGGGGAGGGGGAACAGCCTGCACTGGATATTGGGGGAGGGAGGGGTACTAATGGAAACCTGCCTTGGGCACTGGATATTGGGATGGGGCACTGAGCAGAACCTGCACTGGACATTGGTGGAGAGATGGGTACTAATGGCAACCTGCAAATGGGAAGGGGCACAACCTGTACCGGGGGAGAGAGTGGGCACTGGGAACAACCTGCACTGGACATTGGGAGATGGAGGGTACTAATGGCAACCTGCCTTAGGCACTGAGTATTGGGATGGGGCACTGGGCCCAATCTGCACTGGCATTTGGTGGATGGATGGTACTAATCCCAACCTATTGGGAGAGGGCAGTGGGTATAACCTGTATTGGGGAGGCGGCACAACTGCACTGGTATTGGTGAATGGAGGAGGCACTGGGCAAATCTGCAACAGTGTGAGGGAGAAAGAAGACACGAGGAGGAAAGAAGACACAAGGGAGGGTAAGGAGGGGGGAAAGCAGACACTAGGGAGGGAGAGGAGAGGGAAAGGAGACACAAGAGAGAGGAGAGGGAAAGGAGACACAAGGTAGGAAGAGGAGGGGGAAATGAGACACAGGGGAGGGAGAGGCGAGGTAAAGGAGACACAAGGGAGGGAGAGGAGGGGGCAAGGAGACACAAGGGAGGGAGAGAAGGGGAACAGTGAAACAAGGGAGGGAGAAGGGGAAGGAGACACAGGGGAGGGAGAGGGGGAAAGGAGACATGAGGGGGGAAAGAGAGAGGGGGACAATGAGACACAAGGAAAGGGAGAGGGGCAAAGGAGGCACAGGAGAGGGCGAGAGGGTGGAAAGGAGACACAGGGGATGGAAAGAAGATAGAGGGGAGGGAGAGGATGGGGGTAATGAGACACAAGGGATGGTGAGGAGAGGCAAAGTAGACACAAGGGAGAGAGAGTTGAGGGAAAGGAGACCCAAGGGAGGGAGAGGTTGGGCAAAGAAGACACAAGGGAGGGAGAGGAGGGGGGAAGAAGACAAGGGAGGGAGGGAAGGGGGAATGGAGACACAAGGGAGGGAGAGGAGGGGAACGGAGACACAAGGGAGGGAGAGGAGGGGGAACGGAGACACAAGTGAGGGGGGAGACACATTGAAGGGAGAGGAGAGAAACAGACACAGGGATCAGAGAGTAGGGTGGGGAGAGGCTTGCATTGTGTCGCAAACAGCATTGCCAGCCTTCAAATGTTATTTCCGTAATTTTTGACGGGCAAGTCGATAGTTTACTTATATTTATACTGTAAAGGCACAGATTAGATTAACTTTTATTCCACTGGAATGGGAAGTAGTGGCTGCAATTTTGAAAAATACTTCCTTGGTGAGCACAGCTTAGTAGAAATTAATTTCATTTCGATATAGGTACAGGATTAGGTAACATCTCTTCAAATACAATATGACATTTTTTTTTCAATAAATGTAATTATTGTATGTGTGCTATATCTGTAATTAAAATAAGACTGATCCCTGTTGAAGCCAGACATGAAACATGCATATCTGATTGGTTCCTGCACTCGTCCCACTTTGATGACATCACAAAGAAACTACAAGGTGACAGAGACTGCTGACTTCCGCATCTGCATTAGAAACGGTGTCGTCCAGAGTACCAGTACCCCATCTAGATGACCCAGGTAAGTGGGAATACAGGGGAATAGTGCCAGACAGCTCAGGATAGGACTTACACTTTAAGACTATCTGCACCTAGGGACAGGGGATAAGTAGTGGGTCCCCATAGATTGTTCTATTCCTAGGGCAACTCCACTACCAACTATCAGCCTTATTAATTTAAATTCGGCCAATTGAATAGGGCTCTATTTAAGCACATAGCATATTTTTTACAGAAGTTTTTAGTTAGTGAACTTCTATCTTCTAAAAGCTTCTAACTTCTAAAAGCAAGGTCTTCACTAACTAAAAACTTCTGTAAAAAATATGCTATGTGCTTAAATAGAGCCCTATTCAATTGGCCGAATCGCAATTTAATAAGGCTGTATATATATAGGGCCACAGAGATAAATACCTGTTTCCCCTGCTATATCCACCTCTGCCATATAATTCCATACTATGCTGTATATTTTTGGTTATATGTGATACTAGATATTCTTTACTTACTGTTACTCCTGAAATATCTCAAGAAGCTCAAAAGGGGTAACACAGGTATATCCTAAGGTGTATTGGTTGGAACTCATTCTGAACATAATGTATTATCTACTTACCATGTGCTCAGAATAATATGTGGTATTAACTACACAACTATATTTTGATTACTGTAAGCACATATGCCACTTAAATTGTCCAGTGCTGACTCCAAACCAAACTTTGCTACTAAAACCAAGCTACATTTCAACATTGTGGGACAAGATCCACTTTATTTTTAAACGTAATTTTTTTATCATGCTTGTGTGACTGTTTTATTTATTGACTTTAATAAAAGTTAAATTTTAATTTCACTTATACTGGAGTTGTTCTTTCTCTCATATATGATATACCGTATTTATCGGCATATAACACGCACCGGCGTATAACATGCACCTCAACCCCCCTCCTCAACCTCCCTCCTCATCCTCAACCTCCCTCCTCATCCTCAACCTCCCTCCTCATCCTCAACCTCCCTCCTCATCCTCAACCTCCCTCCTCAACCTCCCTCCTCAACCTCCCTCCTCAACCTCCCTCCTCAACCTCCCTCCTCAACACCCCTCCTCAACCCCCCTCCTCAACCTAAACCCCCCTCCTCAACCTAAACCCCCCTAAATACCTCACCCTCTCCCTCTCCCCTAACTTACCTGCTTCTGCTCCAGCCTCCACTCCTTCTTGACCCGGCGCGCATGTGACGTCACATACGCGCCACGCCATTAGCATATACCGGGTGCTCACCTCGATCTCAGCTACGCCCATCCTGGGGAGTCCTTGCTGGTGTCCATGTGCCAAGATGTCTAGCCATTCCCATTTGGTGACCTCTCACTATGTTTTGCTATTCATCAATTTACATTTGTGTGGTGTATGTTCCTCTGTTTCCCTTGTGGATTTCTAAGTGGTAGTGGTGAAGCGGCTTGTGTACCTGATTGAATGAAGCAGTGAGATATACCATGTAGGGCCACTGTAGGTGGGCAGGCGATAGCAGAGAGGTCAGAAAGAACACAGTCCACTAGAGAAGGAACTGGCAGCCCACTCCCGTATCTTTGGCATTCAAACCTTGAGGAACAGCACAGGCAAAGACCTAGCTAAATGTACTGCAGTCCATAGGGTCACAGAGAGTCGGACACGACTGAAGAACTGAAAAACAAATAATATATTTTGGCCACTATTTGTTTTACCAATGTAGATGTGATGAGCGAGATGTATATGCCATCATATATATATTCCAGGGTCCACATTAGAGCCTCTGTAAGTGAGAAAGGATTAATATTGCATCAGTTTCATGTTTTTGTGTTGCTATTTAATCAGGTAGTGTGTCTTTAATTGCTTTCTGTATGTTGCAGCATGGCTTTTCATATTGGCATATGCATGACCATTCCAACATATAATAAAATATTTTTTTAAATGCCTATTTTTTATTTGGGGATTATTGTGCAAGTAAATGTAATGCCTTTCCATGCTTTCCCCCATATTTTAAAAGCCATTGGTGTGTTGATATTGTCTTTTACAGGGTCTGTAAACCATGGAATGTTTTTGCCTCCATTTGCGGGTTAGGGGTTTGAACGCCAGTTTGTCTTTGAGGAACCATAGCAATTTAATAGCGATTTTCGAACGTAACAGTTATGGGCTTCACAGATCAAAGGTTTTTTAGCAACAGAGTTCAGCTTTTTCCTCCTGTAACACGCAGATCGTTTGTGGGTAAGAGGCCAATTTAATAGCCGTAAGTCTTGCAGGCTCCGTTACAGGCTACAGTTTTACATGTTGGGGGAATTTAATGGGGCTATAATTCAATAAGTAGTGTAGAGTGATCCAATTTATATACCACAAGTTGTGGTTGGAAAGTCCTGGTGAAAGAGTCAGTTAAATATTTATTGCCATGGGATTTAAGGTTATTAGGGCCAATTGAAGGAGAATGCCAGACTGCACGTGATACCAGGCCCTGCTAAATAATCAGCCTTTCACTCACCAATAGGAAATGTTATTATTATATGCCATCAGATTCTGTAGTGCTAGGGTACAATGAATAATAGATAATGTATTTATATTTGAAGACAGTCTAAATAAGACAAGACATAGCTTTGTACATACACATTGGGAGACTATAGGGAAGTGTGATGCTGTAGAGCTCTCCATAGGTTAGGCTTTTACATTTTAATTTTATCCCGGAGGAAATATGTAGCCACTCTAAGGACTGGGAGATAGGAGATAGCTGATGATTAGCATTGGGTGAGGTAATGAGTCTGGCAAAAATGTTCAGGATAGAGTGGAGTAGAGTTGCAATAGTCAATCTGAGAAACCTGAGCGTGGATTAGTGTGCTTGTAGTGCTTTGTATGAGGAAGGGATTCATGTTGAAAATGTTCATGAGGTGGAGATTGCAATATTTGGTGAGTGATAAAATATTGAAGATTAAGGAGACGTCTGAGTCAAATGTATCTATCAAGGCATCAAATATGAAATGCAGGAATCATTTTGTTTTGTCTACTAGAAGAGACCCCTTCAGGATGGCTACCTTGTGGTGGTGAAGGGGCTTGTGTACATCAATGAAACTGAGCTATACCATGTAGTGTTACCCAAGATGGGCAGGTCATAGTAGAGACATCAGACAAATTGCAATTTATTGGAGGAGGAACTGGCAACCCACTCTAGACAAGAAAACCATATGGATAAGTACAACCAGAAACACAGATAGATGTGCCTGGTTTCTATGATCCATATTGTCAATGAAAGTAGGACATGACTGAAGGACTGAACAACAACTAAAAGAGAAATTTCAAATATATATATATACATATATATATATATATATATATATATATATACACACACACACACATAGGGGAGGAAGGGTTAATAAGTAACAACTGTGTATGTCATTGTTTTTTTAATGCATATATTTTTAGAAGCATTGTAGTTTAAATTTAAATTAAATAAAGTGACTTTTTAGGTTTCATTTTTGTTTGTTCATATAGTTTTAATAGAATGTAATTTAATTTTGGAGATTGAGATCATTTTGCAGTGTTTCTGAACTATTCAGTAATAATACAATTTTTGGCTAATATTAGGACATTAAAAAGACATCTTAGCTCACACCTATGAGAGAGAAAGAGGGATGCAGAGAGTGGAATGTTCAACCATTGGTAAACTACATATATTTCTGAAGTAATCACGAGAACAGTATTTTATAAATGGACCCCAAGATGCCCAAGCTTAGAATCATTAGTTTTCTGTATGAATATTTCTAAAGGATATTTTTAATATGTGTTGTAACTATTTTATTTATTGTTGACTAATTTACTATTTATTTATCTTCCAGGAGTATCTAGAGATGGTTGTAGAGATTCTTACTTAAATGTTAGTTTGGATATATCATAATATTATATCAATTTTAGAATGTATAATTCATTCGATTTCTTGTTTATTTAACAGTACTGAAGGGAAAGAACAGACCACATTTTAGGGTACACGTTAAATATTCTCCAAAAAGAGAATAATTGTTGAAACTTAACTTTTAATACACATTATTAAAATATGACAGAGGTTAAAAAGCTAAGTAGACACTGGTATATGAAGGATTTAAGGGTCCAAGGATCATCTATAAGACCAATACATTTCTATGATAATCTACTGTTAAGTCACAAACTAGGTGAAGTAATGTAAAGTGCAAAATAAATTTAATCTTATGTATAAGAATTTTTATTTTATTGGGATACTCTCTATCCTGGAAAAAAATGCAGAAAAACAATTTTAAAATAAATGTGCTAACTTTTAAACTCTATACCAAAATTGTGTACTTTAAATGTTACAAATGCTGTATAGTGGTCCTAAAAGAAAAGGATCCTAAACTAATACAGTACTAAAGTACTATTAATGAACAGGTCAACTCTCATATATCAGCCTATACTGATGATCCTGTAAACACAGGATACACTGATAATCATAGAGTTGTAAAACAAGGCAAATTGAGATAAAAACAGCACGAAAATATATTAAAATCAACTGTAACGTGGAAGCCTAGGCTCTCTATGTCTCACAAAAGTATGGGATCTTTACAGTCAATAAAACAGACAACTATTAATATTTATGCACAAAGAAAAAAAAATTTGCATTATGGTGGTAGGCATATAATAGAAAAAAGTGGTAAAATAAACCACCTAAATGATAGGATAATAACATGCAGCAAATTTGTAACAAATACACAATATTTGCGATTCAGTTTCCTCTCACCATATTTCTCTTAGGCCCTTGGGAAGAAGAAAAAGTTGAAAAAAGTAGACAAAAAAAGGCTTAAAAAGCATTGTTAAGGAGATAGGAGCCTGTTCCACTTGAAAAACTAGGTGCCAAGGGTCCGTTTCGTCCTTATACAGGACTTTCTCTGAGGCTATACTGCTCTGGCTTATACTTTGGCTTATAAAGCCTATTACTTCCTGGTTAATAGGTATAAAATATATGCAGAACGAGTTCAACAAATTGAATGATCTTAAGACATTAAGAAAAGGAAAGAGTAATTTTACAAAAGATGAAAAAAGGAAAAATAAAGAAAAACAAAGTGAAATTAACAACACAAAAAAAAAAAAATGTTTGATGTTAAAGATCAAAATATTGTTAATCTCTCTGACTTAACCCTGAATGAAACACACAGATCCCTTTTGAATAAAGGACTCTCATTTGTGCCCACAAGTAAATCGAATCTGTTTGACAATATAAAAGATATAAATCTCTTTGTGAGAAAATTAGCATTAAAGAAATGGTTCTTAAATAGTGATGTCGCGAACATAAAATTTTCGGTTCGCGAACCGCGAACGCGAACCGCCGCAAATGTTCGCGAACTGGCGAACATCGGCGAACCGCCATAGACTTCAATGGGCAGGCGGATTTTAAAACCCACAGGGACTCTTTCTGGCCACAATAGTGATGGGAAAGTTGTTTCAACGGGACTAACACTTGCACTGTGGCATGCCAGAGGGGGATGCATGGCAAAACTCCTACAGAAAATTACATAGTTGATGCAGAGTCTGGTTTTAAGCAATAAAGGGCATAAATTACCTAACATTCCTAAATTAATTGGAATAACGTGCTTTAAAACATCAGGTATGATGTTGTATCGATCAGGTAGTGTAAGGGTTAGGCCCGCTTCACAGTGACAGACCAAACTCCCCGTTTAACGCATCGCAAACAACCGCAAACAGTCCATTTGCACAACTGCAAACTCCCCATTTGCACAAGGTTGGATACCAAGCTAGCCATGTCCCGTTCCTTGTCCTCACTGATGTCATTGAAGGTCTCTTCCTCCACCCGGCCACCAAGGGTCCCCGAAAGGTGACAACAAGCCCCCTGGGAAGACTGCTGTGTTTGGTCTTCCACCTCCTCAAAGCCACCTTCCTCCTCTGACTCCTGTTCTTCAGACTCTTCTCACTGCGTTACCTCTCTCTGCATTATTATAAGGTGTGTTAAGTAGTACTACTCTTATCAGTTTAATACCTGTAACAGCACATATCAGGGGGCGTGTATAAGGCCTGGATTTTTAGAACCGGGAGATGGAAAAAGATGGTTTGTTAGTCGTATCACTTCAATTTTGGGGCACGGAACGTGCAATCAAAGGTGCCACCAGATAGGAGTGGCGTGTTTGTAAGTACTACTCTTATCAGTTTAATGCTTGTTACGTCACCAATCAGGGCACGTGTATAAGGCCTGGAATTTTGGGACCGGGAGATGGAAAAAGATGCTTGGTTGGTCGTATCACTTCAAATTTGGGGCACTTTGTCACATTAGCTTCTTACGCTCAAACATGTCCTTTACAGGCATCTGACTATGGGCAGATGAGCAGGAACTGCTCAAGGCGAGAGACGGAGTGGCGGATGGTTGAGAGGGGGCAAGGAGGACAGCAGTGGTTGATGTGGCTGATAATGCTGGACCAGGAGGAGGATGGCGGCTTTGAGTTTGTGTGCTGCTTGTACTTATGTGTTGGTCTGGAGTCACCCAAAAATTAGGTCTCAACCTGTAGAGGATAAGGGAACCAGGCTACTCTAGACCTCATTCATCATTACAGGTTTTGACAGATTGGTACTATGCGTGCAAGCTACTTTGACAACAGATATGAGTGGCACTGTGCACTTGCAGAAGTTATATCATCCTCATCATCCTCCCCTGTATCTCTTTACCCCCTCCCTCATCATCCTCCCCTGTGTCTCTTCCCCCCCTCCCTCATTATCCTACCCTGTGTCTCTTTCCCCCCTTCCTCATCACCCTCCCCTGTGTCTCATCCTGCCTCCCTCATCATCCTCCCACCTCCCTCATCATCTTCCCCTGTATCTCTTTACCCCCACCCTCATCAACCTCCCCTGTGTCTGTTTCCCTCTTCCCTCATCATCCTCCCCTGTGTCTCTTTCCCCCCTCATTCATCATCCTCCCCTGTGTCTCTTTTCCCCCTCCCTCATCATCTTCCCCTTTGTCTCTTCCCCCCTCCCTCATCATCCTACCCAGTGTCTCTTTCCCCCCTCCCTCATCATCCTCCCCTGTGTCTCTTTCCCCCCTCCCTCATCATCCTCCCCTGTGTCTCTTTTCCGCCTCCCTCATCATCTTCCCCTTTGTCTCTTGCCCCCTCCCTCATCATCCTCCCCTAAGTCTCTTTGCCCCCTTCCTCATCACCCTCCCCTATGTCTCATCCCCCCTTCCTTAATCATCCTCCCACCTCCCTCATCATCCTCCCCTGTATCTCTTTACCCCCTCCCTCATCATCCTCCCCTGTGTCTGTTTCCCCCCTCCCTCATCATCCTCCCCTGTGTCTCTTCCCCCCTCCCTCATCATCCTCCCCCCTCCCTTGATGATAAGGGGGGGGAAGAGACACAGGCATAAGTGTGAGGGGTGTTAGGGTAAGGGGTGTTAGGGATAAGGGTGAGGGGGTTAAGTGTTAGGTTGAGGGGTGTTAGGGCTAAGTGTGAGGGGTGTTAGGGTGAGGGGTGTTAGGGATAAGTGTAAGGGGTGTTAGGGTGAGGCATGTTAGGAATAAGTGTGAGGGGTGTTAGGTCTTAGGGATAAGTGTGAGGGGTGTTAGGGTTAGGGTGAGTGGTGTTAGGGATAAGTGTGAGGGGTGTTAGGGTTAGGTGTTAGGGTTAGGTGTTAGGTATAAGTGTGAGGGGTGTTAGGGTTAGGGTGAGGGGTGTTAGGGATAGGTATTAGGGTGAGGGGTGTTAGGGATAAGTGTGAGGGGTGTTAGGGTTAGGTGTTAGGGTTAGGTGTTAGGTTGGTGGGTGTTATGGATAAGTGTGAGGGGTGTTAGGGTTGGGTGTTAAGGTGAGGGCAGGATGATGATAAGGCGGAAGAGACACAGGGGTGTCCTTGCAGCAGAGATCAAAAGAGTCCTTCAGGACTGTATTGTACACTGTGTACAGTAGCCTAGCTATGGTTTTCCCTATTGATTCAGTATCACCTACACTCAGCCTCCTCTCAGTAAGACTGCAAGTTAGTTATGATTCCAAAATGGCTGCTGTCCATGAGTTAGAAGGCTCTGGAAGGGAGTGTATGCTGCTGATTGGCTGGAATGTGTCTGCTGACTGTGACATGCAGGGTCAAAGTTTGCTCAATGATAAAGTATAGGGGGCGGGTCGAATCTCGCATATGTTCGCAGTTCGCCGCGAACGGGAACATGCTATGTTCGCCGGGAACAGTTCGTCAGCCTACTATTCGGGACTTCTCTATTCTTAAATAAAGAAGAACAAGATTTAAATTGATTGGGAGTGGATAAAGAACAAATTGAAACCTTCAAGATATTAATGGATCTTCTCAATGAACAACATTTACCATCAGAAGAAAGAACTGAAAAGAGAAAGATAAAAGGAAAAAGTAAATTTACACCTGATCTAACCCTATTTAGCAATATTCAATTCTTCTTGGAGATGGTGGAGAAAGACCTTAAAAAATACGAAGCGGAAAACATCAATACAAAAGATGCTGATAGAACAAAACTAAATTTAAAAAAAAATGAGAGAAAAGCATTAGATGAACTAAGAAACAGCAATACTATCATCAAACCTGCCGACAAAGGAGGAAATGTGGTGCTAATAAAAGAATCTGACTATTTAAAGATGTGTGAAAGAATTTTACTTGATCAGGACACTTATAAAGTGCTGAAGGAAAATCCTACGAACAAATTCAGAAAATAACTATATGAAATTCTTAATTATGCTAAAGAAAGAAAACTAATAGACCAATCAACCTTTGATTTTCTCCTACCAAAACATGTTACTATTCCAACATTCTACGCACTTCCAAAGGTACACAAACAATTGAGTCCAGTGCCAGGCCGCCCGATAGTCTCAAGTAATTGTTGTTTAACCGAAAATATAAGCAAGTACATAGATGACCACATTAAAGAAATGGTAAAGGTATTACCTTAATATTTACAAGACACTTTAGATGTACTTAAACAGATGAATGGCATCAATGTACATCAGGACACCTTGCTCATTACCATCGATGTGGAGCAATTATATTCTTCTATACCACATGAAAAGAGTATTCAAGCAGTCAAATATTTTCAGAGCATGGACAACCAAAAGGACAAAGAATTCAATGAATTTATTGCAAGATTGCTTAAATTTACTCTATGTAAAAATTATTTTCTGTTCAACAATATCTGGTACCAACAGATTAAAGGGACGGCAATGACGCAGATTTATATCTGGGTCATTGGGAAGCCTTGGAGGTGTTTATCGAATCAATACAAAATTATACAGATAAAGTCATCCTATTGCAACGTTTTATAGACGATATTTTGTTGTTTTGGTCTGGTTCCCAAAGAGAATTTGAAGATTTCGTCAAAGACTTAAACCAGAACAACTGGGGCCTAAAATTTACATATTCTGTTAATAAGAATAAAATTGAGTTTCTTGACTTAATTCTGATGAAAGATACACAAGGTAACATTCATACCTCAGTGTTTTGAAAACCAACAGCTTCTAACTCTCTTTTACATTGGTCCAGTCAACACCCTGTACCACTTAAAGCAGGTATACCTACGGGACAATACCTAAGGCTAAAAAGAAATTGTGATAACATAGAGGAATTCAAGAAACAAGCCAAAGATCTAAAATTAAGGTTCAAAGAAAGAGGATACCCTAATAGAGTTCTAAAAAGAGCCTTCAAGAAAGCTCTATCAAGTGAAAGGGAAGATCTTATCTATAAGAAAAAGAATGATAAAATTCAAGAACAAGACCAGACAATAAGGCTAGTGATGTCCTATGGAAGCGACTGGGAACCAATAAAAAAGATTATACGAAAACATTGGAACATTCTCAGAGAAGATGAAACATTGAGAGATTTCATTACAGAAAAGCCTAGCATTACATATAAAAGAAACAAGAATATCAAGGATACACTAGTCAAGAGCTTTTAGAACCCCAAAAAAACAAAGGGGGACGTGATTAACTGAAACCAAGGGCTTGTTTAAATGCGGCCATTGCAGAGCTTGCCAGTATATCCAACCGAGTAAGAACTTTGAAGATGTAAATACAGGCAAAAAGTATCCAATCAATAATTTCATGAATTGTGAAAGAACTCACGTTATGTACGTTATGACATGTCCATGTCAGAAATTCAATGTAGGCAAAACATTCCGCCAATTCAAAAGAAGAATTCTTTAGCATCTGTATTCCATCAAAAAGGAACTTGATACCCCTGTCTCAAGACATATAAAATACTTCCATGAAAATAAACCAGAGGCCATGAAATTCCAAGTTCTAGAGAGGCTATGGATTAGTCCAAGAGGAGTTGATATAGATAGAATTCTATTACAGAAGGAGAGTAAATGGATATTTATATTAGATTGCAAATATCCAAAAGGCCTTAATGAAGGTTATTCTTATTCAGCTTTTTTGTAGCTTTTATATAGCTTAACATTTTCTTACAAACAATTTTTTCTCCTGTTTTTAGAAGCTTTTTCCATTTTTTTTATTTTAATATTGATTTTTATTGTAACACTAATATCACAATATTTAAATTCTCTACAATAGAAGAATGTATTAGAATTTCACTTTATATGGGTGATCCCAGACTTATTTGGTATATACAATGGATATAGCACACTTAATGAGGTAATATAACATTAGTTAGGGGAATAAAAATTGATGATCACTATTCTGTAACAATAATAATTGCACTAATATTTTCATACCACTTTTTTCATTCTATACAAGCTCAATAGCTTGTTTATAGAAGCTTTGAGCACTATGCACTTTTTCAAGATTTCACTTTTACACAAAATAAAATTAAAATACACTTTTTAAAAGAAGTATGTGTTCCTTTTAGTGGTTAATATGGAATTAAAATGAGCTATAAAGCTTAAATTAAAAGCAGTAAGGATAGAATTCATGAATAGAGCACAAACGGAATTAAATAAAGTTTTTTGTGTTTCAATTTGTGTATTTATGCTAAACAAAGTTTCCCTCTTCGAAAAAGCTAAATAAAGTTTATTGAAATTGATACAATGATGCGAAGTGACGTCATCGCGTTAGAAGCGTGCGTCATTACGTAACTACGCAAAACCAGGAAGTAATAGGCTTTATAAGCCAGAGTATAAGCCAGAGCAGTATAGCCTCAGAGAAAGTCCTGTATAAGGACGAAACGGACCGTTGGCACCTAGTTTTTCAAGTGGAACAGGCTCCTATCTCCTTAACAAGGCTTATTAAGCCTTTTTTTGTCTACTTTTTTCAACTTTTTCTTCTTCCCAAGGGCCTAAGAGAAATATGGAGAGAGGGAACTGAATCGCAAGTATTGTGTATTTGTTACATATTTGCTGCATGTTATTATCCTCTCATTTAGGTGGTTTATTTTACCACTTTTTTCTATTATATCCCTACCACCATAATGCAAAGATTTTTTTCTTTGTGCATAAATATTAATAGTTGTCTGTTTTATTGACTGCAAAGATCCCATACTTTTGTGAGACATAGAGAGCCTAGGCTTCCACGTTACAGTTGATTTTAATATATTTTCGTGCTGTTTTTATCTCAATTTGCCTTGTTTTACAACTCTATGATTATCAGTGTTTACAGGATCATCAGTATAGGCTGATATATGAGAGTTGACCTGTTCATTAATAGTACTTTAGTACTGTATTAGTTTAGGATCCTTTTCTTTTAGGACCACTATACAGCATTTGTAACATTTAAAGTACACAATTTTGGCATAGAGTTTAAAAGTTAGCACATTTATTTTAAAATTGTTTTTCTGCATTTTTTTCCAGGATAGAGAGTATCCCAATAAAATAAAAATTCTTATACATATTTAAAGAGGTGTTAGGCATCATATGGATGCATACAATAGGTCAACCTATTAGATTTTTAAATTTAATCTTAGCCACAATTAAAGTGACTTTGTGTTTGATACACGACTAATGATTGTTATTGCAACTAAACAATCAAAAAACGTGTAATTGTGCTGGAAAGATTCATAAGTGTTTATTAAATTCAGTAAAAATTAAAATATCAATAATGTGACCAAGTGCCCAACAAACAGATATTGTTATTAGAATAAATTTGTATTTTATAATTGCAGATAAAATGCTAAAAGTGCAATTTGCTACTCAGTATTTCAATTACATTTTTTGTCAAGATATCAAGATTTTATTTTACCAAATGTGCTTGAACTGTATATTCAATATCAATATTGAAAACATTAAAATTATCGAATAAAGTGACCAAGTGCTCCATGAGTTGATATAATTATCAGATTATAAAAAAAAGTGCTGTGACTTCTCTGTGTCTAATTTTAATTTAAAAAAAAAAACCTTTTTTGAAATACCAGTTTTTTATTTTACCAGTTATGCTTGGATTATATATTCATTATTTCAATAAAAAAAATAATAAGATTTAAGAAAACTGGTAAGACTTAACTTAATTCAAACGTGCTTATTATTGCATCATAATGGATATTTAATTATCTATTAGTAGTAAACCCTGTATGGTATTCCTTTTATATAGCTAGTGCTCTTTATTGCATATTGAGCACTGCAATACCAGGGAATCTTGGGTATACCTTCCTGTGAAGTACCACGCCATTGCTGTTGTGCATGTAACAATATGTAAACCAATAATAAATATGTCAAATAAACCTTATGTTATTGTATTAATGAATGATGAATGTTACAACTGATATGGTTAACAATGTAAATATGTCAAAGTATGACCTACCCCAAATTTTAATTACTGTTGTTTCACTTATAAATTTGGGATTATGTATGTATGTTGATGTCCAGAGTTAGTAACCATTAGAAACACACGGACACATTGATTATGGTATAACAATAAAAGAGTTTATTACATACACTGAGCACAGTCATGTCACTGACTGTCTATTAATATCATGGGTGTGGTATGCGCAAATCCACATTTATTGTTGTGTGTTCCATTATTTGCAAGATACGTGCTAACTGATAGGCTTGTACACTACACTGCACACCCGTCCCTGTATCTGCATATGCTGCAGTGGTGACCCCCTTACATGTACTCTCTGTTGGATGTTTACTCACTTTAAATATATTTTTTCATTGATGCCCATGGTAAATTATTATTTGTATAAATTTGGCACACATTACACAAATGTATTATCTCTCCCTGCCAATTAAGTTGCAACATTTTTGAAAAAGGCTCTGCAGTCGAAAATTATGTAGTTTCTTAAATTACATAACTCAAAATGAATGAAGTTAGTAGTATTGCCTAATATAAACTAAGGGAATATGGGAAAATAAATATTTTGGCATAATCAAGGGAGGAAATTTAAAGGAGGTGTGTAAAAGAAATTACTTGATGATGAAAAGCTTAAAAGATGTGTGTGAGATGGGAAAAATTATTGGAATCATAAATGAGTGTACTAAAAGGACCACTGTGGTCATATGTTTATAATATATTATGCTGAAGAGCTAAACTTGAAAGTATGCAAAAACAGAATAATTCAGCCCCTTCTATATTACACTTTGTATGCAATGATGTTGCTATGTGATCTATCATTTTGTTTTTTGCAGATCAGCTTCCTGAGGTAAGAGGAGCTTTGAAATGCTCAGGAAGTATGCATCTGGACAATGGGATTGTAGCATCTACAACTTTCAGTGCATTCATTATGTATAAAGGAAAGTTCATTAGTTTACAACATACAGGACCAGCTGAGACATGAAAATGAATGCTCATATTTATGAATAACTAGCGGCTTGCCCGTCAAAAAATGACGGCAATGAGATGTGTATGTTTGGACAGTTGTTTAGTTATTAATATACGTATTTGACACTTGTAAGATTTTAGTTATGATGAAATAAGTAGTATTGTGATATTAAACATGTTGAGTTTTGTAAAATGTTCTCTTGGGGAACAGTAACTCTTAAAGCATTTTGTATTAAAAGTATTAACATTTGAATGTAAGAACAGTTGAACTTTCAATTAATCAGTATTGTAAACCTGAGGTAATGTTTTTTTAACATGCAATTTCTATCTCAAGAATTGTTAACTTAAATATACATTGAATCCAGAGGAAGGCAAACAGTAAAAACCCTACTTGAAACGTACCCAATTAAATTAATTCCTTCCTGACCCCATGAACTGGCGATAAGATTACTCCCTGGATTATTGTTTAACATAACAGACAATATTTACATTGTGACTTAAAACGTTGTTGAGCTCTTAACATGAACTTTGTAATATGTTGAAGTAAAGAACTTGAAAGTATATTTTTTGAAACTTGAAGTTTCTTATCAGTCTAAGTAATGAACTTGAAAATATTGTTTTCAAACTTATAACATTAGAAACAGTAACATAGTTCATTAACATTTTAACATAATTTGTAAAAATAATGCAAGGCAAGTGTTTTGTGAGGCTAATCATCTATAAACAGTCCTTCTATTAATTATGACTGAATTGTTTATTGTTTTGTATTTTTCAATGCTTTTAAATTTGTTTTGCATGGGTTTTATTTATTTAATGAAAAGTTATAGTACTTCATAGTAGACAATGTTTTTAGTAAAAATACGTCCATCTTCTAATAAATCACCCTGACTTTCATTCTTTTCAATGTAAACTTTAATAGCCTGTGGATTTTTGCACCGTGATAACGCAACGTACAATTGGCCATGTGCAAATACTGGTTCTTGTAAAAAATACCCACAGATTTGAACGTTTGTCCTTGTGATTTATTAATGGTCATGGCAAATGCCATAATGATGAGAAATTGTCTTCTTTGAAGTATAAAAGGGAGACTACTTTCACTTGGTGCTAAATCTATTCTTGGTGTGAAAACGCTCTCTCCTTTATGGGTACCAGTTAAAATTTCAGCATCTATAAAATGGTCCTTTCATTGTTGAACAATTAATCTTGTCCCATTGCATAGGCCTTTTTTTGGGTTCATATTTCACAGTAACATGACAATTGCACCTTTTCTTTAGCTGCAAAGTATGTGGTGGCATTCCAGAAGGATAGTGAGTTTATGAATTCAGTGGAAAAGTTAGCCTGACTTTCATTGTCATCAGCAAGTACAGAATCAGCACTGTGATAATTTCTTTGTGGTGCATTAATTTTTTTAAAGATTTCATTATTGAGGATTAATGCATCCTTATTTTTACACGTTAGTATGACTTGGTTGGCAAGCTCTGAATATTCCTGGTTATTTATGCTACCTTCAAATATAGCCGATATAATATCTTGGTGACAAATCATATGAGGTGGGATCTCCACAGTGTCCTAAGGTAAATGTGTTATTTTTTCTGTTCTGCCTTCTCTAATTTTAATAAGCCAATCATTGAAATCAGTTTGGCCTTCTGATCTCATGTTTTGTTGCAGTTGAAGATGGGTAAAATGTTTCCATAGTGTGCTTGACTTTATACAGGTTTCGATAATGTCAGTTCGATTTCCATGTAGAACGACAGGTAATGTTTGTCCAAAATCGCCACCTAACAACATTACCTTTGCACCAAATGGAAAAGTATTATGCATGACTTCACGAAGCAAACGGTCAATACATTGGAGGACATAGCATGACATCATTGTGGCCTCATCTAATATAATGAATTTACTTTTTTTCAATTTCTTTGCTTGTAATGATGTCATGCGAATATCTGACACAGAAGTTTCTAAAATAGGCACTGGCAGTTTAAAGCCACTATGTACAGTTCTTCCACCTTCTAACGAAAGTGCAGCAATTCCAGTAGTGGCAAACGGCAGTGCTATTTGACCTTGTGCTCGTACAGAACTCCTTAATAAATTATAAAGATACGTTTTTCCTGATCCGCCAGGTCCATCAAGATAGAAATAACACTCTGTCACCATGTCATCATCTATTGCATTTTTAATGGCATTAAATGCTTGCAATTGTAACATATTTAAAGTTGCAAGTCTTTCTTCTGTTCTTTCTACTTGTAATTGAATGTCATAGTCTTCAAAGTTTATGTCATCTATAAGACCTGGATCAGGCAAATTAAAGCTTGCACAACTTAATCCATGAGTTAAAAATACTTCTTGGATTTCCATTAACGCTTTTAAGTATGCAATGGGTTCATTGTATCGTCGCATAAAGTCTTCAGCCATATTACTTTTGAATGTCTCCCACAAAGCTAATGCATTTGGAGCATTTGAGAAGATACAAATAAATGCAAATTGTTCTCTCATCTGCCGTGGCATTTGACATTGTGCTGCTTCTTCTAAACATCTTTCCCACTCTGTATCATCAGCTAGTAAGTTTCTATATCTTGCAGCTAAATGGAAGGATTCATATACTATGTCATTAACAGTTCTTAAGTTTTCAAAACTTTGTGCTCCAGAAACATTTAAAAGTAATATCCGCAAGCAAAAACATTCAACATCTCTTGGACTGACTGTGTAAATTATTGGGATTATTTTATTTCCTCTGCTTTTTCTATGTCTCCATAATCAATTCACAAAAACATAGTGATATGGAATTTCAATATATAAGAATTGTGTTGCTTCTGAATCAGTGGAATTTAATTCAAACCATGCAGTTAGTGTAGTGTGACAAAGTTCACTTTGGGCCAATGCATTACTTTCATTTCCAGCATGGAAATACACTAAATGTCTTTGTGGCAAATGTACTGCTAATCTATATACTGCATGTAATCTATCATGCATTTAAAATTTTAAAAGCCGCCACATAGCTTCTGGCGCACTGACATAGCGAGCATCTACATGAGATGCAAGTTCATCATGTACTAACTCACTACTTTCAGGGTTGTCTGCACTTTTGACGACTACAGTAGCTGCATCATAGCCTTTGTAAATATATTTGTAGACTTATTTAATGGATTTGATGGAAGTGCAGGCTTCTACATTTATGTGGGCGTTATACTTCATGAGTAAATGTGGATTGTAGGGTACTACATATCTATTGTCAACTTTTTTCCATGAATAATGGCACTATCTCCTTCTCTTCTTTTATAAAGTGGATAGCCATCACAATTGGCATAGGTTTTGTCTCTATAATCTTTTGGAAAATCTTTGGAACATTTATTATTTTCCATACATGGTGATTGTGGATTAAGCTCACCACAGGGTCCATGAATCATGCAATGAGTAACAATCTCATATCGTCTACCATATAGTTCTGGATCTGGTAGTTCAGCAACAATGACTGCATCCACTTTGTCAGAAGTATCTAATTTATCTTTTTCTTGAAGTATTATGAGAAGATGTGCATGTGGAAGGCCTCTTTTTTTAAAATTCAATGGTATATACATAAGCAAGACATTTGCCAAATAAGTGACTTATAGTGATGTCACGTATTAATTCATTTAATTTAATCTTAAAAACTCTGGCTACTAAATCTGGTCTATCGGAAGCACTTTGTCCAAGAAGTACATTTTGTGTGATTTCTGGCCATTGGGGATTACATGTAATTGTAAGAAATAAATCGGGTTTGCCAAATTTGGTGACCATAGCCATAGCATCATTGTATCTTTCTCTCATATTTCGAGGAGATCCTTGAAAGGAAGATGGTAAAATGATGGCTTTGCCAGCTGTCATGTCTCTGCTTGCAGCCACCTCAGCAACATAGTCCATTAGTCCAGAATATTGTTCTACACGTAGTTTATCTTGTTGATATTTTATAAAGTTTAAATTATTGGCCTCAACTTGCATATAGGAATCAATAATCCATTGTTGTGTTAGTTTTCCACCACATAAAATTGGATTAAATGTATTTCGAATGGCAATTTGAGCTACTTTAAATTCAAGCATAGAAACATTATTTCGTATTCTGGCTTTAGCATTTGGGTAACTGGGAAGTGTTAATTTTGGTTGCCAACCTGCCTCTCCGTGTGGGGAAAAAATGGGATATGTCATTGGATCTAAATTTGGACTTAAGATACTCATATTAATGAATGGTTGCTCCTCATTTCTGGCATATATTCTAATGTTTCTTTGAAATGGTGGTTCACCTTCATCATTTTGAAACACCATTGCAACCTCATTTGATGTTGGCAAGTTATAACAACGTTTATCAGTATGTCTGTCTCTTTTGAGGCACCATATTGACCTTTGGGATTGGTAATTGATGTCTTTGTGCATGAAGTTGTTGTTCATTTTCTGCTTCTGCCAATTTTTTATAAGCTTTAGCGTAGGGGTTATTGGCCATAATGTTATCTAGCTCTATAAAAACACTGTGTAAGCATTTTTTATTTTCTTCCAGCTGCATACGTTGGTCAACAGCTTCCATTGTATCTAGGACATATAGTTGAGCAAATTTTCTTTGCTCTCCTTCCTCTGGATGTAAATGTGAAGTCCGATGGTAAATTTGGCCTTGAACTTTAAAACAGTAAGGACCATGTCCTGGTACATTAGCAGCTAATGTTGCCCCATAGATGCAAAGGATATGGCACTATTGTAGGATCTTATGTTTGTCTTAAAATTTTTGTAGTTTGGAAAAGTAGGTTCAGTCATAATGTTTTGTAAATAGATTGGAAATTATTTTCTTTCTGGAAGTTTGAACTTGCCTTTTTGACAGCAACTAATAAATTGGCCGTCTCTGGGTCTCTCCTGTTTAAAATGATAAGCCTCACAAAACTGACATTGAGTATTCATGTCCCCACAATTATGAACCTCTGCTAAAGACTTGAGTAAAGGACAATTTGCAAAGCAGTTTGACTTTCATATTCATCAGGTGAAATGTCATGTAATGTTTCAACAACAGGTTCTAAATGCTTTGTTTTTTTCGTGGCTTTTCTTGGTATATCTTTTATTCGTTTAGGTAAAATGTCATGTAATGTTTCAGGAACAGGTTCTAAATGCTTTGTTTTTTTGGTGGCTTTTTTTGGTATATCTTTGATTTTTTCAGGTAAAATGTCATCTGATGTTTGAGGAACAGGTTCTAAATGCTTTATTTGCTTAGTAGCTTTTTTTGGAGTATCTTTATTTTTGCAGGTGATAGTTATTTGCTTGCAAGTCTTTTGCCTTCTTTTTCTCGTCAAATTTCTTTCTCCTCTGGTGTCCGCTGGTTGGCCCATCTCTCTTGTCTTTCTCTAGTTTGACGTCTTTTCTTTTCTTGTTTGCTCTCGTTAGTAGCCATGTTAATCTGTAAAAGAAAATAATTTATAATTAGTTTAGTTTGAGATGTTAAGTTTGTTTTTTATATTTTTTATTATCAACAGTTTGTTTATATGTGCTTATAGTTTATTGTAGTGGTAGTATCTTTGTATTGTTAAATAAGTGTATTTTATTTTTTTGGTTTTACTTTCTGTGGTACGTTGTAATTTTTGCCTTACATGAATAGCACAGGGAAGGAACTGACACTATACCTTCTTTTACATGTAGTAGGTAATTAAAATTAATATTTTAGTTGTTTTGTCAATTTATTTTTTTGTTGTACTTTTAAGTTACAGGCATAGTAGAGGGCAAAAATTAGTCTTTCTAATTTTTACTACAGGGGATTGTCATAATAGTATTTTGATATTTTATTTAAAAGCTTATATGTTAGGTCAATTTTTTTTTTTTGTTTTTCTTTGGGTGTTAGTACTATTTGTTGTAGTATTCTATTTTTATGTGTGTGTTTAGGTTTTATGCTTAATATTGTACATTAAGACTAGTAATTTAGAATGACAATTTTTATTTAGTCTATGTTTTGAGACTTTTGTGGACTATGCTGTTTTCTTTCTTTTGTAGTATTCTATTTTTTGTGTGTGTTTAGGTTTAATGCTTAATATTGTACATTAGGACTGGTAATTTAGAATGACAAATTTTATTTAGTCTATGTTTTGAGACTTTTGTGGACTATGCTGTTTTCTTTTTTTTTGTGGCTAGATTTAAGTTTGGATTTACTGTTAAACATTATTGTCCATAACAGACAAATAAGAGCTAAATAAGAAATGTGTCAGTTATATTTTGGTAAAAGTTATAGTTAGTGATTGTTTTTTTTTTTTTTTCTGTTGACATGGATGCAGAGCAAACATGTTTATTTAGTTTTCTCTTTTTTTACTTGTTATACTGTACCTTGGTTGAAGTGTGATTTCAATCAGAATCTTTGTTGGTCCTCTGTTGAAAGTCTTCGTCCGATGGTCTTCACGCAGTGTCTGTTGTAAAAGAAAAATGAAAATGTTATTTGATTTTAATGTATTTGTAATGAATAACATATTTCATTATTTTGGTGTATTGTATCTGTTATGGTGAATTTTTCTGCTATGCTGTTTTTTGTGCAACCTTTTAAAAATACTTTAATTGTATTTGTATATTCCAGTTATCCTTTTTTTAACTGTAATTATTAATGTTTTTCTTATTTTGGCTATAGTTACATAGTTACATAGTTACATAGGGCCTAATTCTATTATCGGCCGTAAATCGGCCGCAAAGCTGCGATTCCTTGCGGGGCTCCCGTTACCTTGCAATTCAAATAGACGGCGCTGCAGGGATATCCCCTTACGGCCAGCCGCATATCTTGCAACCGGCGGTAAGCTCAGAAATCTTTAAAAGCAAATATAAATTCAAGACGGCACTGTAAAGCTCTGTAAATGTTAGGGATCATAATGGGGGACATGAGGATTAATAGCAAACCCCTCTCAAGCTTGCACATGAGCCCAAATCCGAGATTTCATTTACTGTTTATTTTCCGGCCGCAGCGTGGGCGGGTCTGAGGTGCTCCAAGCCCTGTGGACTTTTTCCACGGATATTTGACAAAAATTAAAATAAAAATGATTTACAGATTTGAGTGTAAGGGAATGTTGTGCTATGAATGCTAACACCTACGATCACTTTATAGTCTCTGCAGAGTGCAGGATGGCTTTATTATGGCTTTATTATGTGCTTAATTGTGTGCCTGCGGGACCTTTTTGCTGCAAGTAAGCTGCGGCTCGGTTTTAGCCTTGCAGAGAGGGTTCCCGGAGCAATTGAATAGCAACCGGGATTTGCTTGCGGCCGAAACTCTTGCGGCCGTTTAAGATCAAAGGCTTTCCTCCGGCGCGTGCGGCCGCAAGGGATAACAAGGCGCCGGCCGCAAGCCTGCCGGAGCCCCCGGCCGGAAGGGAATAGAATAGGCAAATAGCCTGTGGCCGGTCCTTGCAGCCCCGCATCTCATACAGGCGATAATAGAATGAGGCCCATAGTATTTAAGGTTGAAAAAAGACTTTCAGTCCATCAAGTTCAACCTTTTAAGATCTCCTCTGATCTGCAATATGCGGATTAACTATTAATTAATTAGTTGTATATAAAAAAATAAAAATAATCAATTCCCTCCTGATCCCAGACACCGGCGACCGGACTTCTCCCTGAATCAATACTGCCTCTCTAATTATCCATGATAACGCTGAATTCCCTTTTTAATTAGAAATAAATCCAGTTCCTTTTAAAGTTCTATCTATCGAATCCGCTGTCACCACCTCCTCTGGTTGAGAATTCCACAGATTAACCACCCTTACTGTGAAGAACACTTTTCTTTCTTTAAGGTTGAATCTTTTCACTTCTAAACTCAAGGGATGTCCTCTTGTCAGTTGAAAACCTCTTGGCACAAAAAGCTCCCTTGACAAATCTTTATACTGACCCTGGATGTATTTATATAAGGTAATCATATCTCCTCTTAGACGCCTTTTTTCTAGAGAAAATAAGTTTAATTTGGTTAGTCTTTCTTCATAACTTAGCCCCTCCATTCCCCTTATTAATTTTGTTACCCTCCTCTGTACCTTTTCCAGCTCTAAAATGTCCTTTTTATGAAGTGGTGCCCAAATTTGTACTCCGTATTCCAAATGAGGGCGTACTAGAGATTTGTATAGTGGCAGAATTATATTTGCTTCCCTGGCTTCTATACCCTTCTTAATACATGCTAATATTTTATTTGCCTTTGCAGCTGCTGCTTGGCTTTGAGCACTGTTACCTAGGTGGTTGTCCACAAGCACTCCCAAATCCCTTTCAACATTTGATACACCTAGATTTGCTCCATTAAGACTATAAATTGAATGGCTATTTTTCCTTCCCAGATGCATAACTTTACATTTATTCGTATTAAATCTCATCTGCCATTTAGATGCCCATTCCTCAATTTTATGTAAATCCCTTTGGAGTGAAAGCACATCACTATCTGATTTAATTACCTTGCACAACTTCGTGTCATCAGCGAAAATGGAGACACCACACTTCAATCCTACCTCTAAGTCATTAATAAATATGTTAAAAAGGAGAGGACCTAATACTGAACCCTGAGGAACCCCACTTACCACATTAGTCCAATCGGAGTATGTTCCATTTACAACAACCCTTTGCTACCTGTCTTTTAGCCAGCTCTCAATCCATGAGCAGATATTTACTGCAACTCCTGTATCTCTTAGTTTGCACAATAGTCTCCCATGTGGCACTGTATCAAAAGCCTTTGCAAAAGCCAAAAAGACTACATCTACTGAGTTGCCTTGATCCAGGTTCCTACTAACCTCCTCATAGAAACTAATTAGATTTGTTTGACATGACCTCTCCCTCATAAATCCATGTTGACTCCTACTTATAATCCTGTTCAAATAGACATATTCTTGTATATTATCCCTTATTAACCCTTCTAAAAGCTTCCCCACTACAGAAGTGAGGCTCACTGGTCTATAATTCCCCGGATTTGCTCTTGCTCCCTTTTTAAATATAGGTATCACATCAGCTTTTCTCCAGTCATCTGGAAGAGACCCTCTTTTGAGGGAATCTTGAAAAATTAAATATAATGGTTTGGCTATTACAGAACCCAGTTCCCTTAGTACCCTTGGATGTATTTCATCAGGACCAGGGGTTTTATTAACATTTATTTTTTTCAACCTCTTTTGGATTACTTCCTGTGTTAACCAATTATTTGGCAAAGGTAGTGTAGCCCCATTATGTTGCAGTGTCCCAACCACTGGTGCCTCCCTTGTGTATACAGAAGAAAAGAACCTATTTAGCTCATCTGCCTTTTCTTGGTCACTAATATGATTGCAATGTTTTTAGCATTATCCTGTTTTGTGTCCACCACTTTTGCTATGCTAATTTAGACTTCTTTGTAAGGCTTATAGCTTCTTAAACAGTAAATAAGAATATTAATTTACTTTGCTATGTGTTTGTGTGATTTTTGGTCCAATCCTATTTTGTGTCTACCACTTTTGGTATGCTTATTTAGGCATCTTTGTAAGGCTTATAGGTTCTTAAACATTAAAAAATAATATTAATTTACTTTGCTATGTGTTTGTGGGATTTTTGGTACAATCCTATTTTGTGTCATATGTTGCATACTTTATTTGCTTAATTAGTCTTTTTTATGAAGGTTAAATGTTTTTCTACAGTGAAAATGAATGTTTTTTTCTATTTTGGATATTATGGCAATGTTTTTAGCATTATGCTCACAACTATATATGTGATTGGTGGCCAGACCCAAAACTCCAAGTCTCGTGACTTGATAGTGGGTGACCCATATTGTGGATAAATTGTGGCCACTAATACATTATGGAGGTGAAAGCAACAGATATAACACAACACTATCTGTTTTTAAAGGCCATGCAGGTGGCCATGATTAGTTTCTTACACCCCAGTGCATTACACTCAATGGTATTGTGTAGTTGACAAACCTTCCCAAGGATGTGACGTCCATGATTGCTCTGAGTACAGTTATGTGGACAGGATACATGGTGTTAATAAGTATTGTTTTGGGTATGTATATCCCTTTAATATTAAATGCGTTGGAGCAGCTGTTGTAGGTCATGTGGGTGTCCTGATTTGTATTAACCCTTTTGTGTACTGGGGTCTATGTTACCCTTGAGCTTGCCATTTGTAATGTAGAGGTATAATATTGCCAATAGTTGATGTTCCCAATATGTATACTGATGCAAACATAATCATTTTAAAATATTTTTGGGGTATCCTATTTGTGCCTATGTTACTGTTAGGTATTATTTCCAAACAATAAAAAATATTTTTTAATTGCCATTTGCGTCTCTGGGACCTATTCCACATTGAATTTTAATGCACTTCCATGTTTTTTTAACTACTGCTGCAGGTCTCAGAAAGGCTTTTAAAACAATTTCTATGTGCTGTTTAGTGCATGTAATTATTTTCTCTTATATTTTGAAAACTAAGTCATACTTAATTGGCAAGTGTTTAGTAAAGCTTCAAATGAATAGTGATCTAGTGTAAACCTTTGAAAAAGTGACTTGTAATATTACAAATGTCAAAAAAATCAATGGGAATGCTTGCTGTAATTTGCATTTATGGCTTAGTCATGAAATGCATGGTCAATTCAATAGCTAGGTAAAGTTACTTACCACTTTTTAGTGGTATAACTTAAGAAAAAAGAGAATTGAATAGGGGTCCATATCGGAAATAAAAAAAATCTATTTGTAAAAACTCTCAGTGGAAGGGATGTCAGATTTGTTACACAGAAAAAGTAAATGTCTTTGCATACACAGTGTAAATATACATGTATGTACCATTTCTTTATTTAAAACCTAGATTTTGTTATCATCATGTTTACTTAATTTATCTACCTCTATTTGACAAATTCTTATACTCATTCATTACAATTCCCTAATGTTTTTTTAGAACATGTATATTCTGAAGTGCTGGGATATTATAATTTGTTTTAAACAATGTTATCATCCTCTTCAAGGGAATTATATTTCTTTCTTTTCTCATTCCTATTAAGTAATGATATCCCTCTGTTTCTGTTCTTTACTCTCTTTAGGTCCTCACCAATTAACTGAATAGCCTTCAGCATAAAAAAAGGTTCTTCAGTTGTGATCATAATAGGAACAGAATATGTGTGATTTTTCAACCAATATAGCCACAAGTCAACTCCAGTGGAGATAAAGAAATACATAATAATCCCATAAATTGCAAAAACTGCTTAAAAAGAGATAACCGCTATCGGGACTTCCCTGAGGATTACGGAGTTTAAAGGCTAAATAATTCACGTTATACATCAAATTATATTTTAGATAACTGTTCAGTTTGATTATAATGTTAATTAAACTAGGTGAAACAGAAGTAAAACAAAGAACATGTCAACAATCTTCATCAAATCTGTAATATAGTTAATAAGGAAATGACTAATAGGTAACCACACAGAATGGAGCAATATAAAAAAAAATAAAGCCCTATGAAGAAAAGAACATAATTTTCTCTAGTGTTTTCACTAGTGAGAGAACCAACTGCAATTCCATCATTATTCAAAAGGACACCTTTATCAAGTTGGAGATATAATTTTCAACGTACAAAAAAAAAAAAAGAATATATAGAATATATATATATATATATATATATATATATATATATACGATTATCTTCGGGTTACAATGGCACTGCTCAAAGACAGCTATTTAAAATACCTTAACCAGTAATTTTTACTAAGATTTATTTTGCACTGTTGGAGCCAATAAACAATTTAAAGAGCCAACAATTACTTTACCTGCTTTTCTACGGGATTTAATTTAATAAATAATATATATAAATATTATTTGCAGTGGACGGTCATTGCTTTATTTGCTTCCCTTCCTTGTCCAAGGAGATTAATCAGGTCAGAGAAAAATATTCTACCCTCATTCATGCATAACTGATTTTTAAATCACAAAGACAAAGAGGGCCTCTGCTGGGTACTGATTAGGTCTAATGTTGAGACATATGTCTATTTAAAATGATCATATTATCACTAATAAACAAACAAATTTGAGAGTGAAGAAATAATGAGAGTTTTAAAATGTGTGTGGACTTTTTTTTCAGGGAATATTTTAATAAATATTTGTGAACAAAGACCTAGTGGATGCCCAACATGTGCTCTATGTCCAATGACAGTACTTACAGTGCCCTATACTTATACTGCAACAGATAAACACATAAAGCCTTATTCTATTAGCTACTTGCAAATGCCTTGAACTCATACATTTGGCTTTAGGTGTTTTTTTTTTTAGTAAATGTTTATATGCATTCTATTGACTTAAGAATTCATTAGTGCCAATAAGTAATATTTGCTGAATATGTAGCAATAATAAGAGTGATTTTAAGTGTGTATAAATTTACAAATTGGGCAGTAGAATAGGGCCCATAGACAGACAGACATATGGAAATAATATTCTTGCTATCTTGCTATAGTATGTGTAAAGCTTATAAATTCTACACAAGGGTCAACAAAGTATAAAATGTATGGTTAGGTTTTTTGTGTTGGTGTAGATGCGTATTTTTATCCATGATTGCTTTTTAAATAAGGAAATTCTTTATGTTGACCTTAAATTTAAGCCAGAGGTGAGACTGCTAAATTTTAAAACACTAAGAAAAAGCTGAGGGGAAATGATGAACCAATTGCTTAGGATGTTTTTCAGGTCGCTAGCTGGTTACACTCACTCTGCTATAATTATATGCAAAGACATAAACTGGATGACAAGACAACTGCAGAACTCAAGGACAGTAGGGCATTACTAATGAGAGTGCAGAGGAAACTGGATATCAATCACAACATTGTGATCAGAACTTGTGTCATTGTTGTTTGTACAGTTACATGCACATTATAAGAAATCAACTGCAGCACTGTTAAACTGTTGTTCTAACAAACCGAAAATAATGATACATATTTAGTGCAAAACTGAACATGAGGATTTTTTGTAACTACAGAATACAATTTAAATGATTTTATTCATCTTAAAGTGAATACTCTGTCTCTCTGTTGTCCACAAAATCATATGCCTTTAATCCTTACTTTCACAAACGTATAGAGCCAATTAAAATCCTTTTACTATTGTCTGAACAAAATGGAATATTATATTATGTAGTCATGTTAAGGTTTTGTACTGCAAACTAAAGTGTTTTTTAATTTTTGATTAACAGTATTAAGTGGAAATCGTGACTATTCGATTTAATACAAAGCTAAATTTCTGAATCAAATTATCATCCATTGTTTCCAAGGCAAATAAGTAATGCAAAGGACACTATCATTATCTTAATAATCTTATAAGAATATAATTACATGATGACTCTTTCTGCTCTTTTGACTACTCACACTGTCACATCTAATCCCACAGTGCAATAAAGAACACTAAGGCCTCCATTTACTTGCTAGCCATAACAACATTCATAGAGGCAGCATGTCTCCAGGTTAGAAATTTGCTACAATTCCAGATGTATTCAATTTACTCAAGCCCGCAATTACAGGGCCAAAGCCTACAACCGTAAACCATGAACCCGTAAGTAACAATTTAGGGCATGGTCATGATCAATTAAGCAAGCCCGTAACTTACAATTTAGGCTGAGTCAATAGTAAATGAGATCATGATGTCTGTAACACAAAGAGTTTAAACTACAATCAATTAGTGTTTAAAAGTCCAATCTGCAATCGGATTCGCAATCCAGAAATGTAGAAATTAAAAAAAGTCGATAAATCAACTGATCTAGTCCATGTGGATGGCCTGATATGTATTAACTCCTTGATTCCTGGAATCAATATAACATAGCAATAGAAATAAAAGGTTAAAAAAAAACATTTCTGTAGATTTGAGACTGTTATAAATTAATTCTAATGTCTTTCATTACTTTCCCCATATTTTAAAGTACAGTAGTGTGTTTTTATTTGCTTTTACAGTGTCACAAACAGGTGTTTAACCCACTTGCAAGTCCTATCTAGTACTCATAGAAGTTTTTTATACATTTGTCATTTAACACTCTAACTTCCACCCTTGACTCTCTAGCCCCCATAATCACAAGCAAATGCCCTCGCTCTCACCCACAACCATGGCACACCACACAAACACGCTATCTACAGAGATGCTCACGCACTGCAGAACGACTATGGAGTAAATCTCGCACTTCAGCAGACTTTCTCCACTACAAGTTTACCTTGCGTTCCTACTTGTCTGCCCTCAATCTTGCCAAACAACACTACTTCTCATCACTAATATCAAACCTGTCCTCCAACCCTAAACGTTTATTTGATACATTTAACACCCTCCTCTGCCCACCCCCGCCTCCTGCCCCTTCCTGTCTAACTGCTGATGACTTTGCCAGCCACTTTAAAACTAAAATGTAAACTATCCGAAATGAGCTCTCCTCCCAGCTTGGCCCTTTCCCACCATCCTTTCCACAAGCCGGCAACACCCAACCCTTACCCTTCCCCAATCCCTCCTCCACTATGGATTCCTTTGACCCTGTTACCGAGGATGAAGTATCTACTTTACTATCAACCTCTCACCTTACCACATGTCCACATGATCCTATTCCTTCACAGCTAATTCCTCCCCTATCCACCGCACTTTTCCCAGCTCTCACACATACATTCTACCTCTCCTTAAACACTGGCAAGTTTCCATCCTCTTTAAAACATGCCACAATTACACACATTCTCAAGAACCCCTCATCTGACCCAGCTTCTGCCTCCAACTACCGCCCTATCTCACTACTTCCCCTGGCTTCTAAACTGCTTGAGCGGCTTGTTTACAACAGAAACAGCCCTCACAAAAGTCACCAATGACTTGCTAACTGCCAAATCAAAGGGTAACTTCTCCATTCTAATTCTCCTGTACCTCTCTGCTGCCTTCGACACAGTTGACCACCCTCTTCTAATCCAAACTCTCCGTTCATTTGGCATCCAGGGCACAGCTCTTTTATGGTTCACATCCTATCTAAAAGATCGTACATTTAGCTTCTCCTTCTCTGGCACCTCTTCTTCACCTCTCCCTCTGTTTGTTGGCGTTCCCCAAGGTTCTGTCCTAGGCCCCCTCCTCTTCTCCATCTACACCTCCTCCCTTGGCACCCTCATAAAATCCTTTGGATTTCAGTATCATCTGTATGCAGATGATACTCAAATCTACCTCTCTGCACCCGATCTATCCCCCTCTCTTTTAGCTCAAGTTTCCAACTGCCTCTCTAGCATATCCTCCTGGATGTCTACCCGTCAACTCAAACTCAACATGTCTAAGACTGAACTCCTAATCTTTCCACCCTATACTATAGCTTCCACTCCTCAAATATCTCTCACTGTTGACAACACCATCATCACTCCCACCTCCCAGGCCCGTTGTCTTGGGGTTCTACTGGATCCTGCCCTCTCTTTTATTCCTCACATCCAATCGATAACTAAATCTTGTCAGTTTCACCTAAAAAACATCTCCAAAATTCATCATTATCTTACACAAGACACAGCTAAAATTCTAATACACTCTCTCATCATATCTCGACTCGACTACTGCAATTCCTTTCTTGCTGGCCTCCCCATCTCTCGTCTGTCTCCCCTCCAATCCATAATGAACGCCTCTGCTAGACTCATCTTCAATACCAAACGCTCAGTGTCTGCAGCTCCTCTCTGTCAATCACTCCACTGGCTTCCCATAGCTTCCCGAATCACATTTAAAATCATGACCTTAACGCATAAAGCCCTCAACAACAGTGCACCCCCTTATATCTCTGCTCTTGTTTCAAAATACTCTCCCAACCGCCCCCTTCGTTCTGCTAACGACCTTCTTCTTTCCTCCTCTCTCATCACCTCCTCTCACTCCCGTCTTCAGGACTTTTCTCGTGCAGCCCCTACTATTTGCAACTCCTTGCCTCGCTCCATTAGATTAACTTCCTGCCTCAAAACCTTTAAAAAATTACTAAAAACACACCTATTTAAAAAATCATATCACCTTCAGCCTTTATAATTACAACTGCACACTCCACAGCTTAATAACACTCCCACCCACACTCTACAGTACAGCTCACAGACCCCTCCACTTGACTAAACAAATTGCATTCACGTTGCCATTTTGTATTTGTCACCCTCTTGTATCACACCTAAACCCTTAAATTGTAAGTTTGCGAGTTTTCAATTGTGTGTCCGTGTCTTGGAAACAAGCACTATGTACATTTGATTATATGCTCAAAAACAGGGCCCTCCATTCTTTAAGGTGTTAAGTTTGTTTTTTGCCATGTACTAACCCCCTGTACAGCGGTACGGAATATGATGGCGCGATATTAATAAAGATAATAATAATAATAATAATAATAATAATAATAATTTATGGGTTTGAAGGAAATTGCGGGCTTGTTGAGTTGTTGCAATTGAACACGGATTAGCACTGGTAGCATCTGCAGGCTTGAAACATCAAAGGAGTAGATAGAACGGAGTTAGTTATTTTACAACCCCATTGATTCTGAGCTTGTAACTCACAAATGGATTGAGAGTAGCAAAATCTTGCTGATTGAATATCCGTAAGTTTTACGGGCTACATTACAGGCTCAAGTAATTACAATTTGGCCAATTGAATGAGGGCCTAAGATTATTACTGTAAGAACTTTAATCAGATCTTTGCTAACTCCAACAGTGTGGTGATTGTTAGGTGTGTCCAATGCCAAGAACAAGTTGCACCAAGTGGCCATGCTAATACTTACCACTCAAATCTTGCAGTTACATTCTACTAAAATCATGTTACATACAAAAGTAATTCCCACTCCCCTATATATTCAACTCTGTCAGAGCTTTGTTGGAAACATTGAAAATCATCGTTCTCATAGTTATATCAATAAACAGCATTTTGTAGTGTATACACATTTTTCAATCTATATTTGTTTTCATCCATGTTACTAGAGTAATGAAAGCTATATCATATCATGTATTCATAGCAAATGTGATAGGTTCAGTTGTGACAGTGAATGTGTCAATGTAGACGAACCATCAATTAACACATTTAACATCATTCAACTCATTCAATAGTTATAATACAAACTAAAAAATATTTCTTTTCAATGTCTTTTAAGAAATACAAGAACCTCAGAGATCCTGCTGTGATCAGTGCTAATAAATTATATTACTCTAGAATGATTTCAGACACTGGAGTTGCGTCCATAAAAGAGTTACTATTACTGTAAATTCACTAAGCTTCATGGTAGTTGAAAAGTGTTTTATAGGGGATGAAATTGCTGTTTCATTGTGGGAGAATGTGTCATAGCAGACATAGTGCTCTATTCTAAGGCTCCTATAAGAAAATATCCAAGTGAAGTTTACTTATAAAATACTGCTGAACTATCACATCACATATGTATATCTGTGTTCTGAGAAATGCCTTCCAAGCATCCTAAATGCCCCTAATCCTAAACCCTAAGTGTCTGTTCCATAAAAATTTTAAAAATCACCATCACATTGCTCTCAATGAAATTTAGTCAAAGTCTTTCCGAGTGTCTAACATTTAAAAAAAGTCTACAGGTATCTTCAATCTACTGTATAGGCACAAAAATACCTCTGAAAAGCCTGTATGCCCCTAATCTGACTGATGAAGGAACAATCACCAACCTATACCCCCTACGAGCCAGGAGATTCAGACTTAGAGGCTACTTTAGTCCGACTGTGAGCATACCATAGAGCCAGAGAGCTAGGGGCAAACCCCTCCGGATGCAAGTTAGTAAGTTTAACAAATATCTTTGTGTGAGCCATAGAATAGCTCTGCAGATTTGCTTTTCAAATCTCCCAAAGCTATGAGCCCTTAGTGTACCCCATAAAGCTCCTGCAAAGCTTGTACATTTTGCCCATTGCTTGAAACACCTATTAAACTTTAAACTAGTACACTTCACTCACTGACTTGTCTGTTGCTTTGGTACTTGGCATGAATCATTTTGGAGACTGTCTGGATTTCCTAGCAAGGGAAACATCAACAGTAGTTGATGTTGGAAACAGACGGGGGGGAAGAGGTGCAAATCAGGTGCCATGGATTAGACGTTTCCCAGAACCCAAAGCAACAACTTTCTGCAGAAGAGTTGGATACTCAACTTGATGCCTACAATGCACAAATGGATACCAGCTAATCTTCTGTCTCTGGAAGAGGATTCTTTATATATATTATTTTTGCTCCTAAACACATCTTAATACATGATAACATTTTACTTACCTTTGCAGATGCTGCTTGGCATTGTGAACTATTACCTAGGTGGTTGTCCGCAGATTTGCACCATTAAGATGATAAATTGCATGGCTATTTTTTCTTCCCAGGTGCATAACTTTACATTTATTTGTAATAATTCGCATCTGCCATTTAGTTGCCCATTTCTCTACGTTTTGCAAATCCCACTGGAGGAAAAGTACATCATTTTCTGATTTCATTACCTTGCACAACTTAATTTCATTAGCAAAAATTGAGACAATACAATACAGTCCTTATTCCAAGTTATTAATAAATATGTTATATTTTGTAATTACTTTTATATAAATATAAAAAGGAAAGAACCTGAACCCTGAGGAACCCTACTTACCATGTTAGTCCAATCTGAGCATGTTCCATTTACAGCAACATTTTGCTTTTTGTCTTTTAGCCAGCTCTCAATCCATGAAAATATATTTACTGCAATTCCCATATCCTTAGTTTGCACAATAGTCTCTCATGTGGCACTGTATCAAAATCCTTTGCAAAATCCAAAAAGACTACATCTACTGAGTTGCCTTGATCCATTATCCTACTAGCCTCCTCATAAAAAAACAATTAGATTTTTTCTGACATAATCTATACCTCATAAATCTGTGTTGACTCCTACTTATAACTAAAAAAAAAAGGGTCTAAACGACCCTTAAACCCCTGAAAACCCCTCAAAATGCATTTAAAAAGGCATTAGCAACTAAATTTGGGCCCATAAAAAACAATTAGAAAAAAAACATATTTGTGCCGGGTAATGCCAGATAATTGGGATTTTATTGCAAATGGGAAATTTATGCAGATGCCAGTTGTTTGAGAACTCCTGTTGGTTGAGAGCCGGTAAACAGGGATTTTACTGTATTCGTATATACTATCCCATGTTAACTATTCTAAAAGCTTTCCCACTACAGAAGTGAGGCTAGCAGGTTTAATTCCCTGTATTTGCTCATGCTTTCTTCTTAAACATAGGTATTACATCTGCTTTTCTCTATTCATCTAGTAGCAACCCTGTGGTGGATGAGTCTTGAAAAACTCTGTCTATAGGCTTAAATTCAGGCTTAACATATGGACAAGTCCCTCCTCCTCTTCTACCATTGCCCCAATATTTTCTAAATAGGTTATAAACATACAAATTAACAGTCATGAGGGTTGTTCCACCATGTCTCAGTAATTCTAACTCACCCAAAGCCTTTCTCTATATAAGCTGGCATGTCCCGTTCGGGATGGCCACTGGAGATTTTCCTGTGTAATAATTTCTCTTCACAAACATGACAATATAAAAAGCTTTTTACAGTTTCTTCTTTAGCTCTTTAGGCAGGTCCCTCCACCTGTAATTCCATTGACTATATCTTAAATGGTGCCTGCTGTTAGAGAGATGAATTAGATTGTGAGAAAATCAGCTTAATATGAAATTCAGTATTCATCCTCATTTGATATTTTGTAAAAGTGTTTTTCTATGTAACAAATGCAGAATATCATTTTGGAAGTGCAGGTTATTCTTGAATGTAACATTATCACTTTCATAAAATAGTTATATAAAACATTTATCATACTGTTGACTTAATCAAAATGTTCCCTTTATTAAAAGGAGTGTGTGTAAACAGAGCAAATAGAGAAGTATGCCTAACCATGCCGTGGTTCAACACGGTTAGTAACCAACTTGCATGCCAATTCTCTTTCTCATTATTAGTCTTTTAATTTCTCTACAGTTTCCTTCTTCCTTCTTTTATTAATCTGTTCATTGCAGTTACTTTTCTAATTTTCTTTCTTTGGGTTTCATCTACCCTTTATTTAAATATTTTCACAAGGCACAAGAGCCAAGAATTCATAAACGTACATATGTGAATATACAGGAGCAAGGGGCCCAGTGCACAGTGTGAGGCTATTAAACCAAAAGGTGATATTAAAGGGATATGTAAGTTTGCTGGATTATGAATGCATCTGATAGAGGATAATTAGTGGTGTATACAAACATGTTTTGCAAGAAAAAAATCATCAAATAAACATTTAAACACCTACATTGAAGTCAGCAAATTCTCTTGTAATTTCCGACAGCTGTACATTAGGGTTAACACCCGCCAAACCCAGGCTAAATTAGCATCACATTTAAAATTATTTGTTTTGGCCAATAAGGTTAGCTGAAACTTATGAAGTAACTCTGGGCTCCTGTTTGTGCTGAAAAGCAGCCCGGGATATGTAGTGTATCACTGATATGTGCTATGTATTGCTGCTGACATACAGACAGGAAGCTGCAAGGATATTGTCTGAGCAAGCAACAAAAGGTAAATAGTGGGTTAATATTGCTCCACTGATGGTGAATGCTGATTGTAGAGGGGGGGGGGGGCAGATGCCTGTGTACACACCCCCAGGAGGTGTCAACATATTTATTAAAGGGATTTTTAGATTAATACAAAATAAAATGTTTTATGAGATGTGCTGCATGCAAATAGGCTGTTTTTTGCCTAGAGAGTGCAGAAATGTATTAGTCCATGAAACTTTCATATCCCTTTAAATGTTTAATTATTCACTCAAAAATTCCATTGTCGTGTACATTGATAATAAAATTCTCCTAATCAATGCAGCTCGGCTTACTTATGGACCATGGAAATTATATCATGACATGCACTGGAGATAAAAATAGGAGAACTAGGCTCCTATTCAACTGATTGCTGGAGTCCATTAACTCATTTGCTATTCAATTGGCGTCTTTTCGCTGCCCACAAACGGTTTGCGGGTTACGAGCTGAAAATCCCTGCGGTTGGCAAAATCATAACTCCGACCCAGTTAAGCCTTTGGTCTTTCAATGTTACAATCTCAAATCGCTATTCAATTGCTACAATTCCTCAAGCCCACAAATGTTCTCACATCCGTAATTGGAAAATGTAGAAGAATATCCTACGAGTACCAGATAGGACTCGCAAGGGGGTTAAACACCTGTTTGTAGCACTGTAAATGCAAATAAAAAATCAATACTGCACGATATGTAAGATATTAGAATTAATTGCACAACAGTCTCAATCTGCATTTTTTTTTTTTTTTTTTTTTACGTTTTATTTCCGTGTTATATCAATCTTGGTAATCAAGGAATTAATACATATAAGGCCACCCACATGGACTAGAACAGTATCGACATTCATTTTTATTATTTTGTACATTGCCAGAGTGCGAGTCCAATCACTTTTACTAATTTCATGACGACAGTCTCATTTACTATTGGCTGTTTCTAAATCAGTAGTTACGGCCTTGCTTAATTGATCGTGATCATGCTCTGAAATGCGACTTATGGCATGGCTTACGGTTTAGGCTTTCGGACAGGTAGTTGTGGCCTTGTTCAATTGAGTCGATCTGTAACTGTTGCAAATTTCAAGCCCGCAGACTTACGGTCGGTATGAAGTAAAAACATATTTACACTATGCACAAAAATGGAATAAAACTTACAACTATGTTTTTTCTAAGGCTACCTGTATTTCAAGGGAATTTTAAGGTGTTGTGAACAGAGAGAACCTCACCTACAACTTCCAATAAAATGAATAAAATGCTAATTGAACAGTACCAATAAAAAGAGATTTATGTACATTGTGCACCCACATCTTGCTATTTGTGTAACTTATTTCACATACATATTCGTTGTCCTTGTGTAATTCAGGGTCACAGCCCTTGTTTGCCTGTAAACAATAAATATAAATAAACAAATAAGAAAAGGCATGCACATAAGAAGCAATTATGTGATTGACAGACTGATGTCCATTACATCCTGTGTTCAATCTCACTTTTTGACATTGATGAAGTCTTTTGACAGCATTATTCTACACCCGGGACCTACAAGACTATTTGTCAATTTGTCTTATGATGCCAAGCTACAATTCTGGTATTTAGACTTTACTTGCTCTATCTATATACATGTACAATAAATGTATTTGTATTATTTGTTAATAGGTAAATAAAAAAATGTAATTTGTTTTAACATAATGGAATTACATTGATTCACTCAGAAATAATTATCACTAGAAGGATAGATTCTTGGTTAAACTAAAATGCTTATTTTTTATTTTTCAGTAACCTGGTTATTTGTATATAAAGTGTAAGAAATACTCACCCATAGATGCACACACAGTATCCAGTCTATATATCATAAATGCAGATAAATCTTTTTGATCTATACAATTAATTACTAAATATAAGTATTACTGTTTGTTTCTTCAATCTATGCACATTGCTTCTAGGTTCTCATCTTGCCACTGCAATTATTAACAGCTCTTGGCCTTTGGAAATGCAGATATATTGTTCTTTTTATTGTAATAGTATTATATTATTTCTAGAGAAATGCCATAAAATGCCATGTACAGCAGCATCTTTGAATAGCCATTTGTAAGTATTGTAATTTATGATCTCATAAATTACTTCTGTCACAAGACATTAAGTTAAAGGTATACCAACCAGCCGTTGAGTTAATGGAGAAAGATTTGCATTCTAAGATAATAAATAATTAATTTCTATGAAAAGTCTTATAAATTTAGAACTAGTTAAACACTGGATTAAAAATACTTTTGGGATATGACGTATGATATTTTTATAGTAGATAATATATAGTTGTCTAGATTAATGAGGCAATACATTTTGCTATATTAAAGTATATTAAAGTTCTAATGTATATAATTTTGTATTCATTTTTTTTGTAAACAGGCTTTTACTTCCATCTATATTTCAAATATTTTATAATATATTTACATAGTTACATAGTTACATAGGGCCTCATTCTATTAGCGGCCGCAGCCGTTGCGGGGCCGCAAGGACCGGCCGCAAGCTATTTGGCTATTCTATTCCCTTACGGCCGGAGGCTCCGGCAGGCTTGCGGCCGGTGCTTTGCTATCTCTTGCGGCCGCTCGCGCCAGAGGAAAGCCTTTGATCTAAAACGGCCGCAAGAGTTTTGCAATTCAATTGCTCCAGGAAACCTCTCTGCAAGGCTAAAAGCGAGCCGCAGCTTACTTGCAGGAAAGAGGTCTCGCTAGCACCAATTAAGCACATAAAATAGCTTAAATAAAGCCATCCTGCACTTTGCGAAGACTATAAAGGGATTTTAGGTGTTAGAAAAAATAGCACTTAATTATCCTGTACTCAAATCCGTAAAATATTTTATTTTTAATATCCGTAAAATATCCATGTAAAAAGTCCAGAGTGCTTGGAGCACCTCAGACACACCCACGCCGCAGCCGGAAAATAAACAGTTAATTTGAACTCGGGTTTGGGCAGATGTGCAAGCTTGAGAGTGGGTTACTTTTAATCCTCATGTCCCCCAATATGATCCCTAGCATTTACAGAGCTGTACAGTGCAGGCTTGAATTTATTTTTGCGTTTTTATATTTCACAGCTTACGGCCGGTTCCAAGATATGCGGCCGGCCGTAAGATGAGATCCTTGCGGGGCCGTATAATAGAATCGCGAGTTAACTGAACCCTCGCAAGGAATCGCAGCCTTACGGCCGATTTACGGCCGGTAATAGAATGAGGCCCATAGTAATTAAGGTTGAAAAAAGACTTTCAGTCCATCAAGTTCAACCTTTTAGGATCTCCTCTGATCTGCAATATGCAGATTAGTTATTAATTAATTAGTTGTTGATTAATTGTTAATGAATTATTAATCAACAATTTATTTATTTATTTTTAATTATTAATTAATCCAGAGGAAGGCAAACAGAAAAAAACCCAAGTGAAACTTAGCCAATCGTCCAAAGGAAAAAAAAAAATTACTTCCTAACCCCAGATACTGGTGATCGGATTTCTCCCTGGATACATACTCTCTCTCTAAGTATCCAGGCTAACCCTTAATTCCCTTTTTAATTAGAAATAAATCCAGTCCCCTTTTAAAGTTATCTATCAAATCTGCTGTCACCACCTCCTCTGGTACAGAATTCCACAGATTAACCACTCTTATTGTGAATAACCCTTTGCTTTCTTTAAGGGGGAATCGTTTTACTTCTAGCCTCAAGGGGTGTCCTCTTGTCAGTTGAAAACCTCTTGGCACAAAAAGCTCCCTTGACAAATCTTTATACTGACCCTTGATGTATTTATATAATGTAATCATATCTCCTCTTAGACGTCTTTTATCTAGAGAAAATAAGCTTAATTTGGTTAGTCTTTCTTCATAACTTGCCCCTCCATTCAGCTTATTAGTTTTGTTGCCCTCCTCTGTACCCTTTCCAGCTCTAAAATGTCCTTTTTATGAAGTGGTGCCCAAAATTGTACTCCATATTCCAAATGAGAGCATGCTAGAGATTTGTATAGTGGCAGAATTATATTTGCTTCCCTTGCTTCTATACCCATGCTAATACATGCTAATATTTTATTTGCCTTTGCAGCTGCTACTTGGTTTTGAGCACCATTTCCTAGGTGGTTGTCCACAAGCACTCCCAAATCCCTTTCAATATCAGATACTTATATTTGCTCCATTAAGAATATAAATTGCATGTCTATTTTTCCTTCCCAGATGCATACCGTTACATTTATTCATATTAAATCTCATCTGCCATTTAGATACACATTCCTCAATTTTATGTAAATCCCTTTGAAGTTAAAGCAGATCATTATCTGATTTAATTACCTTGCACAACTTTGTGTCATAATCGAATATGGAGACACTACTTTCTATTCCCACCTCTAAGTCATTAATAAATATGTTAAATAGGAGACGACCTAATACTGAACCCTGAGGAACCCCACTTACCACATTAGATCAATCGGAGTATGTTCCATTTACAACAACCCTTTGCTTCCTGTCTTTTAGCCAATCTATGAGCAGATATTTACTGCAATTCCTGTATCCCTTCATTTGCACAATAGTCTCCCATGTGGCACTGTATCAAAAGCCTTTGCAAAAGCCAAAAAGACTACATCTACTGAGTTGCCTTGATCCAAGTTCCTACTAACTTCCTCATAGAAACTAATTAGATTTGTTTGACATGACCTCTCCCTCATAAATCCATGTTGACTCCTACTTATAATCCTCTTCAAACAGACATATTCTTGTATAGTATCCCTTATTAACCCTTCTAAAAGCTTTCCCACTACATAAGTGAGGCTCACTGGTCTATAATTCCCCGGAGTTCCTGCTCTTGCTCCCTTTTTAAATATAGGTATCACATCTGCTTTTCTCCAGTCATCTGGTAGAGACCCTGTGTTGAGTGAATCTTGAAAAATTAAATAGAATGGTATGGCTATAACAGAACCCAGTTCCCTCAGTACCTTTGGATGTATTCCATCAGGACCCGGGGCTTTATTAACATTTATTTTTTCCAACCTCTTTTGGATTACTTCTTGCGTTAACCAGTTATTTGGTGAAGGTAGTGTAGCCCCATTATGTTGCAGTGTCCCAACCACTGGTACCTCCCTTGTGTATACCGAAGAAAATAACCTGTTTAGCTCATCTGCCTTTTACTGGTCACTAATTTTCAGACAGCCTGTGTCACATAGTAATGTTTCTATAGCTTCCTACCTCGCCTTCTTCCCATTAATATACTTAAAAAATATTTTAGGGTTTGTCTTACTCTCTTTTGCAATTCATTTTTCATTTTCTATTTTAGCCAGACTAATAGCGCTTTTGCATGCCTTGTTGATTTCCTTGTACTTACATAAAGCAGTCTCTGTCCCCTCTTGTTTGCATAATTTAAATGCCTGTTTTTTACTCCATATCTTGATCTTTAAATCATTGTTAAGCCACATTGGATGTGATTCACTCCTTTTACTTTTATTCCCACTTGGTATATGCTGATAAGTATGTATATTTAGTAAGGATTTAAATCATGTCCATTTATGTTCAGTATTTTTACTAGCCAGTTCTTTGTCCCAGTGTATACTTTGTATTGCTGCCCTTAGACCGTTAAAATCGCCCTTTTAAAATGAAGATTTTTTGTTGGCCCCTTAAAATTTTGTTTCACAAAGGTTGACCTATTTCAACATTTGATACTATATCAATATTATTTGTGATGACTAAATATATATATATATAATATATTATGTTACAAACACAGGTTATTCTTGAATGTAACCTTTAGAATTCAATGCAATAATTGTTTTAAACGTTGGTCTTCTTTTCTGGATGTAACCATTGAATTCAAGAAACAATGGGAAAATATGAAAAAAATTAGATTCATTGAAATGCTAAAGGAATTTGATAAAAAGGAATTAGTTAAAAGCAAAATAAGCTTGGAAAAAATCAGTCTGGATGTAAAATCATTTGAAAACTTGACGAATTTACAAGAAGCATACAAAAAAATTCAAAGTGAACTCAGTGACTTTAATAAGGAGATCAATAGGAGAAAAAGAGGTAAAAATGAAAGAGACTCTAAAGATTTTATGATAGACAAAGCAAACAAATGGAAGAACCAAATAAGTAGAAGAAACAATAGATTCCAATCAGATAATTTAAGTGAACAAGAAACCCCAGATTCTCACTTATCTGATAATATAACACCAATCGCTTTATGGCAAAATCACACTCTACAATCCCAAAAAGTAAACATGCCATTTGCAGAAGCAGAAAGAAGAGACCTGAACCCCAGAGTGGGAAACAGGAGAAATTCCCCTCACAACAGGAACTGGAACTAATTGATGAATAAAATATACTGTATATACTCGAGTATAAGCTGAGTTTTTAAGCCTTTTTTTTAAGGCTGAAAAGTGTCCCCTCGGCTTATACTCAAGTCACTCTCCCCTCTGTGTCTCTCTAACCCCCCCATATCTCTTTTCCTCCCCCCCTCATCCTCACCCCCCCTCCTCATCCTAAACCCCCCTCCTTATTTTAAACCCCCTTCCTCACTTTACCCTTCTAAATACCTTCCCCTCTCCCTTTCCCCTCACTTACCTCCATCTGCAGTTTAGGATGAGGATGGGGGTTGAGGATGAGGATGGGGGGGTTGAGGATGAGGATAGGGGTTGAGAATGAGGATGGGGGGTTAAGGATGGGGGGTTGAGGTTGAGGAGGGAGGTTGAGGTTGAGAAGGGAGGTTAAGGAGGGGGTTGAGGACGAGGAGGGGGGTTGAGGATGAGGAGAGGGGTTGAGGAGGGAGGTTGAGAATGAGGAGGGGGGTTGAGGAGGTTGATAATGGAGGGGGGAGAGACACAGGGAAGGGTGAGGGTGGAAGAGACACAGGGGAGAAGAGACACAGGAGAAAGAGAGGGGGGACACAAGAAAAGGGCACACAAGAGGGGGACTCAGAGGGCACAAGAGGTACACAGGGGGCAGCACATTTCCCACCTCGGCTTATACTCGGGTCACTATTTTTCCCCAGTATTTTGTGGTAAAATAGGTGCCTCAGCTTATACTCGGGTCGGCTTATACTCAAGTATATACAGTAATTAACTTATCAGGAATCTGTTTTTTAAAAAAAAGGATATCCTTCGCCCCTACCAATCAGCTGGATCATTTTACTGTAATAAAAGATATGCATTTGTTCATCTGTAAAGTATTACTTATAAAAAAATATATGATACAAATAAAACGTCATCCAGTGAAAAAACTGATGAAAAATATATATGTTAGATGAACAAACTTCTTTTGAAATGACAAATGGAACAAATACAGTTAATTTAAAAAATCTAAATGATGTAAATTGGGTAAATCAATTGAAAGTTAAAAGTTAATATATGCCTCCTATCACAAATTATCCTACATCACAATTCTTCTTAGATTTGGTCACTAGGGATATTTTGAGCTTATCTCATAGGTAAGAAAATAACAATATCAGTACAGAGGAACAAAAAGCTATATCTGAAATGAGAAAAAGGGATGATATTGTGATAAAAACAAGACAAAGGAGGAAATATCGTACTATGGCCCACAAACATGAATTTGAATGAAGCATCAAGACAACTAAATTATGCAAATTGTTATAGAAGATTATTCAGTAATCCAAGTAATTATTTTTGTAAGCATACAAAAGACTCTTAATACACAAAAAAATATCTTTAACTTATTAGCTAGGTGTAAATTCTATTATGCAAACAAAAATTTGTCTAGTAGGTCCAAGAATTGGAACCTATAGACAACCAACCTAAGTTGTACAAAGACACCTTTTATGCGGCTTAAATATTGTGTTTATATCCACATACTGATTTTTAAAAAATAGTGTTTTAAAAACTGCAACTATTAAAAATTCCTGAAAATATCCCTTGATTATTAATCTAAGAGATTATTTACATCTTTACATTATCTTATATCACATTTATTTGATTTTTATTCATTTGTAATATTGATACTTTCTTTAATTATTTTTAATCAGATCACAGCTTATGAATGTTTTTTATTTTATTTTGAACTCGTGATGTTGTTTAGCTTGTCTTGTTTGGTTGAGTTTGTGTTTATACTTCTATTTTCCCTGTATGCTGGGCTTTTGTTTATCCTTAATTCTTATATATTTACACTTATCAGCTTGCTGGACAAAGATTAACTCTTACATTATCTTGTAAATTGTATGTAAATTCTATCCTATCCACATGCATATAAATGATAAATATTACTCACTAGGAACTTGCCCGTCAAAAATTACAGGAATAAAATTGTAAGGCTGTCAATGTGAGTCTTTTGCTCCTTTGATCACCTTTGGCGCTCATTGTGTTACTCGCAATGAGCACCTTTGGCGCTCATTGCAGCTTAAGTCCTGCATGCTCCAACTGCTCGCTTCGCTCATTGCAGCCTAAGTCATGCATGTGTCAACAGCTAGCCTCACTTAGCAAGGCTCGCAGATGAGCGCTCGCAATGAGCACCCATGTATTTCTTTGCAGCATCTCCCCCAGTCCTTTCCCTGTGTCTTTCTCCTGTGTGTGTGTTGAATGTTTGCGTGGCGTGCGTTGACTGCCATTGGTTTTATTTTCAAAGTTTCGCTTGCCTAGCATTAATCGTTTAAGTGTTACTGTCTTCAGCGTTATGTATTTTGAAAATTTACACTTTTCGTCCGCCATTTGTTTCCTCGCCTAGGCGATTTCCGAGTGATGAAAAACGCCAAATCTGGGTGTTATTCGCTTGCAACCTCATTCCCAGGCTTCCTTTGTCTCCCCCTGTGTTGGTTGTTAGTGTGTTATAATTTTTTTGTACATGATTTTTTGGAAGTGAGGGTTTTTAGAGTTACACACTTGAACACCTCAGCGCCACTGGCGAGCCTCTTATGTACTGCGCCACTGAAGCCTAAGTACTATGCCGCTGGCTCCCCTCACTTCGCAAGGGACGCAACTGCGTGACCAACATCACAAACGTTATGAACAGCGCAAAGATCCACAACTATACATGTGATTAAATTGTATTGACATCATTTTATATCACTTATATACTTTATGATATCTCTTAGTTTCGGGACTGGTAGTGTGCTCTGTTTTCTACTATTTAAATTAGTGATACAATTGTGCTTCCATTATTACAATCTTATTTCACCTCACATCATTATGTTAAAGTGCTTTATATATAAAACAAAATTCCGTGACTTAGACATGAAGTGCTTGTGCTTTCTGTGGGACTTTTTTCTTTACCTTGTGAATTTTAATCACTATATAAATACCTCTGTGTTGTGCTTTTTAATAACCCATATAGGATCATATACCTTGTTACTATTTTTTTATATAATCACTACCTTTACCTTTTTGTACCTAATTGTAAAGTGCCTGTGCTATATATTCTTATTGATACCTCATGGACTACTACACAGTACCCTTTTTATCTACTATACTTCATATTATTTCCAATTTAATATTGTCCTTGTTCTTTGCTATAGTCTTCTATATATTTATAAAGTCCAACGTTATTTCTTGTTTTTGGGTTGCTTTATATATTAACCATTGTCTTTACGCTGAAATATAGTATATTTAGAATATTCGCTTCTTATCTATAATGAATAGTTTTGTTTTAACTATGGAGTTGTTTCTTTTGCATCCGGCTCTATGTCAGAGTGGTCTGGGCTGTGATCGGCCATCTATTGATGTCAACAACTCCTGATGCGCGTTTCGTGAGACTGTGTCAGTCTCTTACTCACGAGGTAAATAAAAAAGTCACACAGAAAGCACAAGCACTTTATGTTTAAGTCACAGAATTTGGTTTTATATATAAAGCCCTTTAACATAATGAAGTGAGGTAAAAAAAAGTAATAGAAATGGAAGCACAATTGTATTACTAATTTAAATAGTATAAAACAGAGCACCCTACCAGTCCCGAAACTAAGAGATATCATAAAGTATATAAGTGATATAAAATTAAGTCAATACAATTTAATAAGTAATATTTATCATTTATTTATAGGTATGTGAATAGGATCAAATTTACATACAAGCTGATAAGTGTAAATATATAAGAATTAAGGATAAACAGATGCCCAACATACAGGGAAAATAGAAGTATAAACACAAACTCAACCAAACAAGACAAGCTAAACAACATCAAGAGTGAAAAATACTAATTAAACTGTGGAGTGAAATTAATAAAATAAAAAACATTCATAAGCTATGATCCGATTAAAAATAATTAAATAAAGTATAAATATTGCAAATGAATAAAAATCAAATGTGATATAAGATACTCTAAAGATGTCAATATTCTCTTAGATTAATAATCAAGGGATATTTTCAGAAATGTAAAATCGTTGCAGTTTTTAATAGACTATTTTTAAACTACCTTCATTTACGAGAGATACTATGCATATCGCATATATAGTTGTCGTACTGCAAGTTGTTGTTACGCTTTGCGGGACTACTGTAGTGAGCCCTGCAAATCAGGCCCTCGCAAAGTGAGGGATGCATTTGCAGGGGTGGAGTACTGTGGGACTTTTAGCAGCAATAAGCACAAAGGTGCTCATTGCAGACCTCGAGATGAGCACCATAGGCTCATCTCAATGCCCGCGGGACTTAGGCTGCAATGAGCGCCAAAGGCACTCATTGCAGGCCTTGTGGGACGAAAAATGGCACATGGCCTGCACAGCTCCATCTGCATTAGCTTCCTTGTCCAAGCAAGGCCTGCGGTTTGCAGGCCTCGTGGAACGACAACTGGAAATTGGCCCTCATGGCTCCCCCTGACCCAGCGAGGTCAGTCCTTATTTAAAGGTTCAATTTCCTGGGGAACATGTTAAATTTTTCCAAACATGGAAAAAAAAAGTTTGTGACAGATTTTGTAAAACTCACTATATTAAGACATATATCAACTGTAAAACATGCAATGTAATCTACTGCCTTACATGTCAGTGTGAAAATGTTTACATTGGTATAACCTCAAGGGACTTTTGCTCTAGAATTTCAGAACATAAAAGTAATATACATAATTCTGAAAAAGATTTAATTCAGAACAAAAATGTAACTTCAGTAGCAAGATATTCCCACCAATATGACAACAGCAACCCAATATTATTAACCTGTTGGGGTCTAGAACAAGTACAAATTAACAACAGAAAGTATACTACAAAAAGAAACAAGGTGGATAATTTTTACTTAACACATTATACCAAATGGTTTTAAATGAAAGCTAAAATTTATCCTCAGATATTTGAAAAACATGTTTCTCTATTTTTAAGACATAGAAAATCTATCTTGTCACAATTAAAGAACAAGCAGACAATTATTTAGTAGTGACATTTGTTGGACAAATTAAAAAACTAAAATATATTTTGTATATAATATTTATTGTATTTTTTTTTTTTTTTTTTATAACATAAATTTTATTGAGAAGTTCTGGAATTGCAATGACAAAACAAAAAGAATAATGAAAAACATAGTCCACATGTTGTCTTATAACTAACATCATATTGCTAATATATTAAAACCATTCCATTTAAATAAAAACTCCATTCCAACTCTTTTTCTTTTTTTTTGTGATTCTGTCCAAAAATATTTACACTAGTTTCTTAATACTCAGCAATATATACAGCTTATAAAGTCACATTGCTCAAATTGCAGTAATTCACATTTCCATGGATGAACCTGAGCAGCAGGAGATATGTTAAAAGAAGATAAAATAGAAAAAAAACAAAAAAACAAAAACAAGTGTCATTATATAACACCTATGGTGGGGTGTCATCCCCCATTAATTCCCTGCTCAGCCAATCTTAAGGTAGCCATCCTCCCCCCCTGTACCTTTGGCGTACTGAAGAAATATCTCTCCGGGACCTCTCACCACTTCTCCCCGTCCGCTCCACACTCCACTCCCCAGCCGCACATCAGGAATGGCTTCTTTAATGTGTTCCCTTAACTTATTTATTATATATTACTGTCTGTGAATAGAATCCAAGGTTCCCAAACCTCCAGGAAGCAGTGATGTGTATCTGATATGATATGGGTCATCCGCTCATTAATGCAAATAAAGTTTATTTTGTTTGTTACATCATGGAAATTAATATCCCTACTCTTCCATCGTCTTGCGATGGTGTTCTTAGCTGCTAGAAATATCAGTTGGGCCAGTTTATTCCCCTCCCTACCCAATTTTGAGAAGCGTGCTCCCAGGAGACAGACTGCTATTAATGGTTGGAGTGGGGTTTTGAGTATTAGCGAAATTAGATTAGTCGTCTCAGACCAAATTTTAAATACCTTAGGACAACTCCACCAAGTATGAATGAAGTCTCCCCTTCCGTGACACCCCCTAAAACATCTATCTGAGTTTGTTTGGGATATCTTATTTAGTCGAACTGGAGTTGTATATGCCCGATGTAAAATCTTAAGGGAGGTTTCTAATAAACTATAATTAAGTGAACCCTTAGATAGGTTCGTTAAGGATTCAGCCCATTTATTCCCATCCCAAATTTGCCCTAGGTCCAACTCCCACCTCGATACAAAGGAAGGCCTCCAAGTGCTTGGTGGACTATTGAAGATTTGGTATATTGACCCCAAGATTCCTTTGGACAGGGCCTCACTCTTACACACCACCGACATCCAAGTTTCCCTCGGGGGTCCATGGGTTCTTTGTATCTCATCAATCCAGCTCCTTATTTTAATGTAATTAAAGTGTTCCCGGTGTGGAACCTCGAAGTTCCTAATCATGGATTCTGAAGTTCTCATAATCCCTCCCTCAAACCAAGCCCCCAGCTTATCCAGACCATGCGAAGTCCAATATTCCTTGGACTCTGCAGTGATGGTGGTTAATAAGGAGGGCGATGTAAAGATCGATGTGAGGGGAGAAACCGGGTAAGTCAGTTTGTATTTCCTCCTAGCCCAGATCCAAACTCTCAGTGTAAACTTAGTTATGGGGTTCTGTATTCTAGAGTAAAAAGCGCTTGCACCTGGAGCCCACAGGATAATACCCCACGTAAGCGGGGCCATCTGCAACTCCTCTACAAAGACCCAGTTTGGTTGAAGTGGAATGGAGTGAGCTAGTGGGATAGAGGCCAGCTGGGCTGCTCTGAAGTAACTCAGGAAATTAAGGCAAGATAGGCCCCCCTTGGATTTATGTACGTACATCGTTTTTCTCGCTATCTTAGGGGGTCTATTTCTCCATATGAACTTAAACACTTGGGTCTGGAAGCGGGCCAATTCTGTATTTTTTATCTGGATTGGCAGCGTCCTGGCAAGATAGAGCAGCCTCGGCAAAATATTCATTTTAACCGTGACTACTCTACCCGTCCATGAGATATGTCGGTTTGTCCAATTTTCCAGGTCTCGACGCAGAGCCCTATAGAGAGGTGGGTAGTTAGCTTTATACAAATTAGTTAATGAGTTTGTCAAATTAATCCCTAGATATTTGATGTGTGAGGGGGGCCATATAAATTTGTGTACTCCCTTCAGGTGATTCAAAATATCCAAAGGGATCCCAACACTCAAAGCTTCTGTCTTGTCCTGGTTTAACCTCAGGCCTGACACATTGCTAAAGACTCCTATCGTGTCCATCAGGGCGCCCACAGAAGAGCTAGGGTTTGAAAGGGTGCAAAGCAGGTCATCAGCAAACAAGGAGCATTTTAGTTGCTGGTGTCCCACCCGCACCCCCTCTATAGAGGAGTTAACTCTGATCGCCTGAGCCAAAGGCTCAATGGCCAGAGCAAAGAGAAGAGGAGACAATGGGCAGCCCTGTCTCGTACCTCTCTCGATTTTAATACAGGCCGTATGAGAACCAGGCAATTTTAGTGTGGCCCTGGGGAGTGTATAATAAGTACGCAGCAGGTTTAAGAAGTTTCCTCTGAACCCAAACTTATCCAAAGTGGCAAATAGGAAGGGCCATTCCAGGGTATCGAATGCCTTTTCGATGTCCAATGCGAGTAGGCACACAGGGAGACCCCTAGCCCTGGCCAAATGAATGACGTTTAAAGTCCTCCTGATGTTATCACTAGTCTGCCTGTTTGGAATAAAGCCTGATTGGTCCTTATGTATTAAGGCGGGTAGGAAGATCGAGATCCTCTGGGAGAAAATTTTGGCCAGCAGTTTGACATCCCCATTAAGAAGCGAGATTGGTCTATAATTTTTAGCTTCCTTTGGATCCCGGCCCTCCTTGGGGAAGAGCGTCAAGTCTGCATGATTCAGCTCTGGGGGAGTTGTCTCTCCTCTTAGAATTGAATTGAAGAGACTACATAAATGGGGGGCCAGTATGTCCGAGAACTTTTTGTAATAGATGTTAGTGAACCCGTCCGGACCGGGGGACTTCCCTAGCTTCAGTTCTTTAATGGCATCTAAAATTTCTTTGACCGTCACATCTTTATTCAAATTTTGTAAATCCAGGGGTGAAATTTGGGGCAAATCAAGGGAGTTTAGGTAGGAATGAATAACATTTTCTGGAGCCAATTTCTGAGTGGAGTAAATATTTTGATAAAAGTCCCTAAAGACCTCCTGGATTTCATTTTGGCTGTAGGTGAGATCGCCTTTCCTATTTTTGATTTGGGATACCCTGGCTTGAGCATATTTAGCTTTTAAGCTCCTTGCTAGTAGCTTGTCAGGTTTATTCGCCTTAGCATAAAACAAATGTTGAGTCCTCCTTAATGCCTTATCCGTTTTTATGGTCAAAATACTATCCAGCTCTAGCCTGGCCTTATCTATCTGTTTCCTTAAAGCTATCGAGGGAGAAAGCTGATGTTGCCGCTCCAATTGAGATAGTTTCCCTGATAGCTCCTTTTCTTTTAGCCTATTCTGTTTTCTGAATTGGGAGGCTAGCTTGATAAACACCCCCCTTATGTAGGCTTTGTGCGCCATCCAGACCCAACCCGCCCCTGTCTCCCCACCCGCATTGGACTCAAAAAATTCCACCAACTCCCTCTCAGTTTGCTCCTGGAATCTGGATTGCGAAACTAAGTATTCATTAAGTCTCCAGGTATAGGGCATCCGAAATTGAGCTCCCAGGTCTACCTCTAGTGTGACCGCCGCGTGGTCCGACCAGGTGCACGGAACAATAGCCGCTTTGTTTGAGCTGTCTAGAAGCGAATTACATATATATATTGTGTCTATACGGGAATAAGTCCCGTGTGTGGGGGAATAAAAAGTATAGTCCCTTCCTCTGGGGTGCAGACCTCTCCAGGCGTCAACCAGATCTAAGGAGTGCAGAAGTTTTAAGATTTGCCTGTTTTTTTTGGAGAAGCGAACTTCTTGTGAAGTTTTAGATCTATCTGCCACTGGGTCTAATACCAGATTAAAGTCCCCTCCTATAATTAGTTTGCCCCATTCTCCCCCCTCCAGGACCCTTAAAAATTTGATCAGGGTCTTATGTGGTGCTTTCGTGGGGGCATAGAAGGAGGCTAGTGAAACTGGAGAACCCAGAATCGTCCCCTTTAAATTGATGTAATAGCCCTCCCGGTCCACTATCTTGGTTGTCATTTGAAATTGGAGGCTCTTGTGGAGCAAAATCGCCACTCCTTCTTTTTTGGAGACCTGGGTAGAGTAGTAAAAATGAGGATAATTTTTGTCGAGGTAGGTTGGGGCTTTATTCCTGGCGAAATGTGTCTCCTGTAAGAAGATCACCATGGGGTTAAGGGTCTTATAGTATAGGAAAGCCTTCCTTCGCTTGAAAGGGGAGTTGAAACCTTTCACATTATGGGTAAGTAGTGTCATTGGTGCGGTCATGGATAGACTTGAGGTGTATATTTCTGGTGCATTAATGTAGCCTTACCCTTCCGGAGGAGCGCCGAGGAGGGAGTGCAGAGCGGATTTCCCCCTCTGGGGGATAGGAGTGGTTGAGCCCGGCCAAGAAGAGGTCCAGTATGATTAGCTCTGTGGGGGGAAAAGAGGCATGAGTATAAGTAGTGCAGAGGCGGTCCCAAGAAGTCTAAGGGAGGCAGGATTATACCGGACAAGTCTGGCAGTATCTCAGAACTACTAGAACCCAACTCAATAGGCTGAAATGAGATCCGTTCCAATAGTACCAGGGGTTCTCCACTCTCTGAGGCCAGGCAACTTGGCCCACTGTCCAGCAGACAGGCTGCCGCCTTAAGCCCAGCTATGTAGAGCAAACCCTGATTTGGCTCAAAATCCCCTAAACAGCCATAGAGAAAGAGAAAACAAGAACTAGGAGGCACCAAGTGGCAAGTTTCGTTTAGGCAGTAGGGGGGAGTACAGGGGCAAGAGAGCCCATGCTGATAGGTGACAAGGAGAAGAGCAGCAATGAAGAAAACACAGAGGGAAGAGAGAACAGTTGCTGCCAAAAGGTCTGAATGTCCCAAGACCACCCGTCTTGTCTTAAACATTCTACCCTCTTGGAACCCTAAAGCCTCTGTTCCAATTCCCGCCGGCAAGGCCAAGCAAAAGTAACCTAGAAAAGTATTAAGAAAACAGAATACAGACAGAACCATGAATAGCTTATTTAAACGTTTAACAACATAATTTTTTATCTTGACTAAAGCAGAGTAAACCTTTAGACCCGGTCCAGTAAAGAAAGATCTTGACGGACTGGCTAAACTATCTGCATGTGTATTAAAACTTATAGCTTTTTCAGTCAGCTAACACCTGCTGAAGAGGGGAGGAAAAGCAAAACATGGATTAGTAACATTCCAAAAGTCTTTGGTAAACATGGCCCCGCTAAGGGCCCCAGGCTCCTTTGAGGACCTAAGTAAAAAAAGGTAAGAAAAATAACACGTCCTGGGAAAAGGCCAGGTCAGTTCCAGGTGGCTTCCATGTTAGTCTCTACCAGGGAATTTTGATATGGTGTTTTTAAGCCCTTGTAAATCCTTAGGATGCCGAAATAAGTCTTTGCTAGCCAGTTGTCTTTTCAAGCGGACCAGCCTATTTGAAAGTCACTGGAGTTGGCAGCAGCTGAATTATTGCATTTACGAGTCCATGATCTGGGAGGGTCGTCTATGAGTGGTCTTTGAGGCTTGGTCAGTGGGCCTCTTGTGCCTGGTCACTTCAGACCATTGCCTTTTCGGGAGAGGTAAAGCTGTTGATGCAAGTGATGTCGAGGTCGGGTCCCCCCCAGAGAGATCCAGACTCTTCAGAAGTTCTTGGCAGTCTTCTAGAGAACGTGTTGTATACTGGGTGCTCCCTACTGAAAAAATAAGGGCAAATGGGAATCCCCAACGGTACCTGATGCCGTGGTGGAGAAGAACTTCCAGGGCTGGCCTCATCAGCCTCCGTTTTTGAAGTGTGGAAGGGGAGAGATCCGCAAAAAATTGAAGTTTGGCCCCGTCTGGGCCTGTGATCACAGCCTTCTTGCGGGTAGTTGCCAGGATTAGATCCCTTGATTGTTGGCGTAGTAGCCTTACAATGATGTCTTTGGGAAGGTCTAGGTTATGACTTCCCCCAAGGGCTCTATGGGCACGCTCCACTTCCCATTCGTGGTCTGGATGACCTGAGAGGATCTCGTCGATCGTGGCCTTAAGGTAGCGAGGAAGGTCGACTATTGCCGTAGGCACACCTCTGATCCTCAGGTTGAATCGCCTGGATCTATTCTCCAAATCCTCCAGTTTATCTTCTATGCCACAAATACGGGAGGTGTTATCCGCAATGGTGGCCCTGTCTCTCTCCTGGGCCTCTACCACTTGGTCAACGGTCTCTTCAAGTTGATGGGTCCTTTGGCCAATCTCATGTATGTCTTTCTGCAAAGATATGACCGCCCTGTCTATGTGAGAGGCCAGGAGAGCCTCAATTCTTGCCATTGAATCGCTGTTGATGGAGACTTCAGGCTGTGGGGCCCCCTCCAGGGGATCCAGGTCAGAGGTGTCAGATTGCTCCGAGACAGGGTCCTTCATCAGTGCCACCTGTGTTGCTGAAGCCTTGAAATGTTCGTCAATTTTTTTGGATGTTAATGACTTTTTGTTTTTCCCCATTTTTATGGAGCTGCTTCTACCCGGGGTAGCCATTGAGTGTCCAGACAACGGATGGATGCCACTGGGGGGGTCACTCGGTATTAGCTTTTACCTCTCAAGTATTTAGGTCTGTTGTAGTCTGTCTTGTCTGTTCATATCTAGATTCTGTACTGAGATCTTGGCATCTCTCAGGCCCTGCCGGCGGGAACTGTGCTCGGCTCCTTCAGCTACATCTCCTTAGGCTTATATGCCCCGCAGTTCAGTGCCCCCAGCAGATCTGGGTTGTGTACTTATCAGAGTCCCACCAATTGTGATCTGTGCAAACTTTTCAGTGCAGGACTTGAAATGAGTTTTAAGCCACACTGGTCTCAGTATGCCACTAGGCGGTGCTATTGCTTTATCCAAATTGATCAGTGAGCCTGGCAAGTTGTTTTGCCTACCCAGTCTTCAAGGTGCGGTTGCGGCAGTTATATAAGGAGGAAAAGAGCTGTAGCAGTGTTGGTAAGCAGATTGGGTTCAAGAATAGAAAGTGAACAAAACACAATATGGTAGTCAAGCTGCTGTTGCTATTCACAGATAGTGCACAGTCTTTATCTCCTAGGGATTCCCAGGGGAACCTCTGATCCCTGTCCTCCAAGGCCTGGGCTGTGTATGGCTCCTCAGGGGGTTTAGCTGTCATTGTATTTTATTTTTAAATGTTATAAATGTTTCACTATTAGGCACAATCACATACTAAGTGACACTAACAATTGATCACATAGCAAATGTAAAATAATATTATCACTAATAAATATATTTTTTGTTAGAATAAAATAAGTCTACACTAAAATGTATTATTGGTCTATGAATATTATTATTCACTTAATTTCTTATTTTAACAATTTAATTAAAAAATACACAAATAAAATTATTTGGATAAGAATCTAAAGAAAAAGATAATTCACAATTTAATTTTTACATTATTACGCACATAACTTCACTTATATACAATGTAAAATGGGTAGTTATGTACAATGTATTATTATTATTATTAGAGCACCAGCGACTTGCCTGTCGAAAAATGACAGCAATAAGATTGTAAGGCAGGTAATGTTGTTTGTGTGAGAAATGAATTTTGTTGGTGTTTTAAGATCCTTGGGCGCTGATTGCGAGCCTCGCGCTGTGCACCTTCGGTGGTGTTTTGCGTGTTTAGGGTCATTTTCGTTTTGTTCTGTGGCCATTTTTTCTCTCGCTTAGGTGATTTTCGGGTGTCTAAACTCAGAAATTTGGACTTAAATCGAGGTGTAACTTCACTTGCAGAGGTCCTGGGTGCCCCCCCCCCTTGCTGTGGGTAAGCTTTTTATGTGTTTGTTGTGTGTATTTATTGTGTTTCTAATGTTTTTCGTGTTGTGCGAGTTGCGTCCTTGTTTTCGGATCTCGTACATCTTTTTCAGAAAATCCGTAGGTGTTTGGTAGTGTTTTGCGTGTTTAGGGTCCTGTAGCTTTGTTTTGGTTTTTTTCAGCGGCCATTTTTTCTCTCGCTTAGGGGATTTTCAGGTGTCTAAACTCTTATTTCGAGTCAGATTGAGGTGTAACTTCAGTTTTCGAGGTCCTGGGTGCCCCCCCCCCCCCCCTTGCTGTAGGTAAGCTTTTTATGTATTTGTTGTGTGTATTTATTGTGTTTTTCATGTTTTCATGTGCACGGGTTTCGGGCGGTAAGGTCGTATTTTTGAGAGGTCATAATGGGTCGTAACGCGTCTCGTATTTTTGTGGCGTAAGTCCGTAAATTTTGTGAGGCCCGCAGTTGCTGCGGGCGCTAACAACTATATATGTGATAGTCCTTTTTGTCTTGACTTTGTTTTTTATTATTAAGAACATAAGACTTGATGCAAATACCCCGAAAGCAGATATAACAATACCAAGAGAAATAATATTATTTGAACACATTATTTGTCAAGATAACATCAAGATTGACATACTTAGTTTAATTTAATATCAATGTTTGATTGCTAATACAGTTGTAAAATATGTATTTTTTTTAATTGGTAGAGAAATATTACAACTAACATAGGTATTAATATTATTCAAATAACTCACTCTTAGTATGATAAGGGCAATGAAGCTAACAACAAAACACAAAACATTGCGTCTGGGTGATACAATTCCATTACTGTAGCGATACTTTGTAAAATGTATCCACACTTGTGTTATGAGATAGTAAATTATATATTCACTTGTGGAATGTTGCAGCTAAAATCTGCTGCTGAGTACTATTCAGGAGTTTGGATCGATATCTAGCGTCACTTATCTGTGGTTTCCTTTGTTTCCTTTGTGAAGTGAGACACTTTGTGGTTTATTTTGTTTCCTTTCATACCTAAAATCGAGTCACTGCTTTCACACATGAAAACATTGATATATTGCTACTAGTAAATATAGATGCAATACACAGAAATTAAATGTATTTGTCATTCAACACACAATATGTGGACAGTTCATAAGTATTACACTGATCATTTTTGATACATGAATCATATAAGAATGCTCCTTATTAACCTTAACGCTTTGGGTATAAATGTGGCTAATAACAGACATATTGATTTATATAAGATATTTAGGGATGGAGTTGACTACTTGCATTCAGAAAATATACTTGTAAAAAATTAAAGTAGTATGTCTACAAATATTATATTCTTTTGGGTAGCTGAATAATCAAACAGACTAATAAGGTAGAATTAAAAATATATACTGTACATAAATCAAAATACTGTTACAAGAAGTGTTTTAGACAAACAGATAACAGACACGAAATATAAATACAATATTTACAAAAATAAAACTAATATAAATTCTACATTATGTTATACTACGCCAAAAAGTCAGCATTTCTTAGCCATCAGGTCTCTGGCCAGTTCATTAGCCATCAAGTCTTTGGTCAGGACTTCATCATACCACTCTGGTACCCTTCTCTTGAACAGTACTTGGATTTTTATAATCCATTTGGCTATGTTCCACCATCTTTAAATAAGTCACACATGGCAATACAATGGATTTAGTTTTGGTTCCCATACAGGCTTTGGTTCCCATACAGGCTTTGTTTCCCATATGCTACTAAAGTTGATTGCTTTCAGCTGTCCAAATGTACACATTTCATGCTACACCTTCCTTCCTAAGGCTTTCTGTTTATACTGTAAATAAATACCAGTTGGGATCTGGTCTATTCTAGGCTTATTTTGATATGAGGCTTCTCCCATTGATTGTCTTTTTTTCCACAGTACAATATTATGCAGGGCATGGCTGATTATTTTATCAGACTAATTACAGTAATAAACACATACACATATAAAAAATAACACATTTGTGGGCCTACTGTTCAATTTATACCACACATATGGGATTTCTTATACTTGAAATAAACACACCATTTTAGTAACCATGTTTTACATAGTTACATAGTATTTGAGGTTGAAAAAAGACTTACAGTCCATCAAGTTAAACCTTTTAAGATCTCCTCTGATCTGCAATATGCGGATTAGTTGTTAATTAATCCAGAGGAAGGCAAACAGAAAAAAAACATTGAAACATTGCCAATCGTCTCAAAAGGGAAAAAATTAATACCTAACTGACCCCAGAAACTGCCAATTGGATTCCTCCCTGGATCAATACTCAATGCTTTTAACACTAGAGATTTATATGATAACATTTATATTTATAAAATACACTTATTAAAGTCATAATGTTGCCTGCGCATAAGCCATATTTCCCATACTTATTGAATTATAGATCCCTTAGCAAAATGACTAGTAATATTTGGAGGGGTAGAGAAGAAAATCTGAAAGGAATGGAGATTTGTAAAAACGCTTCACATAGCAAAACATTTTATAATGACGAGTTGGATAAAGAAGAAAGCCTCATCCATTTTAGAACTGAAGAAAGTCTTTCTCCTACAGATGCCTTTGGACCAATTTAATAGTGTTGGAGATGTAAAAAGTAGGTAAAAATGTTTCAAGTTGAAATCACTTACCTTTTTACAAAAAAAAGTAATTAGGTCTGGAGGGCAGACTAATATTTACCTAAAGCCAGGTATAGTTTTGATGGATATCAAAAAGCTATAATAACCTATCATGGGAAGAAAATATTTGAAAGCTGAGGTGGATCATGGTTATTGATGGTTATTGATGATGAATAGTAACCAATCTTGACAAATCAAAGTTGACTAACTTTAAGTTACTCTATCAAGTGAAATATAATTTGTTGGTGTATTACAAATGAAAGATTTACAAGTACCAAAGGCCACTCGCAAGTGGTTTTCAACCTTTGCTGAGTCCTGCAGAAGCCTTTAAAGTGACAGTATAGCACAAAAATCATTACAAAATGATGAAATGTTAACATTATTTGACACTTAACAATATATTAAAAATATGATATGTTAGTATTAAGCAGGTTTTGTGATATAGACTCCAAGGTAACACAAAACCCAGTACTCATGGGGTTAATACATGTCACAAAAACATGCTGCCCAAGAACAGACACTCTAATGCATTGTCTACAAATATATAATATACTAGAGAATTGCCCGTCAAAAAATGTCGGCAATGAAATTGTAAGGTAGCTAATGGTGTTGGGTGTATAATAATGAAATATATATTACATTAATAAATGAATATACTTTACCTATTTTGAAGCATTGTGTTGAAGAGCTGGCAATCTGTTTTGATGTTGCTGCAGCATTAGTGGTGTGGAGCTGCTGTGTAAGCATGCTGAATGTGTGCAGTGTAATAGTGTGCGTGCGCGAGACCAAACCGTTAGCGTAGCTGTGTACTTCCGCATTAAAATGGAGGGAAATGTGTGGTCTGCGTCTGTAGCGGAATATCCGTAGGTGTTTTGTGGTGTTTTGCGTGTTTCTTGTGGTGTTTTGCATGTTTAGAGTTTCGTTTTGTTCAGCGGGCATTTTTTCTCTCGCTTAGAGAATTTTCGAGTGTCTAAACTCTTTTATTTTGAGTTAAATGAAGGTGTAACTTCATTTTTTGAGGTCCTGGATGCTCCCTCTTGCTGTAAGTAAGCTTTTTATGTATGTGTTGTGTGTATTTATTGTGTTTTTCATTTTTTTCCTGTCCGCGGGTTGCGGCCGATTTTTGCGAGGTTGTAATGAGTGGTAACGTGTCTCGTATTTTGTTTGCGTTGCAACGTAAAGTTTGCGAGGGCCTCAGTTGCTGGCATGGAGCGCCTTTTGCTAGGGCCTCAGTTGCTGGCAAGGAGCGCCTTTGCTACGCGAGGGCCGCATCTCTCTGCGCGAGCCCGCAAGCTTTAGCAACAACTTGTATGTTCACAACTATATATGTGATTAACACAACTTAAATACATTTTTACTGTTAATATCAAAATATATTTTTAATCAAAAAACAATTACTTTCTACATATCTCTAATGTTTCCTTGGAGCTGCAGTTATGGTAGTTGTTACCGCACTTCCCACTCAATATAAGATATATGACGTCGGCATTTCCTATTACCCTGTCTCATCTGTAAAGTTTGTTTTGGCTACTCCCTGCACAGAAATCTTTTGCGTTTAAAGCAGGATTTATGGCTGTGAGCGGAGTGCTCCAACCTGGCAGAGTAAACGTTTTACATTAGTGTAGAAGTTAGGGGGGAAAGCAGCCAATATACGGCAGTGCCCTAACTTAGAGCACTTGAATTACATAGGGCTCTATGTCTGTAATAAAATCATTTTCAATAATTAAACAAATGCATGCAAACTATTGAATAACTATGCAGGATATATTAATTATGATTACTACAAATGTGGAATGATCCAAAATTGCTCTCTGCTAAAACTCTGGGAACCAGAATTATTTTATTGGACATCATACTCTCATGGATATGTCCATCATATTAATTTGGGTTACACATCTCTTGACCCTTTTATAATTCTGTTCAGAGGAATGCAATGGTATATACATCAGTCTTTAATGTTTTGGTCCTAAGAAAAGTTCAAAGTACACCATTTCTGTACTTGGGAGCAGGGTTATATATTAATATGAGAGGACATGCATGGGCAGTATATATGTTTTTGATAATGTACTTTTTAGGTTGGCTTATACTGTACTATATCCAGTACTATGACTTAATAAATATGGCTGAAGTATAATACAAAATATATAATAATCACATTAGTGAAAGTCTTAACTATATTTTTTAGTAATTTACAGCCTTACTAAATTGCGATTTGGCCAATTGAAAAGGGCTCAATATAAGCACAGAGCATATATTTTTTACAGAAGTTTTTAGTTAGTGAACTTCTTCAATAACTAAAAACTTCTGTAAAAAAATATGCTCTGAGCCCTATTCTATTGGTCGAATCGCAATTTAATAAGGCTAATAGTTTTTTTTATTTAGATACTCTTAAAAACAGTATCTTGCAACATTATTACATAGTTACATAGTAGTTACATAGTTACATACAGCCTTATTAAATTGTGATTCAGCCAATTCTAAAGGGCTCTATATAAGCACATAGCATAATTTTTTTACAGAAGTTTTTAGTTAGTGAACTTCTATCTTAAAGCAAGGTCTTCACTAACTAAAAACTTCTGTAAAAAAAAATAATATGTTATGTGCTTTTCAATTGGCCGAATCACAATTTAATAAGGCTGATAGTAATTAAGGTTGAAAAAATAATTTTAGTCCATCAAGTTCAACCTTTTAAGATCTCCTCTGATCTGCAATATGCGGATTAGTTGTTAATTATGTAGGTACCAGTACAGTTGTTATCAGCATTAACTTCATAGGGCCTTATGGAAAAAAACAAAACATTATACAGTATTCTTTACTAGAACTGGGTGGTCCGCCATCTCACACCCTATGACCCTGGGCATCCCCCACTAAAGTCTAACTATATGGGTCCTTATAGAACCCCATGACACATAATATTAACCCCTAAATAATTTTTTTCACTATAACCATGGTGTCACCTATAATTAACCCCATGCCACAGAGGTCCTTAACTAACCCTCATAGCCCCTAAAATGAACCCATGACACGGAGATCCTTAACTATAACCATGATGTTTCAATAGCAATAACTATAACCATAGTGTTTCTTGACCCCAATTGCACTCAACATTAACCCCTGTGCCATGGAAGATCTTATGGACCCCATGGCACCTCACATTAACCCCTAACATTAACATTAACCCATTCCATATTGAGCCCCCATGTAATTCATAAGGACTCTCATTAGTCTCTATCACTAAACATTACAAAATGTTGAGCACGGTAACATCAAATACTGGATACTGATTGACTGAAAAATGATTGCTATTATTTCAGCCAATCAGAAACCTCAAAATCTCTATTTATAGCTGGAAAGTGCACCAAAAGCCATTAGTCCACATGGGAGCACCACATAGGAAAAGTGCTGTTTTTTTTTAGGTGAATTTCAATGGGCCAGAGAATGAATATTGTGGGCTTCAATCAAGACTATCTACATGGACAGCTGACTTATCAGGGGCAGACAATTGAGGACAAGGACTTTGTTGACCATCTTTGGAAGGTGTCACGTGATAGGTATGTATACATTACTTCTTACAGACATAGTTTGTCTTTGGAAGGTTCAATATGAGGTTCTGGCACAGGAGTTAATGTTAGGTGCCATGGAGACCATGATGATCTCCATGGTTCAGGGGTTAATGTTAGGCACCATGGGGATCCAGAAGGAACCCAAGGTTATAGTTACTGATAGCATGGGGGTCTGTTAAGGAACTGCATGGCACAGGATTAATTTTCAATGTCCTAGGGGGCCCTTAAGGAACTTTGTGGAACTGGGGTTAGTTTTAGCTGCTATTGGTTTCCAATGCAGACTCCTTTGGCATAGACATTAAATAGTTTGTTAAGAACCTCCGTGACATGGGGTTAATTTTAGGTAAATATACATTGGTGATCTGTGGAGATCCCATAATATAGAGGTTCATTTTAAGTGCCATAGGGGTCTATAGGGGGGATCCCCGAGGTCATAGAGTTTAGCCCATGGGAAGTGGGAATCCTAGGGGATCTCCTGGCTCATAGTGCTTAGGCAGGGGGAATCCTGGTAATCCCCTGGCTCATGTGGGTAATGGTATTACACCGTAAATATGTCAGATATGAGGAATCAACCCTCAAAAGTGACACAATTAAGATGTTAGATTGATAATAGTATCAGATTTGATTCATGTAGGGTTCCCAGAGGCATTTATTTGCACTTATATGGGTGGTTGAATGTACACATGGATTTTTAAGAAATCTTAGCACTCTTAAGGACTTACGAGTAACCATGTATTTCACTACTGCAACAATGTGATGGACATTTAGAAAAGATCAATGGGACAGGTACTAGTGGGTTATGATTTTAGATACTATAACAGCAATTGAAGAGCCATCTGGTAGGCTTTTTATGGTGTGTAAGATGATTGCTGGTAGCTGATTTACAAGTAAAGTTAAATGTAATATTTCACACGTGAGCCATGGAATGTTTTGTTTCTGTACAGATATGGCTTAAAGAGTTTAACTGTATGGTACAAAGGATGGTAGGCACTTGTACACTAAATATAGGACAAAACTGGCAATGAAGAAGCACAGCTGTGCCCTTCTACTTATAAAGTCAGAATTTTCTATGCTAGAATCTTTTCTAATTCTGCTAAAAAATAAATTCAATCAGAACATTAAATAGTTGGCCATGTAGGCTTGATATTCTTTCACAAATAACATGACATAGCATCTCATTAAATTTAATTCAAATTTAGTTACTGTTTATATTTTTGTGCTGCATTCAATCACCTATATAAATGTGAAAATGTACAAATGTCATAGTCATGAGCTGTAACATAATAATATTTTTTTTTATAACTGTTCTTGTAAAATACAAGCAAAATAACATACAAGCCAAGTTCCAAAACTTGTCATATACTGTAGAGATCTGCATGTATGACAGAATCATTCATGACAGATAAGGATAATTTGAAAGTCACACACAAATAAAGAAACGCATTTCATAGATTATCAAAATACATTCATTTTGGGACATATTGAACTTGATAATCTCTTTAAGCTTGAATGGGAACTAGGACAAAATGGAGCTGCTGATTTGTGTGCTTTATCAATGTAGTAAAGTTTTCTCTTGGTGGTATCCTGTTTCTTAGTGAGATATGATATGCTCTATATTATCTTCCCCACAGAAAAGTCAGTGGTATTAATTGCTGACACAAATAGGACAATTTGTGGTTTAATCAAAGAAATAATGTATAACAAACCTTTGTAGAAAAGATAATAACTTTAAAATAATATGACAGAATCATTCATGACAGATAAGGATAATTTGGAAGGCACACACAAATAAAGAAATGCATTTCATAGGTTATCAAAATACATTCATTTTGGGACATATTGAACTTGATAATCTCTTTAAGCTTGAATGGGAACTAGGACAACATGGAGCTGCTGATTTGTGTGCTTTATCAATGTAGTAAAGTTTTCTCTAGGTGGTATCCTGTTTCTGAGTGAGATATGATATGCTCTATATTATCTTCCCCACAGAAAAGTCAGTGGTAAAAATTGCTGACACAAATAGGACAATTTGTGGTTTAATCAAAGAAATAATGTATAACAAAACTTTGTAGAAAAGATAATAACTTCTAACTTAAAATAATATGCTTTTCTTTATTTCTATATTATTATTGTATTATTATTTCTATAAACTACTAACTATCATGTGTAGTGCTTCAGCATTGGAGTATGGAATTATCTTTCATTAAGTGTATCAATTCAATTTAATTCAGGTACTTGGAAAACGGACTACCAGCTGGAGATTTATAGGAAGTAGATGTAAAATGTACAGGTAGTTATTCAAACAGGTTTCGTCATGTTAGATGGGACTTCAACAGGGAAACAAATTGGTTAGTTGAATACTTCTATGTAGTCTAAAGCAAAATACAAAAAACAATCAAAAATAAAATGTTTGTTACCTATGCATCTAGAATGGCACCAAAAATTCAAATAAGGTGCCAAAATCATGTTTGTCCACAATGACATCATAAAACACTGTAAACATACATCTACTAGCAAAAAAAGGAAACATTTTTTTTTCAAAACAAAAATGAATTCAGATTTGAAATTTATTATAAATCCTCATACTGCTATATTCCTGCAAATCGTCTGACACCAATCCAAAAAACTGGAAGGGTCTGTGTGAAGAGTAACATTGTCAAATCTCTCTATACAATATTCCATCCTAAAGTTCCTCACTGGCAGTAAAACTTTGCACAGGAGTCAGAACTGGTTCCTCCCCAAACATGGAACTACTGAAAAATTCACAATGCAAGCAGTAATTAATAAATATGTGAAGGGCACACACTCTGGGAAGGTAATTCTTGGATTGTGGACATTAAGAAAGTTTTTTATTTAATTTGGCTTAAGGCAAACATGAGAATACTGCAGAATGGAATTAGTGGGAAGTCCTGTGATTTAATAAAAGCTATGTATTTATCAATGATGTGTAAATAAAAAATAAACAATATGCAAAGAGCTTTCAACAGAAAAGAGTTGTTAGACAAGCATGAACTATCATTTTACCTTATTCAATCTCTGTAATGAGCTGCTAAAAGTGCTAGGCTGGACAGCTCTACAGACACATTGGTCACTTAGAATGGGATATTCACTGCTTACTTTATGCAGGACAACAGATAAGCTAAATCTACAAGATTACTGTGAATTGTGGGCCTATAAAGTAAATTTGGGTGGAACTTGCTCTTTGCGAGAAAAAACTCTGATAGTCTTCCATTCAATCAGAAAGCAATTAGCCAACCTTAATTCCCCAATAACAGTACTGCTTAAATTATTTAAAGGTATTCTCATACCAAATCTTTTGTGGGACTATCAGATTTGGGGGTCACCTGTAATCTCAGAACTACAAACAATGGGACCAAACAATTCTAGAAACCATGCAAATTCTATTGTGTAAATATACACTGCAGGTATACAGAAGCCCCCTTAATAATGGGTGCAAAGCAAAACTGGGAAGCTTCTCATTGCTGCTCTTCATGCAAATAAGAGCATTGAAGCTCTGTTACCACTTCAAAAACAGAAATTCCAAAGCCATCACAGACATTGAGGATATATATCAGATCTACATAATCATTTTTGGTACAAACTCAAGAAATATGATTGTGGCAGTTACCTTGGATAAGAAGTGCAGCGATTACTCAGAGTAGCAAACAGGGCAGAAGAGTAAACTTGAGTGTTACAGGTATCTGCATAGAGGGTAGAAACTGGTTGAGACCTCACTATAGTGAACAACCCAAAGAGGAGATAAGGGCAGACCGAGCAACCTCTAATTGGGAGTAGAGAGTTGCATACTTAAATCAAAAAAAGTGTACAGAGGGCAACATTAGGGACATAGACACAGAAATACACTTTCTCCTGTACTGTGCAAAATACTAATTATTAAGAGATGAATACTATCCCAAAATATCAGCTAAAATAAGTGAGATATCATTTCTGAATGTGAAATGAAAACTGAGCACTCTATTTGGAGAAAGAGGAAAATCACCATGGAAGCTGCAAAATATGTCATACAGTGCCAGAAGAGCGGGACTCAAAAAACAACAATGTGACATGTCACAGGCCTCAAGAACCAGTAATCCATTACATTTATCCCCCAATTGTATTTGTACCAGTGGCGGCCCGTCCATAGGGGCGTCGGGGCAAGCGCCCCCCCCGAATATTTTCGTGACCCTGCAATAAAAAAACACAATAATTTGTTAGTAATAAACAAAAAACAATTAAATATAATGTGTACATCAGCATTCAAGTGTTATTACAGTAATAAATGAAGCAAACTATTCCCTGGGACACTGTCACTTTAAGATAACCCCTTGCCCTTGTGTGTATATACATTAACTGCTGTGTATCCATTGTAGCTTTATCTGCATCGCTGTGTGATCATATTACACTACACTGGTAACCTTTAGACTCTATGAATGAGTCCTGACCGTTAATGCATTCCGCCCACCAAGCACAATGACGCTATGCATGGGCAGTGATAATGTATCCATTTCAATGACTGACAGTCTTCCATCATTGACCAATCAATGATGGAAGGCTGTACAGTTGTGAGGAGAACCACCTAAACCCACCCAGACCATTATCTCAGAGCGCCCGCCAGCTAATAGAGCCTCGAGTTTACTTTTTGATTGACAGCACCTGTTAATAAAAACACCATAAGCCAGGTCCCATCCCTCTTTTCGTTTCCTGCTCCCGCTGAGACTGACTGAGACCTCCCTGGCTGAAACTACTCACTCAGACTGACCCAACCTAACAGTAAGTCCTAACTGCCCTGGCTAAACCCCTAGTCCCCCTAATAAAAGCATCACCCCCATGGGGCCTGTGCCACCCCCATGGGGCCTATGCCAACCCCCCCCCCCCCTGTAGGCACATTGGGGCCTGGCCAACCCCCACCCCAACCTACCTAACTACCAACCCACCTACCTACCCCCCTGACCCAGTGACCACACCTGACCCCACTCTGACCCAACTATCAACCCACCTACCCCCCTGACCCAGTGACCATACCTGTCCCCACCCTGACCCAACTACCAACCCACCTACCTACCCACCCCCCTGACCCAGTGACCACACCTGACCCTACCCTGACCCAACTACCAACCCACCTACCCCCCTGACCCAGTGACCACACCTGACCCCACCCTGACCCAACTACCAATCCACCTAAATACCTACCCCCCTGACCCAGTGACCACACCTGACCCCACCCTGACCTAACTACCAACCTACCTGCCTATGTTAAAACTACAGTTAAACACAAAACACAAAACACAACCCCCCCCCCCCATATTTTTATTCCATTTTTAGAAGTAACAGGCAATGTATCTTTAACATTGCAGTTAAAATAAAAATAATAAATTGCCTGTCACTTTTAAAGATAAAATAAAAATAAGAGAAGGGGAAAAAAAAAACAATAATAAAGTAAACAACAGCACATACTTACCTGTCAAATTGACCCCTCCAGCGGTGGCCTTCTGCCCTGGATAGTCGGGCATTCCAATCAATTTTGATTGAAGCCCATGTCCTTCAATCTTGATAGAAGCCCTTGTCTCCTCATCTTGATTGAAGCCATTGTCCATCCATTCTGGCCCATTGCAAGAGGCCTCCACCCAAAAAAAAACGTTGCTCTAAAAAAAAAAAACACAACAATCTAACGGAGCTCCTCCTACAAGGAGCTCCCCCCGCGACTAATTGTTTTTTTCCCACGCTCCGCCTTTTATACTATTTTTGAAGGACTCTGATTGGCTGAAATGTTTTGATTGACATTGATTTCAACCAATCAGAGTCTTTAAAAAATTAGCAAAGCAGGTATGGAAGCCTGTAAGGGCAAAAAAGGTTAGTGTGAACTTGTATGACCCTGTATGTAAAATACATATTACAGGGCTATTTATGTGATATACATGTTACAGGATAATATCCTGTAACATGTATAGCAAATAAATAGCACTGTAATATGTATAATAAATAATGTCTAATACAAATACATGAGCAATAATCAAATAATTAATAAAGTACATCAATTATTCAATTAATAAATATCAATTAATATATTTTTTTGTTTTATGTATATTGCTTTATGTGTGTGTGTGTGTGTGTATTTATATATATATATAAATATATATATATATATATATATATATATATATATTGATTGATTGATTTATATATTGATTGATAGATATATTGATTGATAGATATATTGATTGATATATATATATATATATATTGAGATATATATATATATATTTATATATTGATATATATATATATATATATATATATATATATATAAAATTATATCTATATAATTAATTATATATCTCAATATATATGTCAATATATATATATATATATATATATATATATATATATATATATATATATATATATATATATATAATCAATATATATATATATATATATATATATATATATATATATATATTTTTGTATTTTTATTTAATTTTTTTAATGTACAGTTTGGGCCTATATGGTTTTGATTGGTTATTTAATGTTTTTAAGGTGCGTTTGGATGTTTTTAAGGTGCGTTTGGGGCCTATATGGTCACACTTGGTCTTTTAAGGTTTTTAAGGTGCGGTTGGGGCCTATATGGTCACACTTGGTCTTTTAAGGTTTTTAAGGTACGGTTGGGGCCTATATGGTCACACTTGGTCTTTTAAGGTTTTTAAGGTGCGGTTGGGGCCTATATGGTCACACTTGGTCTTTTAAGGTTTTTAAGGTGCGGTTGGGGCCTATATGGTCACACATTTGGGCTTTTAAGGTTTTTAAGGTGCGGTTGGGGCCTATATGGTCACACTTGGTCTTTTAACGTTTTTAAGGTGCAGTTGGGGCCTATATGGTCACACTTGGTCTGTTAAAGTTTTTAAGGTGCGGTTGAGGCCTATACGGTCACACTTGGTCTTTTAAGGTTTTTAAGGTGCGGTTGGGGCCTATACGGTCACACTTGGTCTTTTAATGTTTTTATGGGGCGGTTGGGGCCTATACGGTCACACTTGGTTATTTAATGTTTTTAAGGTGCGGTTGGGGCTTATATGGTCACACTTGGTCTTTTAATGTTTTTAAGGTGCGGTTGGGGCCTATATGGTCACACTTGGTCTTTTAAAGTTTTAAAAGTTACGGTTTGGGTCTGGAACGTTCTAACTTTTTTTGTTGTTGTTGTTTTCTATCCCCCCCAGGTGCAAACTATCTGTGGAAGCAGATTTGTTTGGACTCATTGGTTGACTTACTGAACGTGAATACCCCGAGAAGGAGAGTCAACTGTCGGTGAATATATGGTCACACTTGGTTATTTAAGGTTTTTAAGGTGCGGTTGGGGCCTATATGGTCACACTTGGTCTTTTAAAGTTTTAAAAGTTACGGTTTGGGTCTGGAACGTTCTAACTTTTTTTGTTGTTGTTGTTTTCTATCCCCCCCAGGTGCAAACTATCTGTGGAAGCAGATTTGTTTGGACTCATTGGTTGACTTACTGAACGTGAATACCCCGAGAAGGAGAGTCAACTGTTGGTGAATATATGGTCACACTTGGTTATTTAAGGTTTTTAAGGTGCGGTTGGGGCCTATATGGTCACACTTGGTCTTTTAAAGTTTTAAAAGTTACGGTTTGGGTCTGGAACGTTCTAACTTTTTTTGTTGTTGTTGTTTTCTATCCCCCCCAGGTGCAAACTATCTGTGGAAGCAGATTTGTTTGGACTCATTGGTTGACTTACTGAACGTGAATACCCCAAGAAGGAGAGTCAACTGTTGGTGAATATATGGTCACACTTGGTTATTTAAGGTTTTTAAGGTGCGGTTGGGGCCTATATGGTCACACTTGGTCTTTTAAGGTTTTAAAAGTTACGGTTTGGGTCTTGAACGTTCTAACTTTTTTTTTTTTTCTATCACCCCCAGGTGCAAACTGTGGAAGCAGATTTGTTTGGACTCGTTGGTTGACTTACTGAACGTGAAGGAGAGGAGAGTCAACTGTTGGTGAGTATCATTGCTTTAAATTTTCTGTCCATGCGTATAGGTGCAAATTTGATGTTTATGTAGTCTTGTCACATGAGGGTTTGCAATCTGTAATGTATACCAATGAATTCAACACACTGTTATTTTAAAGTAATTTTGAGACATAATATAAATTAATATACCGTGATCTATTTCTTCTATTGGTATCAGAAATTAATACTATTGACTCTCTACTTGTGAAGCCTTTCGGCACCCTAACCTATGAGGAGAAGGTGGAAGTAAAACGGTTAGGACCTGACCAACCAGAGATAAATCTGCAGCAAATCGCAAGAGATAGAGGGAAGCAATATATCCGTACTTTCAATACTGAATAGTACAAGAAGAACAACTGGCTTTGTGGAAGCGTTTCTAGGAAGTCCTTATATTGTTTTCCATGCATCCTATTTGGTGGTGACACTGCTTGGACCAAAACTGGAGTGACTGACGTCAAACATCTAGCAGATAAATTGGCGAAACACAAAAGTTCTAAAGCTCACTTGGATAACAGGATCAAGTTTGAGATGCTTGGACAGGCGAACATTGCAGTTCAACTGGACCAAGGATACCAAGTCAGTATTCAAAAACACAATGAAGAAGTGTCTAAGAACCGGTACATCCTTTCAAAGATAATTAATTGTGTTCGCTTTTGTGGCGCTTTTGAACTGGCATTAAGAGGACACGACAAAAGTGAAACATCGCTAAATCCAGAAGTGTTTCGAGGCCTGGTGGATTTGGTTGGCAGTATCGATAGTGCAATGGAACAGCATTTGAAGACTGCAACTGTGTTTAAGGGCACGTCCAAAACCGTGCAGAATGAACTACTGGACTGCATGCTGGAAGTTATTAAGGAAGTGATTCACCAGTAGCTTAAGGAAGCCCAGTTTGTGGCAATCCAAGCGGATGAAACAACCGATATTTCCACTAGGACACAGTGCGTTGTAGTCTATCGCTACATTGACAAGAAGCATCAAGTGGTGGAAAGATTTGATGGCTTCACGGAACTGAAAGCAACGGATGCAGACTCGATTGCCGCTGTTGTGCTGGAAAGTCTGAATACTGTTCTCCCAGAGTCAGAAGACAAGATGAAACTCATAGCTCAAAGCTACGATGGTGCCAGTGTGATGCGTGGAGATCAAGGAGGAGTTCAAAGAAAAATAAAAGACGTGTACCCGAACGCACACTACGCCCATTGCTATGCTCACCAACTGAACCTAATAATGGAGCAAGCAGTTTCAAGGATTGGAAGAGTTCCAGTTTTTTTTTCCAACATAGGCGGCATTCCATTTTTTTTTTCACGCTCTCCAAAAAGGACTGGAGTTCTGGATGAGGTAGTTGGTAGAAGACTTCCAAGAGGTGCACCAACACGATGGAACTTCAACGTTAGGACCGTGAACGTCATCTACGAGAACAGAGATGCGCTACTTGAGTGTTTCCAGACAATTGAAGCATGTCTAAACTTTGATCAAACATCTATAGGTGAAGCCGCATGTTTCATTTGATTGCTGGAAGACAGGGAGTTCCTTTACTTCCTTAAATTATTTCATTTAATAATGCCACATGTTGACATCCTCTATAGTCAGCTTCAGAAGCGAGACACGGATACTGTTTATATCCACAAAGTCACAGAAGACTTTGCCAGCAGCATCCAGAAAATCCGTAATTCTGTTGAAGAGATAGAAGCAAGTTTGCAGAGCGATGTAACATTCCGCAGACTGAGTACGGAGATCTCAACCTTGAGACAACTTTCGAGAGAGGTATGTGACATAGTGGTGGTTCATGCAAAAGAATGTTTTTCATTTTCAAATCACCTAGTCAGTGCCAAACTTGTTCAAAGTGACTTGTATAAATAGCACTGTAATATGTATAATAAATAATGTCTAATACAAATACATGAGCAATAATCAAATAATTAATAAAGTACATCAATTATTCAATTAATAAATATCAATTAATATATTTTTTTGTTTTATGTATATTGCTTTATGTTTGGGGCCTATGGTCACACTTGGTCTTCTAAGGTATGTTTGGGGCCTATATGGTTCCACTTGGTCTTTAAGTTTTTAAGGTATGGTTTTGTTCTTGAATGGTCTGATTGATTTGCTTGTTTTCTTTCAACCCCAGGTGCAAACCCTATGTGGCAGCAGATTTGTTTGTACTCGTTGGTCAACTTACTGAACGTGAATACCCTGAGAAGAAGAGCCGACTAATGGTAAGTGTCACTGCTTTAATTTTTCTGTTAATGCGTATAGGTGCAATTATGATATTGCTGTAGTCTTGTCACATGAGTTTTTTCAATCTATATTGTATACCAATGAATTTAACACATTGTTACTTTACTTTTTGACATTGCTGCATTGCTGATCATGTATTTCAATGGGCTTTACAAGTATAAGGTCATTGGGCGGGGCTTATAAAGGTCATTATTACATCAGGGGGAGGGGTTATAAAATGGGTGTGGTTTGGGAAAGGGGGAGGGGCTACATTTCGCCCTGGCGCCCCTCCAACTTGAAAGTTCACCAGCCGCCACTGATTTGTACTGTATTATGTTGATGCCACATGTATTTATTTCTTGCTAATAAAGTATTTCAGACTTGGAACTGACAAGGGCACTATGTTGACAGCAGTTAATTTTACACTAGGTTGTTCATTTTACAAAAGGATACACATGATCTAACAACAGCACAACAAAACCTTCCATGGTGTTTTGAATTAACTAAAAATACACCAACAAAAATGATGGTTACAGATACAAAAAGAGCGCATAAAGTAGTCCCCTTATAGCAAATTGATATGCACAATAGAGCAGCTTTTTCAGCTCACTCACAGCTGCACTGTTACTCTCAGTAAGCTCCTGTTGCCGTCTTTCTTCTTGCAGGTAATCTGCTGTGTTTTCATATGCAATGTATAAGCATCAATTGGTTTGCAGTTCAGCCTCTTTCACATTATATTATTAAAGATGCTTCAATTTAACAACTAGAGATTGTAAATTGTAGTGGTATTAACAGTATCCTGCAACAGCAAGACTAAAATTTACCATTAGACAGTGTAGGCAAGTGCCTAGAGGTACCCGCTTGCAAGGGGTGCAATGATTTTACACTTAAAAAATAATTAAAACACTTAAAACTGACATTGCACTTTACACACAGCTCCTTGTAAGTGCTATACCTTGGGGATGGGAATAACAATGCTCTTCTCTGATTGACTGAATTGTGCTGCTTATGAAGCCACCTTCTGTTTCCTTTACAAAGCATGCTGTGAGCTGTAGTCTCAACTACACACAAAACAACAGCAACCTCCATAATTCTACCTGCATGGCTCTTAGGGCAGTGTTCTATGAGTTCACAGAATTGAGGTTTGCCAAGCAAGACAGTATTTCCCTGTAATATAATTACAAATCTCTGCCATTTTAAGACACAGAGCAGTTCTGTGTTTGAAAAAGTTGAATTGAACAGCAGAGTCTGTGAATGGAGAAATATTCCACTATAGTGCAAAAATACATATTTATATGGTGTCTGTCCTTTTTCCAATGTTTGTGTCCTGTCTTGTGGCTTATTATGGTTAGCATTAGTAATATGTAGGTTATACAGGAATTTTGGATGATTCTTGTTTCATATCCATGTCATTTTTACTATTGTCAATATAAATATATATATATACATATATATATATACTATATATATATATATATATATATATATATATATACTGTGTATATATATATATATATATATATATATATATATACTGTATATATATATATATATATATATATATATATATAGTATACTAGCGAATTGCCCATCAAAAATGACTGGGCAAGTAGGCTGTGAATGCTGTTTTCCAACCAATGTGAGTCTCTGACACTCTTAACCTTTTAGTTATCTTGGAAGAAGTACAACAATTATAGTAAATGTGTTTATTTTTTTAACATGCAACTTGTAGTTCAACAACTTGTAAACCATCCTTTTTTAACAATATTAACCTTTTTGTCGCATATGCATGACCAATATAACAATGGGTCAACTTAGTATGAATCAGTATTGTAAACCATACAGCTTTTTAACATGCAACTTGTAGTTCAACTACTGGTAAACCACATAGGTATTGAATCCAGAGGAAGGCAAACAGAAACCCCCCCAGTGAAACTTTTCCAATTGTGTCAAAGTGGGGGGGGATTAATTCCTCCCTGACCCCATGAAGTCGCAATCAAATTACTCCCTGCATCAATAATATCTATTTAATTATTATTATTATGAACCCTTAATTACATATAATGAAACAACTTTCCACACCTTGTAAAATACAATTTTAACATTTCAAACATTTACTTGTAATAATAACATTTAAACTGTAATTTTTAGAAAATACAACATAACTGTTTTGTGGAGCTAACCTGCCAAAAGGTCACTTCCAAAACATTCCAATATTTTACTTTGTCCATGTTTTTTTTTTTTTTCACTTGTTTTTTGTTTTATCTTGTAGATATTGAAAATGGCACATAGAGTTTCCTATGTACAATAGTGGTCCTCTAAAAAGAGTCCGTCAGCCATAAAACTTCATCCCTGAGAGTATAAACCACTGTTTTCTATGTTGATTGCCATTTTATAGAATTTCCTCTGTGAAATAGTGCTCCTCTAAAAAGACTCAGAGTGACATTAACGTATGTCCTCAAAATAAAACCACTGTTCTCTATGTTTTTTGGTCTTTTTTTTTGTGAATTTGTCCTTGAGATAAAAGCACTTTTCCATGTATTTTTCTTTTTTTTGTTAATTGAAGTTACAGCACCACAAAGTAGACAATGTTTATAGTAAACGTTCAGCGATCATCTAATAAATCACCCTGACTTTGTTTCTTCAATTGAAACTTTAATTTCCTCTGGATTGTTGTATACCCCCAGACTTAAAAGTTTGTTCTTGGGATTTATTTATAGTCATGGCAAATGATGGGAAATTGTCTCATTTGAAGGACAAAGGGTAAACCACTCTCAATTGGAGCTAAATCAACTTGTGGTATAAAAACTTGTTCACCTTTATGGGTACCATTCATAATTTCTGCTTGTATGAAATGTTCTCTTAAATCCTGCACAATTAATCTGGTCCCATTACAAAGTCCTTTTTTGGGATTCATATTTCTCAGTAGCATGACAATTTCTCATTTTTTCAGTTGCAAAATATGTGGTGGCATTCCAGAGGGAGTTAAAGAATTGATAAATTCCATACTAAAGTTAGATTCACTGTCTTTGTCATCAGCCAGAACCGAATCTGCACAGTAATAATATTTTGTTGGGTGCATTGATTACCGTATTTACTTGAGTATAAGCTGACCCGAGTATAAGCCAAGGCACCTATTTTACCACAAAATACTGGGAAAACTTAGTGACTCGAGTATAAGCCGAGGGTTGGAAAGGTACTGCCCCCTGTCTCCCTCTTGTGCCCTCTGTGTCTCCCTCTTGTGTGCCCTCTGTGCCCCTTTCTTGTTTCCCCCCTCTCTCTCCCCTGTGTCTCTTACCCCTCTCTCTCCCCCTATTGTGTCTCTTCCTCCTCTCCCTCCCCTGTGTCTCTTCCCCCTCTCCCTTCCCTGTGTCTCTTTCCCTCCCCCTCCCTTATCACCCTCCTCAACCCACCTCCTCAACACCCCTCCTCATCCTCCCTCCTCAACCTTCCTCCTAAACCCCCCACCTCAACCCCCATCCTCAACCCCCCTTCTCATCCTCAACCTCCCTCCTCAACCCCCCTCCTAATCCTCAACCACCCTCCTCAAAGTCTCTCCTCATCCCCCCTCCTCAACCTCCCTCCTCAACCTCTCTCCTCAAACCCCTCCTCAACCTCTCTCCTCAACCCCCCTGCTCATCCTCTCTCCTCAACCCCCCTCCTCATCCTCAACCTCAACATGTTAAAGAAGTAATCTTAAACTGTAACATTCAATATCTCTTGGACTAATGATATAAATTCTTGGGATAGTTTTATTTGTATCTTTTTTTCGTTGTCGTCATTCGTTATTTACGAATACATAGTGATATGGAATCTCAATGTATAAAAATTGTCTGGCCTCAGTGTCCTCGCCATTTAACTCAAACCAAGCAGTAATTGTTGTTGCTCTGTGTTAGTTTTGGGCTATGGCATTTCTTTCATCCCCTACAGTAAAGCAAATGAATTGACTTTGTGGCAAATGTACAGCTCATCGATACACAACATGTGTCCGATCATGCATCTCAAATTCCAGAAGACGCCACATTGCTTCTGGAGCACTGGCATAGCGAGCATCAAAATAACATGAAAGTTCATCATGTAAAATCGGATTGCAACAGCAGTTGCTGCATCATATCCTTTGTATATATATTTATAAACATATTTTATGGATTTGATAGAAGTGCAAGCTTCCCCATTTATGTGTGCATTGTACTTCATCAGCAAATGTGGATTGTATGGAACTACATATCTATTATCGACCTTTTGCCACAAATAATAGCAGTTTGTCCTTCTCTTCTTTTATATAAAGGGTATCCATCACAATTAGCATAGGTTTGCATTTGAGAACTCTTTTGTGCATTTTTTATTTTACATACATGTTGAATTTGGATTTATATCTCCACATGGTCCATGTATCATTCGGTGTGTTACAATGTCCTAAAGTTTTGAATATTTTTCTGGATGTGGCAGTTCAGCACTAATCGCTGAATCCACTCTCTCTGCAGTATTTAATTTATCTTTTTCTTGTAGGATTAAAAGTAGGCATGTGACACGCCTCTTTTTTGAAATTCAATGGTATAAACAAATGCCACACATTTTTCAAATAACTGTGCTTTAGTTATATCATGTATTAATGTATTTAGTTTAATTTTGAATACTCTAGCCACTAAATATGGTCGATCAGAAGTATTTTGGCCAACTTTCAGATTTTCTTGATCTCTGGCCATGTGAATATAATTAATAAATCTTGTTTTCCAAATCTAGTCACAATAGCCATGGCATCATTGTATCTTTCTCACATATTGCGAGGAAAAATGATTGCTCTTCCAGCTGGAATGTCTCTTTTGGTAGCCAATTCAGTGACATAATCCATCAATCCACAATATTGTTCTGTGCAAAGCTTTTTTGGTTGAAATTTGATAAAATCTAGAATTTTTGCTTCAACTTGTAATAATGAATCAATAATCCATTGTTGTGTGAGTTACCCCCCACATAAAATAGGATTAAAATAATCCCGAATAGCAGTTTGTACCACTTTATATTCCAGCATAGAAATATTGTTTCTAACACAAACTTTACTATTGGGATAACTTTGCAACTGTAATTTTGGTTGCCATCCTGGCTCACCATGTGGAAAGAAAATGGGATATGTTATTAGATCCAAATTACAACTTAATATATTTATGTTTATAAAAGGTTGTTCTTCAATGAGTGGATATATTCTAAAATCCCGCTGAAATGGTAATTCACCATCATCATTTTTAAAGACCATGGCAACCTCATTTACTGTTGGTAAATTATAACGTCTTTGATCAGTATTGCAATCTCTTTTCAGAATCATATTTAGTCTTGGCATTGGCAATTGATTTATTTGCGCATGTGCCTGTTGTTCTTTTTCAACCTCTGCTAATTTTTTGTATGCTTGACTATATTGGTTGTTGGCCATAATGTTATCCAATGTTCAAAGACTATGTGTAAACATTGTTTATTTTTAGGAAGCATCATCCGTTGTTCAACAGCTTCCATTGTATCTAGGACATATAACTATGCAAATTTCCTTTGCTGTTTGTGGGTGTAAATGTTAAGTATGGTGGTAAATTTGTCCTTGTACTTTAAAAAAGTAAGGGCCATGCCCTGGCACATTTTCTGCTAATGTAGCCCTTTTAACGCTCTAATTTTCTATAGCATTGCCCCACTATAATGCTGTTTTTGCCTGCTGGACCCCCTTGAACGCCCAGAATCCAGGATGTGCCAGAAGCCTCAACATCAATAATTTAAAGTTTATAATTTTGCCAATGTTCAGTTTGTGTTAGTGTTATGTTTGCTGTTTCTTTGAAATTCCTATAAAACAAAAAAAGGTTGAATTTCAATTGAAATTGGTGTTTTTTTTCATGAGTTCCCCTATCCCTATCTTCCCCATGTTAAACTGCCACGTTTAGAGCTGTTTCGCTTAACACTCCTATTGCCTGGAACCTATCTACAGCGTTAAACGAGGTATAGCTGTATATACAGTCCAATAACATCAGTATAGATCGAGGGGAATCAGATAACAGTGGGCATATAAACAAGCCTTTTCATAGATAAAGTGTTAAACTGTTGTAAATACACATATATATATGAGCATAATTGCAAAAAAAGCCCTACACATTTTGGGGTGAGTAATACAAGGTCAGCCACAAGATGTGTGTAGTTATAAGCAATTTTCCAAGCCCAGTTTATTGAGACTCCATAAAGTAACTCGTGATAGCATTAGAGTTAAAATCATTCTTGGTATGAAAATAATAATTAGCTCAATAAACTGGGCTTGGGAAATTCCTTATAACTATTAACCCCTTCCTCCTGTACCAAAAAATGTATAATTAGGAGGATAAAGTAAAAATAGATTAATAAATGGATTAATAATAGGATAGGTATATATACTGTATATAGAGAGAGAATATATATATATATATATATATATATATATATATATATATATACAGTATATAGCTCTGCAATAATCCATTGAATAAATGAAAGGATATAAATATATAAATATAATAATATAATATAAAGTGAATAATGAATAAATGAAAGGGAAAGTTTAAATACATGGCCCATACAATAAGAAGTTTAATAAAACAATGTGTAAAGTGGATCTGGTTCTTAGCAGACTTGCCCCAGAGTGCCTTGTGTTATATGCTGGGCCTGTGTATTTTAATTTAGTTTTTCTGCTGCTGTTGCATGCCTTATTCCAGGCACTCTTTACTCGGTCATTCCATCTCCTCTCTTCGACTCCATCCCCCTCCCCTGCGCCATCCCAGGCACTGTCCATTCCCTCCCACCTTTCTTTCATCTTTTTGGAATCCATTTTAGGCTCGCCTATCCTCTCTATAAATCTCTTAATCCCTTCCCCTTACTCCCATCCTTTTTTCCTTACCTCCACTGTACCTTCAATACAGACACTGCTCTTAGCCACCCACCTTCCCTTTTGGCGGTCCTCCTCCGGCCCTCCCATCCTCCATCCCATCTTCCCTGTGACAAAAACATTCCCCTAGACCACCCCTTTGCTCTTCTCCCCCATCCTGCTCCCTTTTCAGCCTCCCTCCCCGTGCAGGGCCCAGTGGCCATTTTTGAGTGTGCAGCTCAGGCCCTACTCTTTGCTGTAAAATAAGCAGACCTCACAGAGTGTAGTCCGACCTGCAAAACAGACCTCACAGCATGCTTTATCCACTCCTTGCCTTCTCCTGGCCCTGGCTGCATGTTGTAATCGGCCCTAGATTCTGCAGCCGGGGCAGGAGCGGTAATCCAGCTGCAGTAGGCCTCCTCAGCCTCAGTTGACACCTGAAGGCCAAGGTGATAGATTCTTCTTCCTCTTGTTGGCTGCAGGAACCATGGACCTGGTTAGTAGTGCACCCTAGCAGACAAGGCTGGTATGATTAAAGGAGTGGGGGAATCTGCATGCCTCATGATGTAGGGTTGATTTTTCCCCACATCAGTGGGGATCACAGGGGCAAGCATAGCAGGGGAAAGGAGCTCAGTGACAGAAGGTCCCTACATATATGTACTAGATGATTGCAGTATAGAGTCCAAGGCCCCTAACTAAAGCCTGTTGTCTTAATCTACTTAAAATGGCAGGGTTTACGTGTTTAGGCTTAAGGATGTAAATTACGAGCTTGAGTCAATAGAAGACATCTAAACATTTAGAGAAAAAAACACCTGTAGCCCAAATTACGAGTTAGAGGCATTTGTGGGCTTCAAATAGAATAGAGCTAATAGAATAGTCTACCTTTTGCTCATAGTCATAGTAATAGCAAAATCACAAATAGCAACATATATAGCATATTATCTTGCTATTAAATCTGTGGAAGTGCATACAAACTGCATAAACAAGAGAAAAAACAATTATGCTTAAATGAAGTGCGAGCGTTACTAATATGAGCTTTAAAAGACAATCTTTATATAGCACAGTTCCTAATATTTTCCAGTATACCTATGTGCTCAAAATGAATCAATATAAATGCATTAACCAACACTGTAAACCCCAAAATATTTAACTGATTCTGTAGAATTGCTGACCACAGAACTGAATGTTAGTAATGATGACATTTTACAAAACTGATAATGAAAATGCAGTAGACTCAGTTAAATAGAACTCAAGCAACCAGAAAACAATTAAATACTGTCTAAAAATGTACAGGGCTCAACAAATGCCAGGAGCCAGGTTGTCATGCCACAAAATGCTTACAGGCACCTAGATTGCATCCACTGTACTTCTCTGCAATTCAATGTTACCTGGAAGGAGCCAGGCATGAGTGACTGGGCCAGTGCAGTGTTGGCGTTACATTCCTCGGGGTCAGCACTGCACCCTCCATCCGAATGTACATGTCTGTAAGTTAGGAGTGAAAGCTGCTGCTGCTAGAAATGCCCTCACTGACAAATATACTTAGCAGAGCATCCTATGTGCGACTAATCTAGGCCTCTTTAATAGTAACTCTCCAGCAACCAGAAACTACATTTATCTGGCATCTACCAATCCCCATGTGTGCCGTCTAATGGAGAGTCTACTGTGCTACAATGTACAAGTCAAGGATAATGAGTCTATGTAATGCTTCCTTCTTCAGAACACTGTTTGTTTTATATTGTTAATTTCATGGCTGCGGTGTTGGGAGGAGGAAGAATGTTACAGTATTTAATGTAAAACAAACCAATACTTTACAACAATAACAACATCTTGCACTTTAAGTACTCTGACTTCAACAGTATATATGAATGGTGTCACAGGCAATTCAGAAGTAAAAAAATTGCTGTAGTTGGGTTGTTAAGGAATTACATATTCTTGGTACCTGCTGTGTAAAAAGCAATGTTAGTAATGTGCTGGTGGGAGCTTGGTATTTTAAAATATATAACCTTGCTGGCGACATGCCATTCACAGGCAATTAGAGAAAAAGTGATATCAAGGAACGGGGGGGGGGGGGGCTATACCATCAACAAATTCAAATCTGAAAGTGTTGAGTTCTAGGCTGTACCATCTTGATTATGCTACTTCTACTAAAATGCCTTCTAGGCTGCTTTTGCCTTACAGGCATTTTTACAAGCAAGTTTGCGGAGCTATTACAATACACCCACCCAAAAATATGCTGGTAAATTTGACGGACTTGTGCACTGGGGGTGTTGAATATTAAAAGCTAGCTCTAACTTGACTCGCAGCCTGCTTAACATGTATATGTAAGAGACTCTACAAGTATGAGACACAACAGTCTCCACAGCAACATAAACTACTAACATGAACAGCAACCCAAGCCTTAATACCTTCCCACCACAATCCTCCAACTCCAACATCTGCCTATGCCCCTTCTGCTCTAATAAATAAAGTAACGTTTGGGATCACACAGGAAACCCTCCACACCTGGGGGGCCATCTTACTTCCTTTTGCCCCCACTGTCTGTTCCTTTGGTGTGGAGGGCTATTAACCTCTAATTAATAATGTATATCTAGACATACCTTAGCCATATTTTAAATTGCCTTGGTGGAGGCAGCTCTTTTGTTATAAATGTTGTGGTGTGGATGTATGTTATAGAGTTGTTTAGTCATCTCAGGTGAATAATATCTTAGACAGAGACCTGTAAGGTATCTGGCACAGATCTGTTAAAGTTTATCATAAACTGTGAAATCACAGAGAAAGCAACTTCATTAACTTGAATGAAAATGAGATAACTAGTTATTTAATTAACCCATTACTGATGATAAAAGAGCGTAGGGTTTAACTAATCTTCCTTTAGTGTATACAACTTCATAGTTACAACTCCCTCTCATAGATTGACTAATAGAAAAATGTGAGCTCAGTTCATAAGTGTCATGTTGTGTATAGTCTATTAGATTATGTTTATGCTAGCTTTAGACACATTTTAATTTTCTTACTTACATATTTAGAGTTGAATTTTGTTACTGCCATCATTTGCATTGAAAAATACCTGAAACGGCAATTGCCAATGCTTTTTTTCCTATATTGTAACACAATAAAAAATGGAAATTGTCAAACAGTATTGTTTAAAAAACACTCTCTCTTGAGATTGCTGAATTGATGATTCTGCTCTCATACTTCTCAAGCACCAGTTGTTCGAAGCACTATGCAGGTGAAATGGGTCTCAAGAGTCTGCTTCTAGCAACAATGCATATCAATTTCCATGCCGTGCAGGAACTATTTCAATTGCATCAACTTTGACATTAGCCATGAGTCTGTATTTTCACATTTTCAAAACCAGTTCCTGATGTGTATATAAAAATAAACATGGAAATATATGGACTGTATGGGATAAAAACACATATTAATAATATCAGATAACCAATAACACTATTTACAGAAGAAGTATGTATCAATAAATATGTACAAAACATGTAACATTTCCATTATTTCATCAAAGAATGGCAACATGATTTAGTTTACAAGCATAATAAAGAATGCATTCTCATAAATAACTTGATTCACATATTGTGTTTTTATAATAGAAATACTTTCATTCACTGCATGTAAAATATTAGGAGAAACATAAATCACTGTGAAAACTCCACAATAGTTAATTACATTCTTTACATTGTAAGATTGTGAATGCTCAGTCTTGCTAAGTGCTTTAGAGAGCACACTGTGCTTTTTTTAAATTTGAAGCTCAAAAACAGGGCCATCCATTTTTGTTTTCACATTGTGTTAAAATAGTTTTGACTTGAACTTCTTCCTGTATTTCATTATGGAATATGTTATTACAAATAAAGGAAATATTAGAATCAAATTACGTATGCAATCCTTTATTAAGGTAAAGAGTGTCTCTTATTATCTTACAATAGCAATTATATAAATTATGACACTTAAACAACCGGTATAGAAGTATTAGCCATGAAAACAAAAAAAGAAAATAGACAGCCAATATAACCGGTCAACCTTATATTCTTCTCATAAATAAATCAATCCACCAACAATAATGCATATCAAAAGATAATACATATATCAAATAATATCACAAACCACTAAATCAATCAAATAATATATATATATTTTATTGGTACACAAAATTATTAAAACAAGTCGATTAAAATAGCTGAGGTTGTCAATGTTCTCAGAGTTAACCCAAATGCATCCTATCTCCAAAAAAACATACGTCAATCGATATCAATGTATCTCTCTTTCATGATGGAAAGTAACTATTCCTGATAGTGAATTAAATATAAAGTATAATAATAGTGTAATACAGAAAAAGGAAAAAAGAAAAAAGAAGAATAAATGTCGGCCACATTTTTACTGTGTACCCCAGAAGTGACATCACTGCTCTGAACCGGAAGTGAACAGCGGACAAACGAAGTTACGCACGCGATTGGACACTTCACTGAATTGATTCTTAAGTATTATATGTGTAGTGGACTAACTTACCGAGAGATACCCTCATGCATCTAATTATATGAAGCTAAGTATACAAAATATTATCATTTATGATTATTATTACCTATAATTATATGTACATCCAGCACAGTGTATTGATAGTTATGTATGACTCTTTCTGTTTTATTATTTAGAGTACTTTAGATCACTTTGTGAGGGAAGGGGGATATGTGGCAATCCCCAATACCTCCACTTACTAACATGGGGTTCTTCTCTTAAAGAAGGTTTAGTTTACATGAGGGTTTAGGATAGATTTCCTTTTTTATGCACATTTAGGGAGTAAGTGGGGTACTCCGCTCCTGCCACTTAGAATAGGGTTATTCTTCTTTTTCCTTTTTCAGTATTACACTATTCTTACACTTTATATTTAATTCACTATCAGGAATAGTTACTTTCCATCATGAAAGAGCGATACTTTGATATTGATTGGAGATAGGATGCATTTGGGTTATGTCTGAGAACAGGGACAACCTCAGCTATTTTAATCGACTTGTTTTAATAATTTTGTGTGCCAATAAAATATATATATATTTTTGATTGATTTAGTGGTTTGTGATATTACTTGATATATGTATTATCTTTTGATATTCATTAGTGTTGGTGCATTGATTTATTGATGAGTAGAATATAAGGTCGACCGGTTATATTGGAAGTCTATTTTCTTTTTAAGTATTCAAATAAAGGAAATAATAATAATTCTAATTATTTTCTTTGTACCAGAGCAAAAACATATTCTTATTTAGATGATTTCTCAAATTGTTACTGCTTTTTTCTACAGATTTTAGTTGGACAATGGACAAACTAATATTGACAACATTTATTTTAAACATGCAACCCACCAAATATCTTTTGCACATACACTAAAAAAAGCAAAAACAATAAACCCTTAATAATCAAGTCTACAATAATACATCTACCCGGCCACACATTGTATGGTTGAATAAAATGAAAACTACACTATCGCCTGTGTTAGATATAAACAAATGAAAGGACAGGTGTACCCTGCTTAATGTTACCCCTTTTAGAGCTGATTCTCTATAGTGCTGTTATGGCTATAATTCCCTGTTTTGCACTAAACCCACTTTGGCACAGTTTTTTGGCAGTCGTTGCCTGCTGAGCGCTCTGCATTACGTTAATACAGTTTTTTCCTTGTGGGACCCTGTTTAATGTTCTTAACAGCGTCAGATTTTAGAGAGGCAGGGCAAGAGATAGACAGAAAAACAGACAGAGAGAGACGCCCAAATCCTACCTCCAACATCCAGAGAGAAGGTACAGAATGTTTTTAATTTTTAATTGGTTTCTCATAATGTGGTTGTTAATTGTTAATTGGCCAATAAAATCTACATTCATTTTATTTTGTGTACTGTTTTGCACAACAGGAGTTAGTGAAAGGAAGACCAGGGCAAGTTGAAGCTCCAGAGCATTCCTCTGGATGTTAAAATGCAGGTGCTGGAATGCTTGGAGAAAGGGGAGCGACAAGTGGACATTGGAGTGGTTCTGAAGTTGTCAGCTCCACAATCACCACTATGTTGAAAAACAAAGACAAGATCAAGTCTTCAGCAAACACCAGGGCTGCGTCTACAGTGAAGAACTCAAAAGGAAGGCCTGGATCACCATATATATCTTTAAGGAGTTGCTCAGCAAGCATTTCTGCCCATGGGTGCAGTTCTATTGCAGGCGTAAAGAACTTGCTGGTAGAAGTAGTGTTCCTGCCACCCAACACTACTTTCCTCATCCAGCCTATGGACCAGGGGGTGACTGCGACCATTAAGGCCTATTATCTTTGGTGCACTTTCCACCAGCTCATTTACAAGAGGACAGCAAAGACAAACAATGATGGATTTCTGGAAGAAGTAGACTGGGACATACAGACCCCAGGACATAGAGGACTAGTAACAGGCTTTTGTTGGGAGCCTGACCAAACGAGGACCTCCAACAACTGTCAAAACACGACTTCGAGGAAGAACAGGACAGCAGTGACTTTGATACTGAGGAACGTAAAAAACTGTCCACCGAGTTCCTTAGCAAGACTTTGCGTTGTCTCCATGAGCTCATGGATTATGTTGTGGCAAATAATCCTGATGCTGTGAGGAGCAGGAATGTGAAACGCTGGATCGGTGCAAAAATGTATCTGGAGCAGTTTTTGACCAAAAAAGCCAGGTTAGAGGATTAGCCTGAAGCTTCAACATATGATCCTTAAGGTGGACTGTTTCTATTCTTTGTAGTGTAGGGATTCTTCAAATTTTATTTTGAAAAAGGTCCTTTTTGAGTTTTTGATATTTTTAAAGTTTCTTAACATTTCATATAAAGCCAAAAAATTTAAATCTCAATTGGTTTTGTGTCTTTTTACTATTAGTTCTCCTGTCTTCCCTATGTTAACACGATCCTGTTTAGCTCCATTTTGCTTAGCACGCCTATTGCCTGGAGCCGGTCTACAGTGCTAAATGGATATTTTGTATTAAAATAAACCACTTGCAACTTGTGTTCTACCTTGACCCCAGAACGGTCAAATATTTGGTTCACCTATAGGTCCCTGTCAAACCCCCATCCAGCAGACCCGTATGCATGCTACATTTATAAACCGAGACTGATTCATGTTCAGTTGTCAGGAGACTAATATAATATTTGTTAAGCTAGTTGTTCCGCTCTTTCTAATTAGTTAGCATTAGATTAATCACAAATATAAAAAAAATAAAAAAAATAGCTCACTTGTCCCCTTCACAGGGAGAAATATCCTGTAGTATATCAGTCTGGTCTCACTCAAAAGAGGGACCCAGCCCAGAAATACCAGGCAATTCTACCCTGAACAGGAGCAACAGCAAACCCCAGATGCATTTCGGCCTCTGTGGGTCTCGTCAGTGAGTTGCAGCTGTACTCCCTAAGGCACAGTGAGCAAGGAGTCCCCATCTGGTTCCCCATCAATTTAGGATGAGAAAAAAAACCTAAGGGTCAATTGCATACACAAGAAAGAAATCAGAGGTGCTCAATCTGAGAACGAACAATGCCTAAGTAGGTTTGTTCTCTAGGTCTGGTTACCTATCCAGAGAGCCACCTATTTTGTCTCACTTGTGCCTTTCACAGGGAGAAATATCCTGTAGTATATCAGTCGAGGCCAAAACCCGTCTGGGGTTTGCTGTTTCTCCTGTTCAGGGTAGAATTGTCTGGCATTTCTGGGTCACTCTTTTGAGAACAGACGGATATATAACAGGATATTTCTCCCTGTGAAGGGCACAAGTGAGCTGAAAGAGGTGGCTCTCTGAGTAGGTAACCAGACCAAGAGAACAAACCTACTTAGGCATTTCTCATTTTCAGATAAGCACCTCTACTCTTTTTGTCTAGTATAAACCAACTTACATAACTAAAGTCAAACAGAATTCATCTGCCAGATAAATGTTTATTTAAAGAGTGTATTTTATGAGCAAACACTTTTAGAAAAAGTACAAAGATGCCCTTTTATGTAGTGTTATCTTTGTCCTATACTGTGTGTAAAATCTGTACACACTTATAGGGACTCTGTAACCATACAAACAAAGTTGTTTTCGGGTTATTCGTAAACAGAATGGAAAACTAGCTATACATTGTATTCGCTTTTTTCTAAAGTGAATAATTCCTGTTTGTGTAGCATTTCATGCAAATGACTGGTTTTGAATATTTTTTATCTGCTTTGATGTGCTAATTAGAATCCCGATCTCCTTGTCTGCGGTTATCATGCAATTAGAATCCTTTCCTCACTGTTATCAAGTTCACTGAGCAACAAATGTATATATTTAGCAGAGCATTAGCATATAAGAGATGTAAAAACAATGCTAAGTTTCTCAGAAATTATAGGCTAGTGCAATGTATAGCCAGTTTTTAATGTGTTTTAAAATGAAGCCAAGATGAAACTAATTTTCTGTGACACCGACCCTTTAATAAGTGCACAGTTTATATGTTTACATGTTTTATATAGACATACATTTTGCAGAACTGGAACTCCAGACCTTTGTTTTTATATCTTTCTCCTGGTCTTTGAGATTATATACTAAGTGTAGGTGCAACATCATCAGGGTTGGAAAACAGGGGTTTAAACATTCTAATCTGTTTTATAGTTCCTTCCAAGTTATCTTTTAGTAAGTTCTTTATTTTGAATGAAAACGTTATCCTGAGATGTTTAATATAAATTGTCCTCCAATTATATGGATATAAATTTGCTAGCTTTCTTTTTTGTTCCATATTAATTCCTCTGGAAATTATATATGTTTTTAGGTAATTATTTTTAAAGTAACAAACGTAACCAAATTGTGACAGCAATTGATGTGAATGGTATCTTGACATTTCTGGATTAGTTAGTATTAATACTATGTTGCCCGCAAACATCATAATTTATATCTCCAGTCTGTACCCCATAAATATTCTTGGATTCTCTAATCGCTGACGCCAAGGGTTCTATAAATAATATGAATAATATGGGTGATAGGGAGCAATCCTGGCACCATTTTAATGGCAAATTTCTGTGTTTCGAATCCCAAGCCCATTATAGATGCTTTTGGGTGTATAAGGCTTTAATCACCTTTGATGCGAAGTCTGCCAATCTAAATTTCTGAAGTACTGCCTCAAGAAAGTTCCAGCTGACCCTGTCAAATGCCTTTTTGGCATCAAGTGATAGGGCCAGCAGGGGTAAATCTATCAACCTAGCGTACAACATAATATCTACCAAATGCCTTGTGTTATCAGAGGCCTTTCTCCCCTTTATAAAACCTGATTGGTCATAATGGGTCAGTTTGGGAATAATGGAATTTAGTCTATTTCTGAGTACAATTTTATATCCATATTAATCAGAAATATAGGGCGGTAACTTCTGCAGTCTTCTGGATCTTTATCTTGTTTTAAAAGATTCAATATTTTGGATTCCGAAAGTTCTGTCATTTTGATCTCTTTGAACATATTACATAAATGTTCACTTAAGACAGATGTAAATTTTGATAATACATTTGTTCAAATCCATCAACCTGTCAGAACTTCTGTATGAATAAAGTTCTATCTTATATGGATATTATAGTATAATATGATATTCCAATTATTAACCACTATTTTTATATCCATTGTATTAATATTTTATATGCTGTATATTTATATGTACCTATGCATGCAATTCTATTACGTGAATGTATCTATGTGAATAATAGGTTTTCACAGCTGCCCACAAAAGAGCTATCCCATGATTTTAATAATCCATTTGTTCTATAAGAGATAAATATCTGAGTGAATTCCTAAGCCTACCAAGGTAATAAAAACACTCCTTAAATTTTCACATGTGAAAAGTTCGTTTCATAGACACCAAGTCTAGTAAACAGAATAATAAATCTGTCTAGGGATATCTATTTGATAACATTCTTATGACTTCATCTTGTTTATAGGTTGTGGGTCAAAGCGATCATTAGCTAATTAAAAGGGATGAAAATTCAAAGGTCCGAGAGCGCCATCTTATGGTTAAAGGAATAAACGTCGCCATAGAAAAATATATTCTTTATAAAATTTAAATAAGTGATGACATCATGAAAAGATTCTATTGGTTACTAGATACTTTAACTGATTTGGGATTCTGATAGGCAAATAAGCAAGAGGTATAATTATCGATAGAAACAGGATCTAAAAAAAAGAAGGAGAGAGGAGGAGAGAAACAAACAAGGAGAAAGAGATAAAAACTTTTTATCTGTGGAGAAGCCAAAACAACTTTGGAGTTAACCAGTGGAATCTTGTCATAATTGGTAATGTATAAATTGAGATATTTTATTTTATGATATAATTGAAAACCATTACTATAATTTCTCTGTTTGGTTTATTTCTTATCAAAAAGTTATTTAGATTTCCATTGAAATTTATAAATCCGGATATAAATTTTAATACAAAATTAGATATCTCATTTTTCTTTTTGACCAATACAGAAAAATTAACTTACTTAGCTAACTTACCAATTTAATTATAAAATACTTTACTATATTGTGTTATATTCAATACATTCCTGTATAGCTATATATTATAATATCATTAGACATTGTTAGTACATACTAAAACGTTATTAAGAATGAATTTTATTAATTGATTTATATGATTCTGTTCTATGGGTTGCTATTCCAGGTTTTACTGTTCATATGAGTGAGATACACTTTTGTATTGAGATTTTAGGGCTGTATAGAAAATATTATAAATAATAAGTATTACAATATGATGTATTAATTTTCTTTTATTATCTGGCTGGTTATACTGTGTTTTATCTGCATTTGATTTTGATATATTACTGGGTTTTATTTGCATTTGATTTGATATATTATATTTTATCATTAGACTAGCTGATTTTGGTATTTTCAATAAATGTTATTTTATAAAAAGGAATATGTGTCTATAAATTGATTCTGAACTCAAAATTCATTATTCTATATTATATAGAAAATAATATGTCGTATTAATCCCGACAAACCACAGGGGCCTTGTTTATTTTACACTTTTTTTGTTTCCTCAATTTACTCCTTAGATTTATCCTCATTTAAAAGTTTTAAGTCTTTTTCCGATATCCTGGGAAGGTCAATTTTATCCAAAAAGTCATACAAAACCTTATGGAAATGCAAAAATATCTCTCTAATTTTATCATGATGTGAGTATAATAAGTTATCCGGACCTATCAGTCTCAATATTTTGTTTTGTATTTGTTTTTTTAGTTTATTAGCCAAAAATGTACCTGTTTTATTCCCAAAAATAAATTGGTTTTGTTAATATTTCTAGATCAACCTATCAGATTGACTTAGTAAAAAAAAAATATTTCCAAACGTAATTTATTAATTACGCCCAAGATATTTTTGTTGGGTGCTATTTTATTTTGATATTGCAATTTCTCTAAGTCAATATAAAGTTGTCTTTATGGTTTTCCTGTCTGCTTTTTCACTTCTGCCAATTGTGGGATCATAATGACCTTAATATAAGCCTTAAGTGCACACCATCATACTGATGGAGATGAGACTGAGTCTTTATTATCTTTAAAGAAATGTTGTATTTTTTCTCTCAAAAAATGTGTGTGTTCTTGGTTTTTAAACAGCATTGGTTCTACCCTCCATTTTTTCTTTTTATTCGCTTTAGTTGTATCATTTAAGGTCACACTAACCATGGAATGATCCGACCATGGAGATAGATATATTCCTGTTTCTTTGACTATATTTATGGTTTGTGAATCCACTAATATATAATCTAATCTAGAATAAGAACAGTGGCAGTTAGAGATAAAAGTAAAATCCCTTTCATAAGGGTGCAATAATCTCCATATATCAAAAAGATCACGATTATTTATTTCTTTTACGAATCCTAATGATAAATTAGATAGCCAAATGTCTGATTTTGCTTTACAACTAGCTGATCTATCTATTAAAGGAAATATAACCATGTTAAAGTCTCCACAAAGAATTGTAAAGTCCTTCTTTACTTTCTGTACTACTTTTAACATTTTCCCAAGGAGCTTTACCTAGTTTTATTAGGTAGATATATATTTGCAAGTGTAATACATCTGCCATACATAGTACCAAATTATATATCTTCCTTGATTATCTATTTTTTTATATTCTTCTTGTACATTTAAATTGATACACTTCTTGACTTATCATTGAATGTTGCATCTACCCTTATATTACATTTTTGTTGTTTATGTAGTGGAAGGATTCTTTCTTTAGATGTGTCTCCTGTAAGCAATAACCGCTTTGCATAATTTATAATTGCAGCCTTTCTTTTAGAGGGAGAGTTTAGCCCATTGACATTATGTGAAAATAATCACCATAATTTGCTATTTCTTCTTTAAGTTCTACTATTCCTAATTCCTTTTCTTGTTTTATCTTAATCCAATATATCCCTATATTCATCCAAACATTCAAACATACTCCAGAATGATCAAATCCCATTAAGCATTCTTATTAAGTGGACTTTAGGATCATAAGTCCATTTGGATGTCTCCATTTACATAGGATTTCCTCCAGTCTCAATCTTTGCGTAATATTTGTGAACTCCCTTCGCTTTACTGATGTATAGGGGGATAGATATGAAAAGATTTACATTTTTTCAAAAGGAGAGTTCAAGATTTTCTTTATGTAACTAAAATTGACAATTTCGGCCTTGTAGGTAAAAAATGTTTTCTCACAATAACATCTCTTGGTATTGCTTTATACGTGAGACTTGGAAGAGGTAACCTATGGTTTGCATCCAATTTACAGCCCTCTTTGGGACAGTAAGGTATCAGCGTGTGGAGCATATCTCCTACAAACTTGTTCAGATCTTTATCTGCTATATTTTCTGAAATTCCTCTGCTTCTGAGGTTATACCTCCTTGAACGGTCTTCTAAATTACAACAATTTTTGTATAATTCATCAATTTTATTTTCTACAGATGAAGTGTATTTCAGTAGGGTATTATGATTAATGGTTAGTTTATCAAACTTGACCATTAACTCCTCTGTTGTTAATCTCATTAATAGCTTTAGAGTTATCCATTATTTGACTTTTAAGTTCCATTGTAAGATTTGTCTGAAAATAAGTCAAGAGCGCTTTAATTTTTGAGCATGTTAGTTGTTCTTCTTCTTGAAGATTTACCTCATCTCCATTAGAGGTTTGTATTCATTTTATATTCGACTAATTAGGGTCTTTCTCCATAATTGAAATCTCGCCGTAAGATACTTCTGTTGGATCTTCTTTATTTTTTTTTAAATAATCGGTGGTTTTTGTAGGCCCATTTTTCTTATCTTTGACTTTTGTCATTACAGGCATTGCTGCTTTCTTGTTTGACATTAGTATGATCGGGCCAAGCGAATATAGTATAGATAATAACTTTGTTATATCTCTCTTAGGGGGCTATTCTCTGGCCCACTCTTATATTGATAAACCAAAGCTATATATTCTAATTTCACAAGGTAGTCTTGCTAATTTGTGTGTGTGTAAATCACACTTTTCCTTCTTATCTTGTTGGCGTCCGCTTTTCTCCAGGAACTGGTTTTATACACCCAGTGGTATCTCTTTATGAAAACTCTCCATCAAATCTCCGTCCTGACTTGTCTTTTCTCACTCGGACACCTGTTTTCACTTCTGGGAAACCCTCCACGCTGTTTTGGGTGGCAATCTCCAGTGGTCTTGTGCATGCTCGGGTTGGCGCGTGATATTTGGCTACTCTTGCAAGAACTGAAGTGTGGCGCTCCTTCTGCGTCCCCTTCTCTTACCTGACACAGATGTCCGCTCCCCGCAGGTGCCTCTGCCACTCCAAACCTGTGCGTTGCTTCCTCTACATACACCACACACATGCAGAGATTATAACATCTGGGGCATCGAGTAGGTGGTGGAAGGGCTATTTCTGGTCCAACTCATGACCTCCCTACTAACCTTACACCAGCTTCATGCTGATGGTTAGCACATTTCCGTTCCCACCCCCACATAAAATGTATTCCTGTACTCATAAACTGAGTGTTAAACATTTCAGGTTTTCCTCAAGATAATTTTATGTCCATGCCTTACACAGCAAATAATATTGTTAAGTTGGTGCATACAACAAGTGTGTTTTTTTCTTAAACTGCAGTGATCCTTTCAAATCTCTGACTACAAAATTATTTACAGCATGTCATTTCTAAAAATCTTCTATGAGGTAAAAGTTTGAAAATTCTTTACTGGAAGCTAGTACATTAACTTGCTTCCAGTACACCAATGACTTCTGGTAGCATTCAGATTTTACCTGTATTTACTGAAAGTTGTTGGCATTGAAACATAAATACAGTGACTGAAAAATAATCCTAGCAGCCTCATCAGTCATTCATAGAACTGCTAATAGCAATGCAATTCAGCATTCATTAAAACAAATAAATGAACAACAAACACCTGTATGCCAAAATTAATAAAACTCAAGGGGTGGTCATGTATATATGAACATTAATGTCTAAGAAAAAAAAAAGTACACACTTCTTGGAACACAACATAAAAAGCATGCCTTTTCTTTTCTAAAACAATAATTGCATAACAATAAAAATAGATAGATCTTAATTGCTCTGGAAAAATAAAACAATTATAATACTGAAATTGACTTTGGTGATAATCTACTAGATTCCATGAAGAAGAATGGCATAGGCTGGCAATGACAGAACCAAATACATTTGGAGAGTGTGCTCAAATATGCAACAGGGGCATTGAATTTGAGCCAAATAATGTCATGAATTGTATATATTTTTTTAACTGAAGCAGCACTGTCTACAAGGAGTGTAATTAAGGTTTGTAATACATTTTAGGAGAATAAATTAGTTAATGCCACATATTCCTAATGCAAGGAAGGGATCAGTGACACTATTTTACCACTGTGTAAGAGATATACTTTACAAAAGTCCTTATTTATAATGTGAGATCCTGTGGAATATATTTATCACTCGTGATAGTTATTTATATCACCTTGACCACTATAAAAAATAGTTAGAAAGGAGTTAAAATATGTTGTATATTAGCATAAATTTGAGTATAAATTTCTCCAAAACATAAATTATATTTATAAGTTTGGTATAACATTGTTTCATCTCTATGCATGCTTAAGTTTTCATTGTGTTCACACTAAATTACTTTATATAAGGGGCTAATAGATAGCAATATATCTTTATATATCTTTAATTTCCAGTTTATTGAGTAAATTATCTGTATTTATATGTTTGTATAAATTATGTTTTAAATCTAATTGTTCCAAAATGGATAACACTTATGAACATTACAAGATGGACTATATAAAATCTACAGGTACCACGTCACCCTGACACGGCAGGTTTGCTGCGAATGCATTGGTGAAGTGGTGCTACACAAGAGGTTAACAGGGAATCCAATGAGGCACTCTGGAGGACTTTGTAACAAAGAACTTACTAGGAGAGTTCTATTTCAAATAATTGATCTATGGAGCTAATACGAAGTTTAAAAATGTAATGTTTGATGTGAATGTAATTGTGTGTGACATATTATACCATACCTTTGTTTTGTTGTTTTGTATCTGCAAATTTTAGGATGTTATAGGTAGCTATTAGTTAGAATTTTTTAACCCTCATTTGTAATATTTATTTGTATTTTGAATAACAAACTAGGGAGTAATATTATGTTTCACAAAAGACTAAACAATAACTTTTATAAATATTTAGTTTATTCTGTATTAATGTTGTAGGTATGGCTTTTGATATTAACAGCATTTTTCCAGTCAAACAGCCTTATTAAATTGCGATTCGGCCAATTGAAAAGGGCTCTAAATAAACAAAGAGCATATTTTTTTTTACAGAAGGTTTTAGTTAGTGAAGACCTTGCTTTTGGATAGAAGTTCACTAACTAAAAACTTCTGTAAAAAAAAGTATGCTATGTGCTTATACAGAGCCCTATTCAATTAGCTGAATCGCAATTTAATAAGGCTGCTAGTTGGTAGCTGCCAGCATTTAATTACTGTAGGTTCCATTCATGATATACGGTTTGTCATTTAATTTATTTTAGAGATTTTTGCTCTAAATTGTTTTCATTATGCTTCAAAGCTAACTTTGTGAGACTGATTACAAAGCTATCTAAATAAACTAATTTATTGTGCAATATGTTTTAATAAGATTGTCAGTATCATATGCTTCCTGATATTTTTGTGACATATCACGTAATTAAGTGTTTTGAAACAAAAAGACACTTAATGGAAAAAAACATAATTAGATTAGAAGTGAAAGCCTTTGGAGAATTGCAAATTATGAGAGTTATTCTTTGTGAGATTAAATACAAAATAAACTGATAAAACCAAACTCACATCTGCAGTTGCTCCACGAATATCTGGAAATAATTGTTTTAGATGTGGAATGTTTAACTATTAACTGCTAAATTGTTGCAATCCAGGTGCATCTGAAATGTAACTATTGTATGAAGTATTGTATGCAATAATTATCCCTAGGTGTAGATGCATGGTATATAATAGAATATATTTTATACATTACCTAAAAAGCAATACTTTGTACTATCAGTATCTTTCAGAGAATTCACTATAATGAATAAAAGTAATATATTTTATAACTGATAGATAAAGTATGTATATTAAATGTACTTGGTTATTAAAATTAATGTGTGAATAATATGTGAAAATGGTGCCTCTATTAAGTCCCATAACACTATAGGCCTACCCAAAGTATAACAATAAATATAACACAGAGATAATATACACAAATATAGTACATAAGGATAATTTTACCTTAATATGGTAATTAAGAAACATATTGCTAACAATAACAATTTAGAAATTATACACATTTACCTTAAAATTGTAAATTTACTAAGAATGGCTCTGATGAGCTGGAATAGATCTAAGTTTGTTGTAGATCCTTGCAGCAGCAGCCACTTCACATTACTGACTAACATTAATGTATGCAAACAAGACTCAAAAAGCTCTCATTACATTTATTCCCGCCTACTTACTTTATCATTGATTTACATGCAACACAATTGAATAACTCACCTCCAATTGCTATGGCATGAGAAGTTACTATATAGTATGGCTTAATGAATGCCTTGAAGCAATGCGGAGCTAGTGAATGGAGTGCTTCCTGGTTCATTGTTGATTCAGTAGTGTAGGGCTTACCAGCCCTGCCACCCTTCCTATGCCCCCCCTGGGTTCCCCATGTGCCTGTTCAGCCTCACAGCATCCACCTTCTTAAGGGCCTCCCTGCCTCCCCTGCCAGCGCTTGTTCAGGATGAGGCAGGGAATCCCTAATGACGTCACTAATTAAGCATTCATTTATCTAAGTACCAAAAAAGGGCAAACTCACCAGCTGTAGACATCCTGTAAGGAACTGATAACAGTTTGTTCCATTGGGTAAGATAAATTAGTTTTTCTTTATGCTTCTCTGAAAACCTAGAACTACAGATCATTGTATTGCCTCTGCTTTAGGTCCTTCACTTTGATTTAATGTCTCTATATACTTTATCTAGCAAAGGGAAACATTCAATGCTTGCTTGCTTCTATGATTGCTAGGCAACTTATTAGTTACCCACTCTGTCAGTAGTGGGAGGCTTGTTCCTGCAAGAGCTGACAATAGTCCTGGATTGCTAGATTTCTCTCAATGTGTATTAAAGGTTGTCTCAGCTTTAGCACTTATAAGTTAACCAGTTGCATTTATTCTGGTTGATTCACCTGTGTACATGTGTACAAGCTGAGATATATTGAAATATTGGTCTGTTGCCTGCCCTCATAGCATAGACACACTAGAGACAACTATTGTTCATTTGCTTAGTCCTGTCAAACTCTCTGTGACCTTACAGACCAGGTCATGCTTTCCATAAGGTTATCATGGCAAAGATACTGGAGTGGCTACACAAGCCCCTTCACTACAACAAGGTAGCTATCAAGAAAAGGAGTGACAACTAAATTAAACCATAATTTAATTAAGAATTACTATTTATAAAAAAATAAAACAGTGAAAACTAAATATGAATTAAATCAGCAATCAGCACCCTGTGAAGAATAGTTGATCTAACTAAAGTAGTATTAATACTAGTAATCTCTAGTTCCTTTCAAATTTTTACATTAAAGTCACAATTACTAAGAAGTGTATCCATAAATAGAAACTTGATAAAATACCACTGAAATTAATCTTATTTGTGGTCGTGTCCCTCTCTTGCCCTGCCCCTTCAGAGGCGGGGCCCTGCATCTCACCCCACCTCTTCCTGAGGCAGGCTCTGCAGCCTTATAAGCACTTCCTGTTGGTACCTCACAGTCAGTCCAGTTCATGCATACAGGATGCTTTTCAGCTCTCTCACTGTTACAGGTTCTGATTTCCTTTGCTACATATCTGCAAGTTTATTACTGCCTTTTTTTACCCTTTTCCTAAATACAAGGGTGTTACTATCACTGGCTTTATCCTTACATTACTATGTTACAAGTTAAGCTTTCTGTTCATTGCAGTTTTCTGGCACTTTTCCTGTCTAAAAGGACATTACAACAGCTGGCTTCTCATAACATCACCATTTTCCCAGGTTAAGCTTTCTGCTTATTGCTGCATTTTGCCCTTTATGTCTTCAAGGGCATTGTTAAACGTCTCTGCTTTCCTTAACATTGCAATGTTAATATGTCAGATTTGCTGCTTTCCTTGACCTTGCAATGTTTATATGTCTGTCCTTAAGGGCATTCCCATTGCTGTAGCGCTATGGTTCCTCATGGTAAGTATTCCTGCGCTATATTACGCTTTCCTATTGGTAAGTATTCATGCACTACATTACACTTTCTTACCATACACTGGCCCCAAATCCACTAAATTGTCTTAATCAGTATCTGAGGTCATGCTTTGGCCTCTTTAAGCCATATTTTGTGGATTTCAGGCAAAATTTACTAACCTCCAAACATTCAATAGCTTTCTATAAGTCCAAATCAACCTACTCGCTCCAACTCCTAAACCGGTCTTCGTAGGCCTACACCTTCCTTCGTAGGCCTACCTTCGTTCATGCATCCAAATCAGCCTTTGCAGGCCTCGTTTTTCATTGCGTTTTCTTTAACCTCTCCCCTCTACTTCATTTGGCCCTTGGCCCTCTAAGAAGGCCATGTAGGGCGTAGCTATAGGGCACATCTCAGCTACATGAGGTGAGGGGGCCTCATTCACTAAACACACTTCCATTGCATGCTTCCTACATGTCATAAATCAGCCTACTCTAGACACTACCAATGGTTACCTCCCAGGCACACCCTACGGACGCTCGTCACCGCAGGAGAAAGACCCTCCCACAACTATCGGGTAATTTCATTACCTGAATATTTATACTTTTTATAAACATTTTAGTGAAATATATGAAATTGTTTGGGCTTACTTGCCTTTTTTGCCTCTCATATTGCTCAGTATAGGGGCAAAAATGTCTGCTTTCACATTCTTCCTCAAATAAATCCTCTTCCATCTTGTGCAGCTGAAGCTTCCAACAGAATATGCTAGATCATAGGTGTCCAAGTTCGGTCCTGGTGGGCCGCACACAGGCCTTCATTTGAGGATATCCCTGCTGCACCCAGGTGAGACTTCCACTTCTTCAGTCATGCTGATTGACTCCCCTGTGTACAGAAAGGAAATCCGTAAATCAAGGCCTATTAGTGGCCCACCAGGACCGAACACACCTGGGCATGATGTTGGGTGTAGGACCATCTATGGGGTGACAGGGGGCTGGCTCCTTCAGTGATTCATCTCTTTAGCAGGAAAACTGCAATCTTTTTAACTCATAAATGCATTATATATTGCATATTATTGTCCTCCACAAACAAAACTGTTCTATCAATAAAAACTAATTATACTTACATAATGTAAACATGTAAATTACTGGTAATTATAGTGTGTATATAAGATATACAGTTTTGAACCTAGCCAGCTATATTTATTTGAATCTTGCAAGTATAATTCGTTATTATTCATGCAAGAGTTTTGTGTACTGGTCAATATATGTACTGTATCTACTACTAGAATTAATATAGATGTATTATTATCTAAATTAACTCTTTCAAACACTTCACTTAGATATAAATTTCATTAAGAGTGACAAGCCTGTTAAAGTGAAACAAACAAATAAAAAAACATGAGAAAGATTGACACAAAATAATTTAGTTTTCTAACACATTATCAAAATTTCTTGTTATTCTGTCTCAATTTTTTTCATTTTTTTCTTTTTTCTATAAAAGGCTTATTACTCTTATGTCTAATAGGATGGATATCACTGAGGACTGTAATACTCAATGTATGCATTGATGTATATATGTACATAGTATGTGTGTGTGTATGTTTCCTAAACTATGGGCCCTATTAAATTTGCAGATTTGGAGTTCCAGAAACCAGTAAAGGAGCCCGCAAAAGTTACGGCTATTAAATTGGCCTTCTTTTACCTACCCGCTAATGATCTGCGGGTGACAGGCTGAAAATACCTACGGGCTGTCAAAATCTGATTCTGTCTCAGCTAAGCCGTTGATCTTTTAATCCCGTAAATGTTACAATTGCAAATCGGTATTAAATTGGCACAAGTCCTCAAGCCCGCAATTGTCTTCACACCCGTAAATGGCAAATGTAGCCAAAAATCCTATGGATACTAGAGAGGACCTGCAAGGGGGTTAAACTCCTGTCCTTAGCACTGCAAATGCAAATATTAACACACTACTGTATTTTAAATTACAGGTAAAGCGATGAAAGGTATTAAAATCAATAGCACAACATTCTCAAGCTCACAAATCTGCAAAAAACATGTTTTATATGTTTAATTTCTGTGTTATAATGATCCCGGCAATCAATGTTTTAATACATATAATAGAACCGGCATGGACTAGAATATTATAGTTATTGATTTTTTCATATTGTATTATTTCTTGAATGCGGGTCTGATCACAACTCAGACTTCAAAACCGTAAGTGATTTTGCAGATCAGAGGATATCTTAAAAGGTTGAACTTGATGGGCTAATATTTTTTTTTCAATCTCAATTACTATGTAACTATGAATTTTAACCTCCATGTTTTAGGGACGTAATGATGATGGTCTCATTTACTATTGGCTCTGTCTAAACTCATAACTACGGGTTTGAATAATTTATCATGTTCAGGGGGGGAAATGCTACGTGCCGAAGCATGGTTTACGGATTTGGATTCCGGTCATATTGTTGCACCCTTTTCTAATTTAATTGCTCTAATTCATGAAAATTTCAACCCTGCAGACAAACAGGCTTGGAATTTAATAGGGCCCTATGTTTACCTTATGATGTCAGATGCTGTTTCCTCTCTGTGCCTGTACAACTTGTCTGACAGTGGGGAAAACAAATGCAGTCATTGTTCCTGTAGTGTTCCAACTCTTTCACTCTAAATGCTCCATCCCAGGGACCCTTAGCTATATACTGTAAGGAAAATAATTCCTTTCATTCAGGTACCTTGTTCTTCCAGCACCTCTGTAGTCTCTGGTTCTCACTCTGCCAATTCAGCTTCTTTCAGCTGTGCTGCTTTCAGGTTTGCACACAAACTCCACTTGTTCCTCAGATGCTTTTGCTCTGTCTGCTTTAGGCCACCTTCCTAGGATCAACTACACCTGTAGCTTAAATAGGATTGTTTTGGTGGCATAATATTTTAACTCCTTCAGGTCTGGATTGGGCAAATGGCAGTCTCTAGAAGGTATGCAAATATGAGTGGTCCTTTCCTGCCCTGTGTTCCTGCTCTAATATATTTTTCGCTATAATGAGAGAAAACCAATCATCACCCTGGTATTTGTTGCGCTACATCAACTTCAGCGGGGGATGATATGAGATGAGTGTAAATTTTATCGCTAGGCACTCTCTACCACAGAGTACTTTTGTTTTCTCAAAAGTAGTTTCTTGCACAGGTACAAAATGTGGTATTCTTCTCATGCAATCACTTGTGACAAGACTGCTCTTACTGCAACAGCCAATGCATCTCTTTGGAGAATTAAACATCTTTTGAAATCCAGTGTCACCAAAATAGGTTCTTGGCATAGCACTATGATCAACAGTCTTGTCTGTATCGGGGTTCCATTTAACAGAATATAAAGCCCTTGCGTTTTTTTCAGATCAATTAGAGAAGCTGCAATTATGTCAAAACATTGTATGAAACATTGGTAATAGCCAACAATACCTAGGAATGCTCAATCTTTTTTCTTCCTAAGGGGTCTTGATCAAGCTCGATTGGCTTCAATTTTATTCAACTGTATCTTGAGAAAGGCACGTCCAACAATATATGCAAGATATTTTGTCTCATTAATTCCCATGTTACATTTGGCCAGATTAACTGCAGGACCAATTTACTTAGGGTTTCTAAGACTTTTTCTATTTTATTCAAATAAGAATCACAATTGGAGGTGCATATAATTTTGTTGTGCAAATATTACACATGCATATTCCATGTTGGGACCTAGGAACTTATCTATAAGCCTCTGAAAAGTTCAGTGTAGTGTGGGTCTGGATTAGGCGAATTGCTTTATTTAGCCTCAGGTTTATATACATACCTTCTATGATTCTCCCATATCTCTATATGAGAAGTGTGGTAGCCATAAATGTCCAGTAATCCAGTTGAATAATCAGAGTATTGTAGTGAATAGTGATAAGCTTTCGAGAGATAATGCCTCTCTTTATCAATTAAAAAAGCGATACTGATACAAGTATGAACTAAAAACAGTAAACAGAAAGAGATGAAAAATAAAAAAAAACATTGGAAAAACAATGAATTTCTGCACTTATATATCTGTATTACTGCTCATTGCTTGACAGGGATATGACCCTCAAAAGAGTTAAACATTTACATCAGTTTATTATGCTCTGAAACCTGCTGCATTTCATATTTTATACTGCCTTTATTAATGAATACTTGAGGGCATAGGCCTTTACGTTTTGCATGTATGCCAATTAAACATGATACTTTCAATGATTAATTAATTTATCAAATCCAAATATTAAGAATGCTTTTCATGTCGTTTTACAGTTTTTTCATCTCTGTGAACACTGGACCTACATGAATACAGACTGTGAGCTCTGCAGCATTTCATCTGCAATAACATCAACTTTACAGGTATACAATTTCATGATGCCCTTCTTTAGGAAAACAGGATTAAGTCTTTTTGTTTTGCATTGATGACAGTTATTGATTAATTAATTAACGTATATTAGTTAATTAACCAATTCTTAATTAATAACTAAAAAAATAATAATTTAGAATGACCTTATTTATGAATAGATAGATGTTTAGCTTTTTACATTTCAATGTATGCCAATTAATCATCATACATTGATTGATTAATACATTTATTGAATCAAAACAGTACAAATCCTTTTCAGGGCAATCTATATTTTGGTCATAGCTCTTTGTGTTTGGATATGAAATTTACATTTCAATGATGTCCTTCTTTAGGAAAACATGATTAGCTCTTTATGTTTTGCATTGATAACAGTTATTGATTAATTAATGTATATTATTGTATTAATTATGAATTAATTATAAAAAATATATATTTTACACTGACCATATTGATCAATATATATATATGCTTAGCTCTTTCTGTTTTCATGTATGCCAATTAAAAAAACAGATATTGATTGATTACCTAATTAATTTAATGAAATAATAACTAATGCATTTCAGGTAATTTTACTGTTTCATTAATGCTCTTTAGGTTTTGAATTGATGACAGGTAAAAACAATATGTACAGTAAAAAAACACATTATATCTTACAGATTGGAAGAAATAAAAGGCCACGACCATCACACAATGGAAAAGAATTTCATCCATTACAACTTCCGGTACTGTAAGTTAAAAAAAAAATGACAATTACAGATTATAATGGCAGAAAGGCAGAAGAAAAGAAAGAACGTAAAAGAAGAATGGCAAGGGAACAGAAGCAAAGATGGAGAGATGCACAGTCGCCCGAGACTTTACAAAGATTTAGAGAAGAAAACCGACAGAGACTTGCTAATAAAAGAAGAATGACTCAAAAAGGACAAACTGAGTGTGACAGAGCTACAAAGAAAAGAAAAAGTAAAAAACATAATGTCTGTGAAACATTGCCTAATTACCAAATACTGCCTAATGACACCAATATTGATATAAATGACACCAACGTAGATATACAAAGTTGTAGTGATATCTCTGTTGAGGAAGCTCAGGATAGTACCTTATTTACAGCACTACCAGTAGAGAGTCATTATTGTGGATTTCTCAATGTGGTTTGTCAGTTTGGTGGGGCCTATCATTTTCTCAAGGAAAGACCAACTGATGGAGAGTTTATTAGTTGCTGTCAGAAAGGAAAGGTAAGACTTCCAGGAAGACATGCATTTCCAGAATATTTAAAAAGTATAATGAGTGATCCAACATTTCCAAATTATAGTAATTTGAAAAAAAAAAACATCAGGTCTTATAACAGTGCAATTTAATTTGTAGGAAAAACAGCTCTAGAGTGAATCAGCTCTAAACGGGGTACCTTTAAGCAGGGTATATCTGTATATATAAATGTATGTTGTGTATGCATAAGTCCATTGATGTGATTTTTATTTTATTTATGTAATTTTTTTTTTTTTTTTTTTTAATATATTGCGTTTTAACAAATATTTTCATACTGTCACCATCATCCATTATATCAAATTAATTAAGTAGGTCTGCTATAACAGACATTATGTACAATATACTATACAAAATCATTATATATCATACATGGGAAAGGACTATGCTAATGGTACCAACAAACCGGTCTTCTCTAATCAATTCAACTATGATTACTAGTATCTTATTAAATACCCCTGCATTTATGAGAGCTTGTGCACTATTTCCTTCCTGATGCACAACCTCTATATTGCTAGGATATGTACAATTAATAATACAGAGAGTTGTACATAAACCCACGGATACCCAGCCATATAACGACAGTACAGGGATCATATACTTCCAAACAGCTAGACCCACAGAAGACTCATCCTAAGAGAGTATTGATTAACTATCATGATACGTGCAACTTATATATCTCATACCGTAGGGTTAAGCAAGGTGATAGTTGTACTGACTCACTACATAAGGTAGAAGAGCGCTGTTTTTATTCATAGAGTTGTGGACAGATGAACGTTACCTAGACCTGAGATGGACATGACCCCGGATGAGCCCATTTCCCATCCCGCAGTCGGCACTGTCAGGTTAGTCTGGCAACAACAGTTCATTACACACTTTCATATCTAATTTAAAGCCAATGCTAGCTCAGTTTGGGTAGTCAGGTAATGGGGTGAATAGCAGCAAGAAAACATATCCCATATATAGTTGTAGTACTGCGATTTGTCATCACGCTTTGTAGGGCTTGCGTAGCAGTTGCAGGGGTGGAGCACCGAAGGTGATCATTGCAAAACAGGAAAGCTTAGACTTGCAATGAGTGCCAAAGTTGCTCAGAAAAGCCATAGCCTTGCATTGTGTGGCAAACAGCATTGCCAGGCTTCACATTTTATTGCCATCATTTTTTGATGGGCAAGTCGCCAATTTATTAACAGTACTGGACACAGCAAGCGCAAGACCTTCTTTGTGTTCGTTAGATCCCACTGGAATACATGTCCCAACTGAAGTTAGGGGCAAAATCTAGAAAAGAGAGTTCATAGAGATCTTTACACTGCTTTCTCTCGATAACTATTTTGAGGTGAAGGAGGGAAAGGATGAAACGAAGAAGGAGGAGGAAGACCTTTTCTAATTGGCTACATGCATATGTTATAATACCCGGCATCATTGGGTAAAGTTTTCCAGAAAATTGTTCTGCTCTTTTTTTTATCTAGATGAAATACAGAACATATACATGACCTATTGGGTTTATGGCATGGTGGTCATATGATGAACACATCTGTCAATGTTTAGTGATCACCAACATCATGAGGTGGGATGAAACAAGGGCAGTTGGATGAAAATTGTTAATCCAGCAAGAGTGGATGGACCCTTTTGTGTCACTGTCACAAGACCTGTCTCGACAGCCCAGCCTGCAACAATTAGAAAGGTTCTATGTATCCAGTTAAAAAATGCGAGCGAATGTTTTGTTATGTGGTTTCAGTTTCAGGTTTGTTATTCCTTGTTCCTTGTCATCAACGCCCAGGTGTTGTGGTAACCTTATTTCAGCAAGGTAACACACAGGAGTGGTTTTTGAAAAGCTACTGGAGGTCTTGTTAGAAAGGATGGTTGGCCCATGTCAACATGCTCCATTGCAAAACCAATTAATTTCTCCATTAGTTGTTGTTCCAAAACAGAACCTGTGAAATATAGGCTGATCTATCTCTGGTTAATGATGGTAGCAATAAACTATAATCCTACATTTCATGTGCATTTTTTTCATTTTAAGTTAATTTGTTCAGTGGGTGGTCTGGTTTGTGTCCAGCTGTAAGTCTATGATCCATTATCTTGATGACTTCTTACTTGTCAGGTCATCTATTCATCACACACATCATTTGATGAGCTTGTGGCACATGATCTGGCTTACCTCTGGCTAGGGATAAGAGAGAAGGCCCTACTACAACCCTTGATTTATATGGTATAGGCATTGATTCCATGATAACCCAATGCTCACTTGTGGATGTTCTAATTTAGGACCTACTACATGGCCAGCAAATTGGACAGGGTCTGGCTTGGTCAAGAACATGGTTTTCCTTGAGCTGGTTACTGTTTCTGTGGCAATTTGCGTATGGGGGACCTGCTGAGGGACCAGCTTATCGTTTTCCACTGTGACAACATAGGAATTGTTATGGCAATTAACAAGCTCATATCATCCTCTTTGCCAATGGTGCGACTACTCATGTGGCCAGTGCTGGACTGCGTGCAGCAACATTTTTTGTGTCATGTACCCTGATGTTAAAATGGTATACAGTAGCTGATGCCTTGTATCATTGTCAATGGCAGCGATTTAAGGGAATTGCCTCCTGGGTCTTGTAAAAAGCCTACTCCATGCCTAGATTGTTTAAGGAACTTGGGTAAGACAGGAACTAAGACTAAAACAGGAATAATGCACTTTGGCTTTTATCAATTACCAAAGTCCTATGAGTCATGAGCTTTGGGTCTCTCCCTGATGTGGTATAATAGAACTCCAGTTTTAGCCAGGTTGAGATTTCCTCTTCTGTGTTGTTAATACATTGTTAATAAATTTATCCCACCTCTCAACTTAACAGTTTGTTAATAAACACATTATTTTGTCTTTACTTAGTGTGTTTTTTTCTCAGGGGGCAACTATAGGTTAGGCTTGTGGCTTGCTAGTGTAGTCAGTTCTCACGTGGGAGGAGAGGTGCACATCAATATTATTCCTAAAAGACCTGTTTTTATTATTCTCCAGGTTCTAGTCCTTGAGCAGAATGTATCTTAAAAATTATTATGTCTATTGGGCCCGTATGAATGGAGCCGTTAAGGACAACAGATTGCAGCTGGGATTTGACAGAAATAAGTTACTGCTGAAGTGGTTTGGGATAAGAGGAATGAAGTGAGTGTGTAGTCAGGAAAGTAGTGCAAGATTAGAGGGTCCTCCTGACATTTAGTTAGTCCATGCTGGGGGCAATGATTTTGGTTTCATGCTGCTAGATGATTTATTTTCCCATATGAAATGAGATGTAGATACATTGAGATTAGCAAGATTTATTTTATTTGGTCCTAGCTAGTCCACAACCATAAGTGGCATTATCTCATTTATACCGCCACCGTGGATAAATCAAGAAAAAAAGGCCAATAAGGCTATGGCTAGCTACCATAGAAAAATGGCTGGGACATCCTTACACCACACTGATTTGGAGGGCTTGAATGCCATAGAGTACTATGTAAAGGACACCTTGTTTAATTTGAACTTTTTTTATTCAATATTTACCTCCAAAGGGGCATTAATAAGGCCATGGGTCCCATCTGATTGGTATGGAGTGCACTTGTGTTTGAATTTTGCATTTTCCTTCTGTTTGGGGCGGGTGCACTGTGTTAGGGAAGTGCGCCTGTGGAGAGGGTGCTTGCCCACAGATGATTAGGGGTACGCTCATCTTTGTTCGTACTCCTGGAGCACTAGGCCTCCTTTGATTTGAGATTGAGGGTTGGGAAGCATTGCTCATAGTTTTTTTTTTGCTGTGTTATTAAATTAAATAAATAAAAGGAGATGTGGCCTTTTTGTATCTGAATGTAAGTATGTCTTTATTGTGTGATTTATTCCAGGGTTTATCCTTGTTGACAATGCACCAGTCAAGCAAGCCCATGGCCACACAGAGTTAAGGAAAGTGGGGGTTTGACTGGGCTTCGAATTAAGAGGCAAATAAATTAATATTAATGGCCTTATAGAATAGGGTTGGATTATTAGGAGAGGCCATTATGCAACTGAGCATAGGTTATATATGAGCTGTCCCTCTCCTCCTTTAACAGTCAGGTCCAGATATCAAATCATATCTCCCTCACTCCCATAGGATAGATATGGGTTTATAAACCCCTCCTCACTCATCACTTACCTGCATGCCGTTTTCATTTCACTCACCCCCTCTCCCTTCTTTTCATAATTTATTCTATCCCTTGGCCGAGAAAGATTAGCTTTGGCCACACCTCCAGCTACTCAGGGAGAGGGATCTGACCACAAGTTTGTATATATATATATATATACTATATATATATATATATATATATATATATATACAGTCAGGTCCATAAATATTGGGACATCGACACAATTCTAATCTTTTTGGCTCTATACACATCCACAATGGATTTGAAATGAAATAAACAAGATGTGCTTTAACTGCAGACTTTCAGCTTTAATTTGAGAGTATTTACATCCAAATCAGGTGAACGGTGTAGGAATTACAACAGTTTGTATATGTTCCTCCCACGTTTTAAGGGACCAAAAGTAATGGGACAGATTAACATTCATAAATCAAACTTTCACTTTTGAAAACTTGGTTGCAAATCCTTTACAGTCAATTACAGCCTGAAGTCTGGAACGCATAGACATCACCAGACGCTAGGTTTCATCCCTGGTGATGCTCTGCCAGACCTCTATTGCAACTGTCTTCAGTTCCTGCTTGTTCTTGGGGCATTTTCCCTTCAATTTTGTCTTCAGCAAGTGAAATGCATACTCAATTGGATTCAGGTCAGGTGATTGACTTGGCAATTGCATAACATTCCACTTATTTCCCTTAAAAAAACTCTTTGGTTGCTTTTGCAGTATGCTTCGGGTCATTGTCCATCTGCACTGTGAAGCACCGTCCAATGAGTTCTGAAGCATTTGGCTGAATAATAGCAGATAATATTGCCCGAAACACTTCAGAAATCCTCCTGCTGCTTTTGTCAGCAGTCACATCATCAATAAATACAAGAGAAAAAGTTCCATTGGCAGCCCTACATGCCCACGCCATGACACTACCACCACCATGCTTCACTGATGAGGTGGTGTGCTTTGGATCCTGAGCAGTTCCTTTCCTTCTTCATACTCTTCTCTTCCCATCACTCTGGTACAAGTTGATCTTAGTCTCATCTGTCCATAGGATGTTGTTCCAGAACTGTGAAGGCTTTTTTCGATGTTGTTTGGCAAACTCTAATCGGCCGTCCGGTTTTTGAGGCTCACCAATGGTTTACATCTTGTGGTGAACCCTCTGTATTCCCTCTGGTGAAGTCTTCTCTTGATTGTTGACTTTGACACCTCCTGGAGAGTGTTCTTGATCTGGCCAACTGTTGTGAAGGGTGTTTTCTTCACCAGGGAACTAATTCTTCGGTCATCCACCACAATTGTTTTCCGTGGTCTTCCGCGTCTTTTGGTGTTGCTGAGCTCACCGGTGCGTTCTTTCTTTTTAAGGATGTTCCAAACAGTTGATTTGGCCACACCTAATGTTTTTGCTATCTCTCTGATGGGTTTGTTTTGTTTTTTCAGTCTAATGATGGCTTGCTTCACTGATAGTGACAGCTCTTTGGATCTCATATTGAGAGTTAGCAACAAATGCAAATAGCACACTTGTAATGAACTCTGGGCCTTTTATCTGCTCTTTGTAAATGGGATAATGAGGGAAAAACAAACACCTGGCCAGGAAACAGCTGAGCAGCCAATTGTCCCATTACTTTTGGTCCCCAAAAACAAACTGTTGTAATTCCTACACCGTTCACCTGATTTGGATGTAAATACCCTCAAATTAAAGCTGAAAGTATGCAGTTAAAGCACATCTTGTTCGTTTCATTTCAAATCCATTGTGGTGGTGTATAGAGCCAAAAAGATTAGAATTGTGTCGATGTCCCAATATTTATGGACCTGACTGTATTTATATATATATATGCTCATCTTGGTTTGTACTCCTGCGGCACAGGGTCCCCTTGAGTTTTAATGTGTGGGTGGGCAAGCACCACTTGTTGTTTTGTTGTTATATTATTAAGTTCAATATATAAAATTGACTGTGGTCTTTTTACTACCAACATTTAAGTTTGTTGAGTCTTTATTGTGTGGTTTATTCTTGAGTGTATCTGTATTTACAATGCACCAGTCATGGAATTTTAGTTTTGCTGATGTGATAGGGAGATTTTCACTCATGTGGCTTTGGCTACCAGTTTGCCTAAGAGTGTAAACAATAACAGCAGGTGTTTGTATTCTCACTGCAGAAGATTTGATAATGGAATTTTAGTTTTGTGGATTCTGTAAGGAGAGCAAAGATATTCTCCGTCATGACACTTTGGCTACTAGTTACTCGAAGGGTGTAAACAATAAAAGCAGTCTGGATTCTCACTGCAGAAGTATCAGAGCAAGAGGGCCAAATGCATACGTTGTGTTCAAAAGAGTCCCCGGTTAGTGGTATGCAAAACAGGATCCGAATTGACAAACAAGTCAATAAGTCAGTCCAGGCAGCAATCCAAAGTGGACAACCCAACAACTCAGCAAAGTCTGTTGTGCTCTGCTGGAATTTAAAATCCATGTTCAGATCAGCTGAAACACAACACATACGCACAGACAGACCATACTGGCTGCAGCCATAATCATTCACCACAGCAGACAAGATGAAACACTCACAAAATTATTTACTGCACTTTGAAGTTTTCTCTTTCAACAACAGGACCCTAGTATAGTAAGATTTAGTGCTTGTTCTAATAATTATGGACATGACAAAAGGATTCTTGAAATCCAGTTAATTGTTTCAGTATGTGTGTAATAAAGTTTTGAGCTGGACATTATGCAAAGAGGTGAAATTCCATATGGGGTACTTTTCAATCATAGTATGGAAAGATTTAATGGTGTTTCTGGCTGGCTCTAAGTAATAACTTATTGTTACCAGTCCTGTGTGGGTCTAGTGAACATGTTTAGAGTAAGGGCATCTCAGTTTAAAAACAAGTTTTATGCTCAGTGCCACTTTATTGAATGAATGTGGGTATGTAAAACCTTGTTCTCATTCTATCCCAAACTGTTAACTTGGTCCATTGGAGGTAGTTGGCTTTGTAGTCTGGAGGAAGATCTTTAGTGTTCTAAATCAGCCGTTGGATATAAGAAGGTATACTTTTTCTTTTATTTATCAAGTTTTTGTATATTTACTGTCAAAAAACAAAACCCTGTTGTATTTAATGAAGGATTTTCTGTTATTTCATCATGTTGCTTTTTCATTAAAGGATGTTATGTTTACACCATCTAAAGAAATGCAACAGTGTTTCCAGGTTTACATTTAATCTATAATCCTTTATTCCTATTACCCTCCCTCACCAAACTCCATTGTTTTGCGATAGCAATACATTATTAGTGTTCTTTTGTCAATCATCGACATTCAACAGTTACACACTATGCCTCTAAATCATTGTTATTACTGCATTAGTATCTCTTTATGTTTCACCATTCCATCAATTATTCTTAAAAGCCATGTGCTGCTACACTGTTTTAGACTCTTGCTCTATACACTTAATGCTGCTAACCATGCATATTTGTGACAGTTAAGCTACTGAATTCTGTTTTCAAATGCTGTCAAACTGTTCTCCCACTATTTAATCTCCATCAATTTGTTCCTTTCATATTATCAATGTCTTACCACCATCCCAAGGTAATATATACTAAAAGAGTCATTATTTGTTTCCCAGATCTTGAGCATTATGTTTTGATCAAATAAATATTAGATTGTTTGAATGTTTTGTCCAATTATTACAATGCAACAACTTTGTCTTTAGTGAGCACTGTAGCAAGGTCGATGAATTCAAAAGTTTGTACTATCTTCTTCAACCAACTTATTTTATGCCTACTTGTCAAATTAAAATGTCAACTATATGTGTATGTTTTGTGCTTTTGAGTGTAATAACTAATTGGGGGTGCATATATAATTTTTTTTGTCAAAAAACTGCATTAAGTACATTTAAGTTTTGCAGTACAGGATGGGTCAAATTGGAGGTGACTCCAAACATAATAATTAATTGACAAGAAACAGAAACTATTTACTTAACACAAATACAAAATTTCAACAATACTAGAAAACTAAGACGTGTGCCACAGCTGAAAAAATACAACTTTAAAAAAATGGGCTCTTGACAAGCAGATATAAAAACCTTTAATTTTACCAACATTAAATTGGTGTCTTTAAGCAAAATATTTTCTTCATAATCAGTATCTGTCACAAACCACCGATGAGATTATGGGAACCCTGTTTTTGAACATTTGGGGCACTACTGCTTTAGTGAACTGGATAGTATCAGACATTCCCACCCAATTTCAATTGAGCCCTGCCCATATAGACCCCACCATGACACACTAGGGAAATTGCCACTGATGCATACATATGACTCATTGGGAGTGTGGAACTTGGTAACTCAACCAAGACTAACTTATGTGTGTCTCCATGTGATTTATAGGCGATGAAGAAAGTGCTTCCAGGACCTATGACGTCAGCACTGGACGCATAGGCAGCACTCGTGGAGCTAGGAGCTGCGGCTCTCTTGTGTATGAGCCCACAGCTTTACCAATTGACTTCAGAAGTCATCATTTCCTTTCCTGAGCATTAGTAACTAGAATGTTGAATAATTAGGAATACTATATCAATTAATTCAATTAGGAACGTGAATGCCATAGTCTTTTACAATAGGAAGCCCCTATGCATTATGTATTCCTATAGGCCACCTCATCTAAATATCTGACACTCGGCACTTTGATATATTTAATATTTTTTTTGTTATATTCATTGGGCATTTTGGCACTTTAATACTTATCATATGTATGATTATGTGATTTAGCATGATCATTATTTGCACTTATCACTGTTCACTTTTTTTACCTTGTGCAATATTTATTACAGCAATTTTTCTCACAGTTGTTTACCGCACCTAACACTTTATAAGTGGATCACATTTTCAGTGCCCTAACAAGATTATCTACAATATATACAGTGGATATAAAAAGTCTACACACACCTGTTAAAATGTCAGGTTTCTGTGCTAAAAAAATATGAGACAAAGATAAATCATTTCAGAACTTTTTCCACCTTTAATGTGACCTATAAACTGTACAACTCAATTGAAAAACAAACTGAAATCTTTTAGGCGGAGGGAAGAAAAAAAAAAGAAAAATAATGTGGTTGCATAAGTCTGCACACCCTCTTATAACTGGGGATGTAGCTGTGTTCAGAATTAAGCAATCACATTCCAAATCGTGTTAAATAGGAGTCAGCATACACCTTCCATCATTTAAAGTGCCTCTGATTAACCCCAAATAAAGTTCAGACTGCTCTATTGGTCTTTCCTGAAATTTTCTTAATCGCATCCCACAGCAAAAGCCATGGTCCACAGAGAGCTTTCAAAACATCAGAGGGATCTCACTGGTAAAAGGTATTCAGTCAGGGGAAGGGTACAAAATATTTCCAAGGCATTAGATATACCATGGAACACAGTGAAGACAGTCATCATCAAGTGGAGAAAATATGGCACAACAGTGACATTACCGAGAACTGAGCTCCCTCCAAAATTGATGAAAAGACAAGAATAAAACTAGGTCTGGAGGCTACCAAGAGGCCTACAGCAACATTAAAGGAGCTGCAGGAATATCTGGCAAGTACTGGCTGTGTGGTACATGTGACAACAATCTCTCGTATTCTTCATATGTCTGGGCTATGTGTAGAGTGGCAAGACGAAAGCCTTTTCTTACAAAGAAAACATCCATGCCAGGCTACATTTTGCAAAAACACATCTGAAGTCTCCAAAAGCATGTGGGGAAAAGGTGTTATGGTCTGATGAAACCAAGGTTGAACTTTTTGGCCATAATTGCAAAAGATATGTTTGGCGCAAAAACAACACTGCACATCACCAAAAGAACACCATACCCACAGTGAAGCATGGTGGTGGCAGCATCATGCTTTGTGGCTGTTTTTCTTTAGCTGTAACTGGGGCCTTAGTTAAGATAGAGGGAATGATGAACAGTTCCAAATACCAGTCAATATTGGCACAGAACTTTCAGGCTTCTGCTAGAAAGCTGAACATGAAGAGGAACTTCATCTTTCAGCATGACAACGACCCAAAGCATACATCCAAATCAACAAAGGAATGGCTTCACCAGAAGAAGATTAAAGTTTTGGAATGGCCCAGCCAGAGCCCAGACCTGAATCCAATTGAAAATCTGTAGGGTGATCTGAAGAGGGCTGTGCACAGGAGATGCCCTCGCAATCTGACAGATTTGGAGTGTTTTTGCAAAGAAAAGTGGGCAAATCTTGCTAAGTCAAAATGTGCCATGCTGATAGACTCATACCCAAAAAGACTGAGTGCTGTAATTAAAATCAAAAGGTGCTTCAACAAAGTATTAGTTTAAGGGTAGTGCATACTTATGCAACAATATTATTTTATTTTTAATATTTTTTCTTCCCTCTACCTAAAATATTTCAGTTTGTTTTTCATATTGAGTTGTACAGTTTATAGGTCACATTAAAGGTGGAAAAAAGTTCTGAAAGATTTATCTTTGTCTCATTTTTTTACAGCACAGAAACCCTGACATTTTAACAGTGGTGTGTAGACTTTTTATATCCACTGTATAGTGGCATATTGAGTCCTATTCACTCTTTATCTAATTTCATGTGACGTCAGAGTATCAAGATTTTAAATTCAAGTTTTAATCACAATTATTAAACGTTAAGTTTTATCATATATTTCTCTATATTATAATTAGGCCTTAGGGTGTGCACCATGTTATAAGGGATATGCTATATTTCTCCCCTTTTTTTCTATTGCAATATAACTTCTTTATTCCCAGTAGCACCCCATTTTACCCAGTTCTTTTTACACCTTGAGCCACCTGTATTTTTGTTGTGCTATGGATATAATGTTATCAGAAAAACGTTTTAAGGGTAGAGAGGGTTTTTAGAGTTGCAACCTAAACTATATAAACATTTTCTGTTCATTTCCAGTGTTTTTCTCAGTTTAATTTAAAAATCTAATTTTAATTATCTAATTGTTAATTTGTCACCTATATTGATTAACAAATTAAATAACCTATTCTTGCAGAATGCATCAGTACAAAACATATAGTTAAATACTGGGTCAATTTTTTTTGAACATATATTTTTCCCTTGTAAACATAAAGAAGGAATCTAGAACAGCAAATTAGATATATATGTTCTTTGATCTAAACAAATGAAGACATAGATACACATGAATAGTTATTACCAGATACTGAACATAGCCAGACATATTTAAATAACCGACACATCAAAATGTATACACTTAGAAACCCATCCACATTAGAGTCCATAAAGCCAGTTCTGTTTATTACAGGGCACTTTATCTCCCCTTTACTAACAAAATAAACATTATTTATAACATCTGAGAGTAGAGTTATGTTTTACCTATCTCATTTTAGTCATACAGTGGGCTATATTCTCAAATAAAAACATTTGATGGAAGAGAGATCTCCAAACAAGGATCCATACAACACTAAGGAGTTGGAAAAGTTTTTTACATTTGAATAAACTTCTCACCTTAGTGAATCAAGGCTAATGTTTCCCTTAGAATGTGTGCAGAACAAACATTCTCATTTCTGGGGAATTCAAGCAATTTGCATTAAGTGAGGTAGTTTTAATTATTACTTGTCCAAAGGGGCCTTGAATGATCCCAACTTATCGTCTTGTCCTTGCCAGCAATTTAATTGTGTCCAGATTGGAAGCTTATGTAAGTTGTTTGTGGTGTTCTGTAAATAGAGTAAATGTTAATCCAAAACACTAACTGGTTGTTTAACTGACCTCTGAGGATTCTGGTGCTATGACAAATATCCTCAACATGGCAGATGTTCTCTTCTTACACCCAGCACTCATCAAAGTGGTGATTATGTGCCCTAGCTTGGACAAGTGATCTCTATTTGCTGTCTGATTTTTCTATTTTAAAACAAAAGATAGATAAAAACATAGTTTCTAATATAAACTTTTTAACTGACATTGTATTTTATAATACCGTATTGGTCCGAATATAAGCTGCACCTTTTTTCCGATTTTTGAGTTTACGAGTTACGGATGCGTCTTATATTCGCGACCGTAAAAAAAATCACTGCCGATTTGCGAGCTTGTGAGTTACGTGTGCGGCTTCTATTTGCAAAAGTAAAATGACTGTCGATTTGCGCGATTGCGTGTTAAGGGTGCCGATTTGTGTGCTTGAGACTGCAGTATTGTAGCAATTGAATATCAGTTTACGGTTTTAGTGATTCTAACATCCTGTAAGACCTGTAACCTGCAAAAAAAAGCTACAGTACTAACTAGAAAGCCTGTTTCTTGCAATGGCTGATCACTTGGAGAGAGTCTTTTTCTCTCCAATCTTAAGGGTGCGGCTTATATTTGAGTACTATCTTTTTTTCTATTTTTACCCCTTGAATTTTACAGGTGCGGCTTATATGCGGGTGCGGCTTATATTCAGACCAAAACGGTACATGCAGAAACATTAGAAAACTAAGAAAACAGATTAAATTGATTCCAAAGCTGTATTGCATTTGGCTAGTGGTTGGTGTGGTGACAGGGGGAAGACTACATACATTCTGGTCATTAACTCCCTGACATTTGGGGTTTTCATATGACCTAAATTGAGCCACATTCGGCTTTAGCAGAGCTGTAGGAAACTGAAGGACAGAGGGACAAATCCACCCAGATTTTTTGATGAGAGGGACAGTGAAGATAGAATCCGCTTTTCTCCCTACTCTTTGTGTTAGATGCTCTCTCTTCCCAGTGTTGATATCACTATTATTCCACCATGCCATTGTCTTTCTTACCCCTATGTCTGTTCCATCTAATGATTTCCCCCCTTTATCAGTCCCCCTTTCTGTCTCTCTGCTCTATCAGTCCCCCTCTTTTTTCTCTCTCCCCTCTCTCGGTACCCCTTCTATCAATCTCTCCCCTCTGTCAGCCCCCTCCTGTCTCTCTCCTCTCTATCAGCCCCTCCTATCTCTTTCTCCTTATTATTCTCCCCTCCTGTCTCTAAAACTCTCTACCTTATTCTCTCCCCATCTCACCCCATGTCTCTCTACCCTCACCTTCCCCCCCACACCTTTTCTCCCATTCACCCACCTTTGTATCCCATCTATCTGTCTCTAATACCCCATTTTCCCTTTCCCTCCCTTCCCCTTGTCTGTCTGTCTCTCTCCTTTCCCTGTATTTTATCTTCTTACACTATCACTCACTTCTTGTCTTTTTTATCCTATTCTGTCTTTCACTTCACATGTGTCTCTTTATCTTCCCTCTTCCATCTGCTTCCTTATCTTTTCATTGCTCTTACTCTTGTCTTATCTATTTTTACTTTAATTTTCTCTTCACTGTCATACCACCACCTTCATCTTAATACTCAGACATCAGGATACTTAATTCTCCCCTCTTTCTAAGATTGATGGAGTGATGGAGTCTGGTCTGGAGAGGTAGAGGGAGAGATATAAGGAAGTTATAGAAGGAGAGAAGACCCAGGGAGCCGGAGAGGAGATGGTTGGTCAAACAGGTGAACAAGCAGGTTAAACTGGAAGGGGACTGTCTTAGGTAAGAACAAACAAAAGTGACAAGGGGTACATTTAAACTGGGTAAAATTAATATATCTGTGTAGTGGGGTATTAGGGGCATGCATGTAACTCTTACATCGCTGGGCTCTAGATTCATATATTCCAGACATTTTTAGAGGAAAATATATTAGCAAGTTTACATTTTGATTTAATTCTCAGTAGGTTGGTATTAATAGCTATATCATTTCATAGAGATGTGCAATCTACTCCAGTTTACAACTCTTGATAAATCTATAACATCCTTTAGGCATTCAGTACATGAAGCTAGCTCTTTATTTCACATACAAATACTGTAAACTGTAAAAAATTAAATGTGGTAGCAAAATATTTTTTTACAATATAGTATTTCTTTGTTCAATGACACATTACTTAATCATTTTGTAGACACTGACACCAGGCTTAATATATTTACGGTTCAACATTTTTTTATTTAGTACATGTGAAGAATGCTCAATATATTCCAATCAATCAGTTATAACCGAGAAAACACAAAATGCACACATTAGGTGCATGATATCAATGCATTGGACTACAGAAGTAGTTGTGCTGCAAGTTTATAGATTGGTAATGATTTCTTACATTCATTTACCTTGGTTTTCTTGTATTTAAAGATGAGGTACATATTTCATTAAACTATTGATGTCATGGAGTATCATGAAGTATCTTAGGTTATATGTACTTTATTCTAGAGGGGTGACATGAGTAGTATTTAATGCTATTCGACTATTTCTGGAAGTAGCTAAGTGTTGGCATCTTACCTCTTTTGTTTGTAGATTAGTTATTTATAGAATTAGTATCTGATCAATTTCTAAACCAGGTAGGAATGACTTGCAAGGAGAAAGTAGCAATTAACATGGCTTAAGAATTACCCTTCATTAAAACTAAAAGATACTTATTAAATAAAATGCACCGCTCATTCCAGACATATTTAAGGTTTGAGCCTCTACCCGCTTAAATTGAATACACGCTTAACTATTTTGGCCTGCTCCCAACATTTTGTGTCTTCTGTTCAGATTGGCCTTTGCTCATTGGATACTTGTTTACTGGACACGTTTTTCTTCATTCTGAAATCTTCAATACGGTGTCCTGTTATTGTGACTCCAGCCTCCTTTTAGGTTAATTTGACCTGCTTCTGACTTGAATACTGGACCATTCTTCTGACTGTTCTTTGCATTTTGGACATGGGCTTGCTTATTCAGAAGACTAGCATCTTTTTTTCAGCTATAATTTCATAAGTAACTGCTGACTGCACCTACTCCATGTGATATATCTTTCCATTTCAGTTAACCTAGTCATTGACAAATTTACAAGTATCTACATATAATCTAATTTCACTGCATGGAACATTTTTTGAGTGTGGACTATTCCATGCCACAGCTATGAAATATTTTGTTAATCTTTGGTTCCTTGATACCTGCTTACTTAGGTCTAGTCCTTTTTAGTCTAGGCTGAAATACACCACTGTCAGCCTCATTAAATTGGAGGCCAGTAACTCCAACGTGAGTCCTGCAGCGGCTACGGGCTTGAGATTCCCATGTATTAAGGGGCTACTAAATTGGAAGGGGCAGCGAGCTACAGTGCAAAGATGCAAAACCTCAACGCAGTCTGTCGCACGTTGGATGTGAGGCCGTGAACAAGATCTATTAGTCAAATGAGTGTTAGACGTATCCAATGGCAAGAGAGATTGGCCTCATGGCTGCCGAAAGCCTGCAGGAACCCCTGCAGGCTCCAGACATCAGCCCTTGCTGCGGGGGTCCCAATCGTGACCCGCGCTGCAGTTAAACCCTGAACCCCTGCAGCGGGGGGTACTTCAAGTACCCCCCAGCACATAAAATTAAACCCCCCTATGCTGGGGTTCCCAATCGGGACCCCAACTGCATTTAAAAATTTTCATTTTCTGCGGGTCCTGAAAGGACCTTAAAGGTCCTTAAAGGACCTGCTCTAAGTTAAATATTAACCCCTGCTGCGGGGGTAGTATAAGTACCCCCAGGTACCTAAAATTAACCCCATCACTCATGGGGGTCTATATAGACCCTCATGAGCCTCTAATTAACCCCTATAGTCCAATAAGGGTCTATATTGTCTATAAGTGCAATGAGGGTCCTCCAGAACCCTCATGACATAAAGTCTAAGCACTACACTATTAATACTTTCCTACCCTGTCTCATTCTATTAACCCCCTCTAACTAATTAACCCCCCTCTACCCTATCCTATTAATCCCCCTACCTTACCCTATTAACCATTAAACTACCTACCTAGCCCCCTAATAAAAGCCTTAGCCCCTCACTATTTACACAAAATAAAAAACAAAACTTACAGAAACTAAAAAACCCTACAGTACACAAAATAAAAAAATAAATTACATAAAATAAAAAAATATTACATCAAATAAAAAACCCTACATTACAGCAAATAAACAAACCTATATTACAACAAAAAAAAACATTCTTACTAAAAATAGAATTGGGTAAATTAGACCACTTACCTTGCTAAAATGCCCCTCCAGCGATGCTGGTCTTCAGTTTCTCGTCCGAAAAAGGGCCCTCCATAAATGTCCACAGGTCCGGTCACAACTACAAAAAAAAAAAAACATTACAGATAATAAAAAATATATATATACAACATGTAATATAATAAATTATAAATATTCCACTAACCTGTCCAAAATGCCCCTTCAGCGATTCCCCGTTCTTCATCCAGTCGTCGCAGGCAGGGCCCCTCCAAAAAATATCCTGACATTCTAAAAAACTAAAAAAACTAACGGAGCTCCTCCTTTAAGGAGCTCCCCACCGCAAATGGAGGTTTCCTTGCATGCTCTGCTCAAAAAATATAAATGTCGCCTTCTGATGGGCTGAAATCGCTGTCAATCATATGTCAGCCAATCAGAAGGCGCAAATGTGTGAGCCAATCAAAATGGAATGCACCCCTATATCCTATTCTGATTGGCTCCAAGCATCTATGCCTTCTGATTGGCTACAATCTTAACCGTTACATCAGCCACAGAAGACGAAGATGCTTGGAGCCAATGAGAATGGGATACACCCCTATACCCCATTCTGATGTAACTGTCAATCCTATTTAATCCAATCAGAAGGCACTTATGCCTTCAGCCAATCAGAATGGGATACACCGCTGTGGGTAGGGTTAAGTATTGTCCCATAAGGGTCTGTATAGACCCTTATGGGACTGATATAGTGCCGGGGATTACTTATAGTACCCCCACGGCAGGCATTTTTTAGTTAGTGCGGGTACTTTAAGGACCTTTAAGGTCCTTTAAGGACCCACATGGGGGTAATTTTGAATTTTAAATACGCACCCTCAGTGCTACTTTTTTAAGGGCTGTGTGTCCTTGGGGGACCACTGTTTTCTCCTGGAATTCCCTTAAAGATTAGCACATGCTAATCAGCTCTCCTGGCTTTCTGGGTGTGGCCAACTGCTACAACCCAGGATTTAAAGGGATCAATACTATATCCTGATAGTTTGCTATTTAAACCTAATTAACACTTGAGCTATATAAATCTGGTACCCTCATGTCTCCCTGGCTATCTGATATATTTTCATGTTATGGAGAACTACTGTCTGTTATTGGTTAACTCTGAGTATACTGCTTTTTCCTGGATAAACTGAGTTGTCTGACTGTTCCTGTGTGTCTGACTTATCCTATTTGCTTCTGGTTAACAGTAATTATTATGACTGTTCCAGTGTTCCTGGCAACTTATGTTTGTTCCTGGATATTGCTGAGTATCCTGATTGTTTTAGTGTGTGTTACTCGTCATTTCTGTCTGTTCCTTCTTAACCCTGAGTATCCTAACTTGTTCAGTGTCCCTGACAACTCTTTGTCTGTTCTTGGTAAACCTTGAAAGCTCCTGGTTTGCTCCTGATTTGTTAATGGCTTCCAAGGTTATTGTGCCATTTGTGTCACATGGTTAATTGTGCTGCCTGACCTCCAGCTCCAATTGGCAACCTGTATTGGTCACGAACTAAAAACTTCTGTAAAAAAATATGCCATATGCTTATATAGAGCCCTTTAGAATTTGCAGAATTACAATTTAATAAGGATGAGAATGTTGTGAGGGGCATTTTGACTGGGCAAGTGCTTTGGAGTAGTGAGGGTTAAATGTCCTAGGGAAAAGAAAACGAAGGTTTCCTGCCCAAAGGGGGTTAGTTGGTAGGAGCCCTGAGAAGTGTGCACCAGCATATCATCCACAGACATGTCTGGCCTTTTGAACCAAATTAGGGAAAAGACTGCGCAGCATGGCGCAGCCTGGCTGTAGCAGCTGCTGCAATCCTTGGCAAGTGTCTTACCCATAAGTGGGGGAAATGATGGGGCTGCCCTGTGAGGCAATCCAGGCCTCCAGACAGATTGAGCCTGGCACTACCGCGTGGGAGGAGAGCCAAGGCCAGCTCACCGAGGAAGAGAGTCCCAAACAAGCCTTCACCGGCTCGGAGGGAGAGGAGGAAGAGGTTGGCTGATCCATCTGATTCTGCGTTTCCCATGAAGACCTCAGACTTACCATGATAGCGGAGGACCTAGAAGACTCAGAGGGGCCTTGGCGGGACCTGGAGGAGCTGAGCAGAAGGAAGTTGCACTGAGGAAGGCCGCGGGAACCCCGGGAGCGTCGTCAGAAGACCAGATGGAGGCTGATCCTACAAATCAAGCCACGGAGGAGGAAGATGATGGACGGTGTCCCAACGGAGCGTCAGGTATGTTAAATCCAAGATCTATGCATAATGAGTTTGTAAAGGCATGTAAATTAAAAAGTTCAGGGTATATAATTTTGACCTGCAGATAATCTATCTCCATAGAGGCAGTTTCCAGCATAAGAACAAAGAAATAAATAGCAAAAGCAGTTAACATATTGTCAGCAAAAAGGAAAGAAAAAAGTCCACAAAAAAAAATAATTATATATAATATATATATATATATATATATATATAATATATATATATATATAATCAATGGATTGTGTGGTACAAAGTGAGAATAAGAAGGTAAAATGTGTAATGTATCTACAAAAAATCCTTTTAGGCTGATATTTGTATTTGTCTTATTTAATATCCAGCCATGAGGTCTATAAAGTTTAAAAAACTAAATTGAACATCAATTATCATTGATGGAAAATATGAGTGCATTTGATAAAAGTATGGCTAGTTTCCATGGGTATTGGTAGGTTTTGCATATTTTATGCATTTTGGGGTGTAATACAAGCCTGCAAATTGATAAGCCAAAGTATAAAATCAGATGTCACCTGGTTGAAAATTTTATTTGAGTAAAGTCCATAATGAAACATGTTTAGTGGAATGTATTTGTGGTACAATTACAACCTATGTGAATAATAATGGAATCCATTAGACATATAATTCATATATAGGTTTCTTACATTCCATATCATTTGGAAAATAGAGCACTAAAGATATTCAGCAGCAATACAGTTTATTGCTAAAGGTGGTGTTCATAACAAATAAAGAATTCTAGGAGTGGAATTCATCTTAACAATATTAGTTCAATTAGTAGATAGTAGGTAGATTCCTCTATTTTTCAAGGGTTCAAATATATAAAAATAACAAAAGTTATATGAAGATCATACATTTAATGTTTAAATGAAAAGTGTTGTGGTAAAATACAGGTATCCTTAAAAAATGTGTGTGTGTATATATATATATATATATATATATATATATATATATATATATATATCATTTATCACTTTTTGGAGCACTTGTGAATTTAAGCTCAGAACCAGTATTTTTCCATTTTGTAAGATATGTTATGAAATAGTTAAATCTGCATGTCCCATGATCTAGCAGTTTCAGCTAAAGCCATAAACAATTATTGTAGTCTAAACAATGTGTTCTGTTAAATCAGACCCAAGGTATAAAAACATGTTATTGACTGCACCGGATTGTAAACGTACAGGGGTGATACTAACATATTTGGCCTAAATAATTGTTAAATTATAATTGGATCTACTAATATAAATAATCTTTCATTGGTTGTTCCTAAAAGGTGGGAATGGATTATTCCATTGTCTTTATGTAAACGATTGTAAAAAGCTATGTTGTTAGTATTTCTGTTCAGTTAGTCAACAGCGGCCATTTTGGATGTTTTTTGTTGCTGACCCACATTTTTGTCTAAATAAATACATAATAAGAAAATTAATCAGCGGACTCTGTTTTTTAGTATCATGACTGGATTTCGGAGTAGAATGTGGTTTGTGGGTATGTTTTTTCCCAAACTAAAGTTAGGTGGGCTTTCAGAGCACAGAGGCTCAGACTTGTGTTTATTAAAATCTGCTGAGAATTCCATAGTGCTCTTAAAGGTCACTTTATTTTTTTGAACATTCTGTGTCTTCATGTGCTACACAGGACAGACCAAAGCTTGATTTTAAGCACTTCTTAATGAAATAAAGTAAATACAAGTAAATAAATACATAGGTATATTTTATTTCTAATGAAATCCAAAAAATGTCAGTTTACCCATTAGAGGTATCATCTTTATAACAGTATTATTATGTACATTTTTTTATTATAACTAGCTAACAAGATATCACCCTCTCTGTATGTATTAATGGGATCGAGTTAGCCTGATATAAGTATTGTATGTTAGCAATAAGGTTTACCTCTAAATGCTTAAATGAATTCCACATTTGTGGTTTCCTGAATATGTTTTAATTATGCTGATGGGAGGATAAATTTGTACCATAAGCTGGTAGGTGTCAGATGTATAGTTTCCTTCTTTGCTAATTCTGACACGGACACATTCTTTCTGTACAATTCTTAATGAGAAACTTATTGGTCCATTTAAATATCCATAACCAAAAGGTGTAATCTGAAGAATTCTGAAAAAAAATCACAATTAATATTTCAGTCTAAAATGTTCTGTCTAGTCTACTGAATATAAAAAGCACTGTGCTTGTTTATATTCACTCCAGACCGTTGCAGGTCTACAGAGACATTGGATTGGATTTTTTATTTCTTTACTGTAAAGCAAAACATTTTGGTTTTACTAAGAGAAAGTGCTCAAGGCCACAAAGTAAAAAAGTCAATATTTCAAGATAATTAGTACAGCCAGAAAATAAATCTGAGTAGTGGAGAATTAGAACCTTTAAAGGCACACATTACCTCATAATTCATAGATTTTTAATGAAACAGTATTAGCAGAAGTATTGCTTAGTATATTAAAGATTACAGCATGTGGCAAATCATTTAATACTTTCTTGCTTAGCAGCATGTGGTACAGTGAAATATTGGTCTCCACATAAGCATCCTCTCTGATCCACTTTAAGAGGTAGATTAACTTAACTGCAATGTGAAGGACTGCAATGTCAGTTTTCCTCATAGGAAATAAGTGCTGCGATCTTTAGCAAACTGCTTCAGCACTACAGCAAAGTTTAGTCAATGTAGGAGTAATATTTTCATTTCACTGTACAGATGACATCAGAAAGCTGTCTGCTATAGTTTGCATGTAAGATCACAGAAATATAATTGAGTGCAAAAGTAAGATGATATGGAGCATTATTTTATTATTATTATTGAAATGCACTCAGTCAGGCTAATATGCAGTTGAATCTTAAATATTAATATATATATAGGTATAACCATCATTGGAGGGAATTTACTTGAGATGAGGCGAGAAGGGCTTTGGTTTCATTTTTTCCCCCCCCTAGTAATTAGTGCGTAGTAAATTAAGGGTTGCATATGAGATCAAATTCCCAATGTCTGCTAAATAATGGAGACAGTTAAAAAAAATATTTTCGAAAAAGATATCTTTATAGGAGATACTTAGATATGTAAAGTATATACTTTTAAATATTGCACAATTATATTGATAATTTCTAAGTGAATTGCTTTGTAGATGTACTGTACATGTGATACTTAAACAGAGCTTTGGAAAGATAGACTCCTTTTTTTCTATAGCATTAAACTCCTTTAAAGTGTAATTATATTGGAAAACACAAATAACATTTCTTTGTAAACATTTTTTATTAAGGATATAATTAAAATTGAAAAACAGACAATTAAGAATATTTTTTTTTTTAAATAAAGAAGAAGTGTCACACTATTTCAGGTTAAGACATGTATTATTTATCAATTAATTGTCATGATTTATTATACATAAGAATTGGTCTAATATATGGCATAATATATGGCAGCCCCCCAAAGCAACCGCATTCAATCAATATTTCTCACAGATTAGGGTATTTAGCAGCTCTATTAGCAGGGGATAAGTGGGGGATCCCAAGTTCTGTCACAATAGACAATTCAGGGACTGACCCACCACTCACATATTTTCTAGTACATTCATCACTCTACAAATAATAAATATATCTCTTGGCACCTAGCATTTTATGCCGATGAGAATATTTTCATTATTTGTTTATATTTATATATGCACTCAGCACCTTAAGTAAATTTCCACCTTACCTACCTGACCTGGGCCCTCATTCAATTGCAATTTGGCAATTGAATAGGGGTCTAAATAAGCACATAACATATTTTTTTAAAGAAGTTTTTAGTTAGTAAACATCTATCCAAAAGCAAGGTTTTCACTAACTAAAAACTTATTTAAAAAAAATATGTTATGTGCTTATTTAGAGCACTATTCAATTGGCCAAATCACAATTGAATGAGGGCGCTAATATATAACCTACCTATCTGATATATATTTAGCACTACAAAGCCCTATCAAGTTTTTCAGACATAGAAAAAGAAACTATATGTTTCAAAGATTTAAATTTATGAGCATGTTTGGAGAAGTATCATTACATAATAGTGATAGATATTTAATAAGAATGTACATAAATAAATAGTTAATTCTGGTATATATATTTTGTATTTTGAGATTAAAATGTCAAATAAATAATATAGTATAAGACTGATGTGACATAAATTGCTTTATGAATTCAAGAAAAAGTACTATATTAAGTAAAGAAAGTACAGAGCCGTATATATATATATATTATATATATATATATATATATATATTTATTTTAAATACTTCTTAATCATCCTGTTTTCAATTTTAATTATATCCTTAATAAAAGATGTTTACAAATAAATGTTATGTGTATTCTCCAATTTAATTACACTTGAAATGAGTACATTGCTATAGAAAAAATATGTATTTCTCTCTGAAGTTCTGTTTACATAATGGAGAAAGCAAGAGCGTTCCAGAAAAACATTTACCTCTGTATCACAGACTTTTTTAAAGCCTTTGACTATGTGGATCACAACAAAATGTTACAAGTTCTTAAAGAGATGGCAGTAACAGATCATCTTATTTGCCTCCTGAGAAATCTGTATGCGGACCAATAGTCAGAACCGAACATGCAACAACCGAACAGTTCAAGATTAGAAAGAAGTGCAACATGGTTCTATATTGCCACCTTATTTATTTAACATATATGCAGAGTACATCATTCTTAAAGCTGACTGGATGTGTCCAAAGCTGGAATCAATATTGCTGGAAGAAATATCATCACCTCCTATACATGGATGATACTACTCTGATTGCTTAAAGTGAGAAGGAAATAAAGGACCTTTTAATGAGGGTTAAAGAAGAGTATGCAAAAGCTGTCCTGTGAAAAAGACAAAGGTCATGGCAAACAGCAACCTCAGATGGGGAAGAAATGGAGGCAGCAACAGATTTTATTTTCCTGGTATCCAAGACCTCTGCAGATGGTGACTCCAATGAAATTAAAAGGCGTTTGCTAAATATTAGATAAATACATGTTTATGTAAAAGAAATCATAAATATCACAAGCTCACTACATTTATCCTGTGAAACTGCACGTTATTTACAAACTTACATATATAAACGTTATAACATTATATTGAGAGCATACACACAGAAGGTCATTAAAATATACTTAAAATAATGTTGGTTTTTGTTTTATTTATTTACTAGCGACTTGCCCGTCAAAAAATGACGGTCAATAGAAATTTTAATGCTGGGAAAACTGTTTGCCACACAATATTGGTCTCTGACATTCTTAACCTTTTGTTTTATTAAGTACCAATACATGGAAAACTTTGAATAAAACTTTTTTATTTTTTTAACTTTCAACTTGTATTTAACCAACAGGTATATATAAAAACATTTATAAATATGAACTGTTTTCTTTGTCATACATGTAATAACAATATAACATTTTTGTTAACTTTTCATGAATAAATATTGTAAACCATAACAAACTTTTTAACATGCAACTTCTATTTTAAACCATAATAACATTTTGAATTGATATTTATCTATAAATAACAAACAACTATGTCAATTTTCCAAAACAAAGTATTTTGTACACTAACATGCTTTGTAACCTTTTCTTTAAACTCATGTTAAATTAAATTAGCATTGAATCCAGAGGAAGGCAAACAATAAAACCCCCCATTGAAACTTGGCCAATTGTATCAAAGGGGGGAAAAAAAATTCCTTCCTGACCCCATTAACTGGCGATCGGATTGCTCCCTGAATCAATACTACATCTTAAAATTATACAGTTGAATGTATTAACAAATGCTTAAACTTGTGTTAACATAAATGTTTGACTATATTCAATATCGCTTGAAGTAAATTTCCACAACTTTGAAAAGACAATGTTATACAATATAGCTTTAAATAACTTTCCATAACTTTTAACAAACAATGTTAACATGTTAAATACTACTTTAAAACATTTAACTATAAGCTTACAATTAAAGTAAATGGCACTTAATTGTTTTGTGAGGCCAATCATCTGAAAAGGTAACTTGTAAGACCTTCCAATCTGTGTAACCACAGTTTTGTGTTGTTTTTCATACTTTTTTGTTTCTTCTTGTTGTACTTTGTTTAAATGGCACATCGCGTTTCCTATTGGAAATAGTGGTCCTCTATTCAAAGAGTCCCAAAGACCTCTAATTTTGTCCAGGAAGTAAAACCACTGTTCTCTCTGTTTTTTGCCATTGTATTAAGTTTCTTCTTAAAATATTGCTACTTTAAAATCAGTTGGAGTAACATCAAATTTTTTCGTCAAAATGAAAGCACCTTACTGTATATTTACAGCACCTCATAGTACACAATGTTTTTTGTAAAAACACATCTATCTTCCAATAAATCACCCTGGCTTGTGTTTTCTTCAACATGTACTTTAATTTCCTCTGTATTATTGCATCTTGAAAATGCAACATATAGTTGTCCATGTGCAAACAAAAAAAAATACCAACAGACTTAAAAGTTTGTCCTTGGGATTTATTGATGGTCATGGCAAATGCCATGATAATGGTAAACTGTCTCCTTTGAAGGACAAAAGGCAAACCACTCTCACTTGGAGCCAAATCAATTCTCTGTATAAGAACTGGTTTGCCTTTATGGGTACCACTCATAATTTCTGCATGTATAAAATGATCCTTTAATTCCTTCACAATAAATCTGGTCCCATTACAAAGTCCTTTTTTTTGGATTCATTATTTCTCATTATGCATTATAATTTGCCCCCTTTTTTACAGTTGCAAAACATGTGGTGGCATTCCAGAGGGAGTTAAAGAATTAATGAATTCCATACTAAAGTTTTGCTTCACTCTCTTTGTCGTCAGCCATAAACAGAATCTGCACTGTAATAGTTTTTTGGGGGAGCATTGATTAATTTTAATATTTCGTTGTTTAAATTTAAGGCATTGTTATTTTTTGATGTCAATATGACTTTGCTTGCAATGTCAGAGTAATCCTCATTATTGATGGTATTGAGGAAGATTGTTGAAATTAGTGGTTCTTTTGAAATAATTTCTGGTGGAATTTGCACTGCATCACCAGGTAAATTAGTTATTTTTGGCTGTTTTCCTTCTCCAATGTTAATGAGCCAATCATTAAATTGATCTCGCCCTTCAGATCTCATATTTACTTCTAATCTGGCACCACAGGTAATGTTTGCCTGAAATTTCCTCCTAACAACATCACCTTTCCACCAAATGGCAAATCATTAGCCATAACTTATTTTAATAATTGATCAATACATTGGAGGGCATGACATGACATCATAGTTGCCTCATCTATTATAATTCATTTACTCTTGTGCAATTTTTTGGCTTGTAATGAATTCATTCGAATATCCGACACTGATGTTTCCAGAATGGGAACTGGCAGTTTAAATCCACTGTTCTACCACCTTCTAACAAAAGTGCGGCAATTCCAGTGGTTGCAAATGGCAGTGCTATTTGACCCTGTGCTCGAATGCAACTCATCAACAAATTATATAGGTAAGTTTTTCCTGATCCACCCGGACCATCCCGATAGAAATAACGCTCTTTGAGCATTTCTTCTTCTATTGCATTTGTGATAGCATTAAATGCTTCCAATTGCAATACATTTAAAGTTCCAATTTTTTCTTCGTGTTTTTTGGTATTCAATATCAGTGTCATACTCATCAAAGTTAATTTCATCTATAAATCCTGGATCCGGCAGATTAAAGTTGGCACAATTTAATCCATGACAAAGAAAGATTTCCTGTATTTCTATAAACGCTTTAAATTGTGCAATGGTCTCATTATAACGTAGCAAGAAATCTTCACAAATATGTAATTTACATTTTTCCCACAAAGTTAAGGCATCTGGTACATTGCAAAATATACAAATAAAAGCAAATTGTTCTCTCATTTGCTTTGGCATTTGACATAGTGCTGCTTCCTCGAGACATCTCTCCCATTCTGTGTCATCTGCCAGAAAGTTTTGATGTCTTGCAGCTAACTGGAAAGTGTCATAACTATGTCATGGACTGTTCGTAAATGTTCATAACTTTGTGCTCCGGGAACATGTAAAAGGAGTAATCTTAAACTGAAACGTTCAATGTCTCGGTGACAGTATATATTCTTGGAATAATTTTATAATGATGTTTCTTTCGTTGTCTCCATTCACCATTTACAAATACATAGTGATTTGGAATGTCAATGTATAAAAATTGTCTGGCCTCAGTGTCCTGACAATTTAATTGAAATCAAGCAGTAAACGTTGTTGCTCTATATTCACTTTGTGCTTAAGCATTTATTTCATTGCCGGCCATGAAGCAAACAAATTGACTTTGTGGCAGATAGACAGCTAATCGATACACAGCATGTGACCGATCATGCATCTCAAATTTCAGAAGACGCCACATTGCTTCAGGAGCACTTACATAGCGAGCATCTAAATAAGAAGAAAGTTTGTCATGTAAAATAGGGTTGTCTTTTTCATTGTCTGCACCTTGCACAACAGCAGTTGCTGCATCATATCCTTTATATATATATACTTATAGACATATTTTATGGATTTGATGGAAGTGCAAGCTTCCACATTGATATGTGCATTGTACTTTATCAGCAAATTTGGATTGTATGGAACCACATATATATGTTCGACCTTTTGGCCACGGATAATCACTGTTTGTCCTTCTCTTCTTTTATACAAAGGGTATCCATCACAATTAACATAAGTCTGCATTTGAAATTGTTTTGGAAACTCTTTTATGCATTTCTTATGTTCCATACATGGTAAATTTTGGATTGCTCTCTCCACATGGGCCATGAATCATTCTATGAGTTACAATCTCATAAAGTCTTGAATGCTTTTCTGGATGTGGCAGTTCAGCACTAATCACTAAATCCACTCTATCTACTGTATTTAATTTATCTTTTTCTTGCAAGATTAAAAGTATACTGTATGTGCATGTGGCAGGCCTCTTCTTTAAAATTCAATAGTATAAACAAAAGCCACACATTTTCCAAATAAGTATGCTTTAGTGATATCATAGAATTTTCTTTGATCTCTGGCCATTGTGGATTACATGTAAATGTAATAAATAAATCTGGTTTGCCAAATTTAGTCACAATAACCATGGCATCATTGTATCTTTCTCGCATATTGCGAAGAGATCCTTGGAAAGAGGATGGATTTATCGTCCAGCAGGAATGTCTCTGTTTGCAGCCAATTCAGCGACATAATCCATCAATCCACAATATTGTTCAACTCGAAGCTTGTTTTGTTGGAATTTGACAAAATTTAGATTATTTGCTTTGACTTGTAGATACGAATCAATAATCCATTGTTGTGTGAGTTTACCCCCACATAAAATCGGATTATAATGATCCCGGACAGCAGTTTGTGCCACTTTATATTCCAGCATTGAGATATTGTTTCTAATACGAAGTTTACTATTTGGATAACTTTGCAACTGCAATTTTGGTTGCCAACCTGGCTCCCCATTTGGAAGGAAAATGGCATATGTCATAGGATCCAAATTACTGCTTAAAATATTGATGTTTATAAAAGGTTGTTCTTGATTGCGTGGATATATTCTAATATCCCACTCAAATGGTGGTTCCCCATCATCATTTTTAAATACCATGGCAACCTCATTTGCTGTTGGTAAATTATAGCGTCTTTGATCAGTATGGCGATCCCTTTTGAGAACCATATTAACTCTTGGCATTGGCAATTGATGTCTTTGCGCATGTGCCAGTTGTTCTTTTTTAACCTCCGCAAATTTTTTGTATGCTTGACTATAAGGCTTGTTCGCAATAATGTTATCAAGCTGTTCAAAGACTAAGGGTAAACATTGTCTTTTTTCAGGAAGCAGCATTCGTTGTTCGACAGCTTCCATTGTATCAAGAACATATAACTGTGCAAATTTCCTTTGCTCTCCTGTTTCTGGGTGTAAATGTGAAGTCTGGTGGTATACTTGTCCTTGGACTTTAAAACAATAAGGACCATGTCCTGGTACATTTTCAGCTAATGTTGCACCCATTGAAGCAAATGAAATTGCACTGTTATAAGAGCGAATATTTTTCTTAAAATTAGAGTAATTGGGAAATGTAGGATCACTCATGATACTTTTTAAATATTCTGGGAATGTCTGTCTTTCTGGAAGTCTTACCTTTCCTTTCTGACAGCAACTAATAAACTCTCCATCAGTTGGTCGTTCTTTCTGAAAATGATAAGCCCCACAAAACTGACAAACCACATTCATTAATCCACAATAATGAGTGTCTACTGTTAGTGCTCTAAAGAAAGGACTATCATGACCTTCATCAATATAAATTTCATTTGAACTTTGTACATCTACATTGGTGTCATCTCTATAAACATTGGTATCAGCAGGCAAAATAGGTTCATTTGAGACAGTTTTACAGACATTTTTTTGTTTACTTTTTCTTTTCTTTGAAACTCCAGCAGACTCATTTTGTGGTTTTTTAGCCATTTTTCTTTTATTTAGAAGTCTCTGTCGATCTTCTTCTCTTAAACGTTGTGAAGTCTCAGGGGTCTGTGCATCTCTCCATCTCTGCTTCCTTTCCCTTGCCATTCTTCTTTTATATTCTGTGTTATCTTCTGCATTGTCCGCCATTGTAATCTATAATTATAAATAGACTATTAAGAATGACCTTAATTTTATTACACATATTTTTTACCTTGTCATATATTTCTAAAAATGATGTCTGTCTGCGTCTCTATGGCTGTCTGCGTCTCTATGTGGTCTGTGGCTGCGTGCGTGTCTGTGGGTGTGTGTTGATATCTGTGGGTTTGTGTCTCTCTGGGTTTCTCCCTGTATGTCTGGCTGTGTATCTGTCTGGGTGTGTGTTTCTATGTCTGTGTATCTCTCTGTGTGTGTTTGTATGTCTGTGTATCTCTCTGGGTGTCTGAGTGGGCTTCTGTATTTATGTGTCTGTGTGTCTTGGTGTGTGTATAGGATTCTATTTCTCTGGTTGTTTGCAGGTGGGTGTCTTTGTGTCTGTATAGGATTTTATTTGTCGGGTTGTTTGCAGGTGGGTGTCTGTGTCTGTATAGGATTTTATTTGTCGGGTTGTTTGCAGGTGGGTGTCTTTGTGTCTGTATAGGATTCTATTTGTCAGGTTGTTTTTTAGGTGCGTGTGTGTGTCTCTGCGTGTGTGTCTCTGCGTGCAGGTGGGTGTCTCTGCGTGCAGGTGGGTGTCCTCTGCGTGCAGGTGGGTGTCTGTAACGTGCAGGTGGGTGTCTGTACTTGCAGGTGGGTGTCTGCGTCTCTGCGTGGTCTGAGTAACATGAATGGAAAAACAAGAAACAGTTATCATGTTTCCTAAAGAAGAGCTACACAAAAGAGCAATTGACCTAATATAATACATGAAATAAACAGCCTTATTAAATTGCGATTCAGCAATTGAATAGGGCGCTATATAAACACACCGCATATTTTTTTTACCAGAAGTTTCTTAGTTAGTGAACTTCTATCCAAAAGCAAGGTCTTCACTAACTAAAAACTTCTGTAAAAAAAATATGCTCTGTGCCTATATAGAGCCCCTATTCAATTGGTCCGAATCACAATTTAATAAGGCTGAAGATATTTAACATGCTTCTAAGGTGCTATCCCTGTCAATGAGCAGTAACATAATGATGAATGAATGAATACAGGAATACACAAAAATCTTTATTATATATATTTTTTTTCTCTTGATATACCTGTAAATCAGCTTTTTCTCTAATCGAAAATGCACCTGTTTTGAAGCAGGTGTAGACGTGAGAAATCTGTAAAAAGATGTAAAAATCATAATTAATTTTTTTTATTGAATGAATGTATGAAATACATTACTCAACGCAATCAATAGTTCATATTATATTGTGTTAACAAATTGTCATCACAAACATCAATTACCTGTCAATTAATATTCTGTAAGGTCAATTGTTGCAGAGGAAGACTTGAGGCAGGTGGCGATGTCACAAATCTGTGAAAAGAAGTAAAAATCATGTTATTTTTTTTTCTATAAATGTTTGAATCATTGATATTACTTAAAGTACTTGTTGTCCTTTTCATACATGCATGCAATAAAGTAAATATAATATTTTAAAATGATATACCTGTGAAGGTGATGTGATTGCAGATAAAATGCTGCAAACAACCCTCTGGGTAGGTCAAGTGGGCAGATAAATCAAAACTGGTGAGAAAAGAAATAGAAAAAAGGGCTTGTTAATGTTTGCTATGTTTTAATTAGCATAGCTGCAAAATAGAATTAAATGCACTGTAAAATGAAAGAAAGTGATCTAAATAGTGTAAACAGTTTGAGGATCCTATACCTTTAATACAATGAGGCTTAAAGAATCAACAACAGTAATATTTAAATTCAGTGCAAAAGGGAGATATATTTGTATGAATTTTTTTACTTTAAATATAAATATTTTAAAATGATAGACCTGTGAAGGTGATGGTGATTGCAGATAAAATGCTGCAAACAGCCCTCTGTTAATCACGTGGGCAGATAATCAAAACTGTCAGAAAAGAAATTGAAAAAAGGGATTATTAATGTTTGCTATGTTTTAATTAGCATAGCTGCAAATTTAATTAGCATAGCTGCAAAATAGAATTCAATGCACTGTAAAATGTAAGTAAGTGATATAAATATGTAACGGTTTGAGGATCCTATACCTTTAATACAATGAGCTTAAAGAATCATCAACAACAGTAAAATCACTAAATTCAGTGCAAAAGTGAGATATGAACATTAATAGTTGAGTAGCAAGCACAAAATTTAAAACAACTATACATTATTTTTTCTTGTACTAAATGTGTTATTATGACTAATAATTAATTAAATTATTAATAATCGTAATGATGAATAAAATAATAAATTAACATTAATAGTTTGAGCATTAATGTCAAAATCGAATTCCAGTGACATTTTTTTTGTTATAAACTTTAAAATGAATGTCCATTAAAAATAAATTAATCAATGAATAAACATATTTGAAATGGTTAATGATTAATACCGTGCTAAAGTACAGGTATTGCAAAATGCAGTAATTGTATATATATATATATTATTTTATAATAATAATTATTATTAATAAAATTAATGTCCATTAAAAATTTATTTTTTAATAAATAAACATATTTCAAATGGTTAATGATATAATACCATGCTAAAATACGATATTGCAAAATGCAGTAATGTGTTTTTTTCCTTTGCTTTTTTTTAAATTTTTATAATTACTAATAAATTAATTAATATACTTACTATCAATAAGAAATATCCAGCAATCAATATCCTGAAGAGCTAACAATCTCTGTGGATTTTCCAGCAGCTGAAAACGTCAGTCCAGACTCTCATCACCTGAGGAGAAAGTGTGGAGCTCTGTGGCAATTGTGCCCTATATATAGGCTTTGTGCGCAAGGCAAAACCGTTATTTTAGGCGGGAAATCCGCCATTTCAGATACGTTATTGTGTAGATTGTCTTAAAATGGCGGGCTATATTGTATGTGTGTTACGCGCATCGGAATGATTTTGCAATACTCTGTTGTATTACCTGGTGTAAGTCCTACGTGTTTGGGCTTTGTTTTGCGAGTTAAGGGTCCTGTAGCCTCGTTTTCGTTTTTTTTCGGCTGCCATTTTTTCTCTTGCTTAGTGGATTTTCGTGTGTTTAAACCTTGTGAATTTGGACCTTAAATGGAGTTTGTAACTTCACTTGCACAGGTCCTGGAGGCCCCCTTGCGTGGGTATGTTTCAACTACACTCTTAGACAATTGCCTAGTTCTTGTAATGGGTAATCCACACATGGATATGTGACCTTTCTTCTGGTGTATCTGCATTATGCAATGCTGTTACCAGACTCCTTGTTTAGCTTCAGCAGTGTTAATAGGTGCTCCAGAGGTGTCTGTGAGTGCACTGTATAATCATTATTACCAGATGGAGAGTGGTGTATCTAGAGGTGACTGTCCAGCATGAAAAAAACACTAAATTAAAATTTTGCATATTTACACTCCGAGACCTACCATCTGTGTTCTGAAAATGTCCCTAGTATCCTTAAGCCCCAAGACCTGTTAAAATAACTATTTTAAAAATCAACATCCCATGCCTCTCCAAACAATATCCAATCTTTGCTTACCTAAAAATTATCTCCCAGTGCCCAAAATGTAAAAATAAATGACTGGTACGTTCAAACATCCATAAAAATACAGAAGAAAACACTGGATGTCACAAATCTGTTGCTATGAAAAAGCCCATGTGGACACCCCATGGTATAATAGACTATGACCATGGTCATATTAGAATATTTTTGCTTTGTTATTATCTGAAGGAGTAAGCAAGAGGTGTGGAAAAGGATTTGATTCATACCAAAGGCACTATGCCGACAACAGGCACCATGCAATGGACTTAGCAAGAATATATAGACCATGGGACTAAATTATTGAACGAGCCCATGAACTGTTGCAGACAAGGAGTGGAGTTATGACACATAGAGAAAGCACCAGGAAGTGAGGCAGGCAGAACACCAACAAACTGAAACAGGTCTACTGTGACCTTCCTTCGGGGACATTGAAGGACTTGGTAGCCATTCACCGTGTAGATGCAGACACACCGCCTAGGCTTGATTTCTAGCCTACTCAGTATGTGTGTCAAGCCAGGCGGACAACCTGCAGACAACCAGGACCAGGGTACCACTCCTAACGGGCCTTGTGATATAAATGACTGAATTAACATAATATTATTTTCAGTGTCTTGTCTATTTATGTGCGATTGTTTGTTTCCTCCAGACAATGAAAACCCTGACTATTGTTAATCTGACTGAGAAGGAATATCCAAGATCATGAATGTTTCATAGAGGCATGCCAAATAATTCTTAATGGTGGGCATATTTATATCCACACCTGCCAGGAAAACTATGTTCTATAATTATTGCACTTAGTTAACTAATGGCATTGTGTATACATTTATACCATGCAATTTAATGCACTTTCTTAAAAATTATTGTGATTTTTCATTTCTACCAAATGTACATAGTTGTACTTTCATTAGCTCTACACATATAACTGTATTTTCTGTATGATGAGAAAATTGCTGGCTTGAAAGTACCAATGGGCTTAAATATATTAGCCAGCTGTGATGATTTGTTGAAAGCTATACTTACTTTGAAAGTATTTACTAGTACTAAAGGTCTTCTAGCATTTGACACTGGAATCTCTTTTTCCCCCAAATCTTGCAGATAACCGATAGGACAGAGAGAAAGAAAGAGGACATGAAGTTAAAGGACCACTTAAAAACCCCCTAGATAGCATTATACCACCTGAAAAAAAGGACATTAACACATGTAATTGTAACAACAGAAAACATACTTACCTTGCCAGCATCTTCTCCAGGGGGTGCGTGCGGGTTACAGCATATCAGGAGCTGTTCCACGTGGAATATGCACTGGTATGGGAAGAGCTGGTTGAGTGACAGCTCTTCCCCAAAATGGCCATGATTGCCCCACCCCTTCATTCAGCCTGTGAGTCCTGCATACCTCCCAGGCACAGACAGGCTGCAGCTTGGGCTGTTACAAGTGCAGCCTGTCTGTGCCTCCAAGTGCCAATCTACATCTTCTGCCAATAAGTGCAAATCTACTGGGTGGGGGGGGGGAAGAGGGAGGGAGACACTGGTGAGGGGAGAGGAAGGGGGGGGAGACACTGAGGAGGGGAGAGGGTGGGACACTGGGGGAGTGGAGAGGAATGGGGGAAAGAGACACTGGGGAGGGAAAGGAGGAAAAAAACACTGGGAGAAGGGAGAGGAAGGGGGAGAAAACTAGGGAAGGGGGAGAGGAAAAGGGAGAGACACTGTGGAGGGGAGAGGAAGATGGGAGAGACAACTGGGGAGAGCATAGGAAGGGGGAGACACTGGGGGAGAGGAAGGGGAGAGACACTAGGGTAGGGGAAGTGGGAAAAGACACTGGGAGGGGAGAGGAAGGCAGGGAGAGAAACTAGAGAGGGGGAAGTGGGAAAGACACTTGGGAGAGGAAGGGGGAGAGATACTGGTTAACAAGAGGAAGTGGGAGACACTGAGGAAGGGTGAAGGGGGAGACACTGAGAAGGGGGGAGGGGGAAAAGACACTGGAGAGGGAAGGTAGTGAAAAGACCACAGGGGAGGCGAGAGGAAGGGGAAAAAGACACGAGGAGGGGGAGAGATAGGGGAGAGAACTGGGGATGGGAGAGAAAGGAGGGGAGAGACACTGGGGAGGGGGAGAGGAAGGTGGGACTTGGGGACGGAAAGGGGGGAGAGACCCTTGGAGGAAGCGGGGGAAAAGACACTGGAGGGGAGGAACAGACACTGAGGAGGGGAGAGAAAGGGGGGAGAGAAACTAGGGAGGGGAGAGGAAGGAGAGACACAGTGGCTCTTTAACTATGGGTCTCTCCCTTCAAAAGAGGGGACATTTTGGGCAGAAGAGGGTTTTGACCTTAAAAGAGAGTTGGAATGTATGTCATATGTCCCTAATTGTTTTCCTTTGGTTTCCATGTTACCTGGCCCCCGAAATAGGACAAGCCTTGATTAGTTAGGGCAACCCTCGATCCAGGAACTTTACTCACAGGGGCCAGTAGCATGTGAAGGGTCCTTTTGTTTGTCCTTCTGTGTGCAAACCTTTCTGACCAGCATAACATAGCAGAGGTCTGAATCAGATGATGCACCAGCATGTTTTTAGGAAGATGTTTGTGTGTGAATAAAGCTCATGTAGTGTGTGTGTGTGTATATATTATATATATATATATATATATATATATAAGTTTTCCAACAACAAATGGAAGTAAACCTAGGATCTGTTTCTAAAGCTGACCAAAACAGAAATCCAGCTCTGATTAGGAATTAATTCTTTAGAGGAAAACCGTTGAATTGTTTTAAGTATAAGCACACTTTAAGGTGAATAAAATAAAAAAGGTTAGAACTATAGACAATAAGAAACAAATAATGAAGTACTTCTAACAAAGCAGAACAGAATATATAATGATTGTTGTGCATTCTTATTATCCTAGAATTAATTGAATAATAATGTAAATATAAATATACATAAAATTAAGTGTAGAAAAATGGAGCAGGGTTTTTTCTTTATGTACTCCGCTAAAAGTGGGTCACAAGTTTACCTGTTGACAAAAACATGACAATGGATAAAACAAAGCAAGTATTTTAGAAAATGAAAATGGGGAAAGAAATGCAGCTACATTTTAAAGGTTCGTTAGCATATGTAGGCACCTTACTTTTATCAAAATAAGTTTCAATTGCTATTTAGTTTAGTACACTGTGGCCTCCTGCATTTACAATTATATATTTTATTCATTGTAAAGTTTGTTTGTGTATGCGTGAAAATCAATTATATTAAGAAAATTAAACACTAATGGCCAACCACAAAAATAGATAAAATGCCATATGTTTGTTACTGGCTTAGTGAATTTAAACAAATCTGGAACATGTGTTTTCTAATGTTCCAGTAAACCCTTTGTCTTCCATTGGTTAGCTAGTTTTACATTCATTATGTTGCAAAATTCAATTCAACACTGAAAACATACGTTTTATGAGTAAAGTGATATCTAGCTGTCTGTATCACATATCACTTTATTAAAATCATATCCGCGATAGGCCACTCAATTTCACATGAAAAAAAATGGACTTCAGAATAATTTAGATCTCATTAAAAGAAGGTGCAAATAGTTTTATATATTGGAGATTGAAGTTTTTTAGCTTTTAGTTTTCGAGTTATTGTATTTTGAAGTTTTCATGTTTGCATTGCTTCCAGTCCTCCCTCTTGACTCCTTACTGCTAGTGGTTTAAGGGGGGGGTGTCTCTTGGCAATTCAGATAGATATAGTATTTTCTTGCCTCTCTGTTGCTGTTCACTTAAGGTGGAATAACACAGCAACTGCTCAGATAGATAGATAGATAGATAGATAGATAGATATGCAAAAAAAAGTGCATGTTTTATTATAAATACCACAGCATTTATTAAACACAGATTTGCCTTTTCTGCTGATTTAAACACATTTCCTAAATATATTAGATAAATCTGTTTGTGTGTGTATATGCATGCCCTGCTTAATCAGAAACTAACCCTAACTGGGCTTTCTTGCAAGAATAATTGCTTCCTGTCCATAACATACCTTGCTTTTCTAGATCTCCCTGTGTCTACTTAACTTTATCTGAAAGGTCATCAAATGGCTCTAAATACCTAGTGCTGTGTATATGTACGTACAAACATTTTATTCTGTCCAAGTGAATTTTACTTGCTTTTCTTATTACTTGCAGCAAACGTTGCTGTGTAGGACACAGGCAGAAAGATATACTGAAATGTGTGGGGATAAAACATGTAGTAAGGCACAGCAGTTGCCGCATTCTGCCTCCTTCAAGCAGGCTCTGGGAATTATGAGCTAGGAGAAATATCCTTCAGCAACATCAGCTCTGTTTTCAATATGCTGTGAGGGGTTAACTGACAGAGCTGTTAGTTACAGCCAGATACATAGATTCCAATAAATTACACTGTCTATTTGTTACAACAGCTAGACAACCTACTCATTACTTATGGATGGAACTGATTATTGTTATAAGGAGGCCATATATACACAAACATATATTGGTTGAAAAAGACATAGTTTTTAGCAAGCTGTAAGTGCATTTTTACTTTATTTCCACTGTATTGGTTGAGCAGTTTGGATGCCTTCAGTGGCCATTTAACACATAGGTAGCTGATAATAACAACCGCAAAAGCACATCATGGGGAACCACATAGCAACAAAAATACTTAAATATATACAATTCAAGCAGTTATATATTAATATATAAGCAGTTAATTTTTTTTTGCGTTATATCACACGTTCTTGTATTATTACATTATTAAAATAATTGGATAACACTAAATTTCTCATGATTTAAGCTTTCTATTTTTTTCCTGTGAGCTGCCTTTGCTTATTTATAGTCAACACGAACCCAGCAGGCTTTATTTTATGTATTTAGTTTGGTTCTACAGTGTGTCGCCAGTGAAAACACATGTATGCATAAAAAATGTAATTGTAACACTAGGGTATTTTTGCAACAAGACGCTGACTCCTAGAACTGAGATAGAGGTGCTTCCCTAGAACTGGAGTTCAGGAAGAATGGTCATAAATAGGCACAATAGTCAAAAAAATATGTCATATTCAAGATGTTTCTAAAGGTTAGTACAGAGCTCCATGGACTATTCCTTGGTCTGGAGAGCAATCTCATGAAGCAGACCAATAAACTATTCTTCAACCAAAGTCCAGGCCCAGCTGGCAGGAGAATGGTTATAAGGAGATGCATTGAGTATGTAATCTGGATTAATTTCTAGATGTGGGACCAGAAGATCAGAATAGTTGAAATAACAGTCAGTGGGTCACATAGCAGGACAAGAGAACAGGTAGGATGGCAATTCAGAGTCCACATTGAGAACATCAAAAACTCTAGACTATACTAGAATATTGAATATGGCACATGCAGTTTGGAATGATGCATTTAAATAAGAGCAGAATTCAGCTGGTGGATTATGGTTTTGATCCAAAAGTGACACAGGTTCAGTTACGGCAGTGTCAGCAAATTCCATGGTTCCTTCATCCAAAAGTGACTTCTGTGGCCATGATACATCAACAAGGCAACACATGCATTGTCCTGGGATGATGCACTTCTTAAGCATGCTACTATTGGTGATGTACTCTGCTAGATGGTTGCACAATTGAGGCAGCATAATAGGACATGACAAATATTCCTCTAAGGGGTTAATTTTAAATTCATTAGTTTTACAACTGGACAACTTAGAATAATCACCCAGAAGGGACAAAGGACCTTTGGACCCTTTTCAGCACACCTGCTTTAGAAGAGACTGTAGCAGTTATGGCTGTTATTGAAAGCTTCTCTATGGCAAATTCAACAAAAGAAACAAGTGTGAGTAAGAGCAGGGATGTGTTATATTCACATAAAATAAGGTTTTTAGATAATATCTCTCCAATATAGTATGACCATCAACAGCATGTGCAAGCAGGACATATTTGCGGACAAGAACTTCAGGTATCACCTAATCTCCTAGACTTATATATTTTCTGGTGGAACTGAAGTAGACAGTCTTGGCTGTCGCAACCACGATGATCGCTCATCTGCCTGTAGGTAATGGGTCATGGTAACTGAGCAGGAGTAAGTTTAATGTGCAAAACTGATTTACCTGCAGTGCTCTGATTATATTTCGATTGTGAGTGTTAAGATTTAAAATTTCATAAACATAAGCATCATTTTTTATTATTTTTTTAAATTGAAAAAAAAAGTTTAAAGTTAAATTTTAAACTACATTACTTTATAAAAAGACAGAAAGTACAAAAAGGTTAATTTTTTTTTAATGTGATTATGAATTTAGGGGCTAAATGCTGATCCTGCAAATATTTTGCTCTTGCTTTTTTGCAGATAATTGATGAACAAATAAAAAAAGAAGTTAAATCCACTGATCTGTTCAGGGTTTATGCATGAAAAAATTATTTATTTTACCATTTTACAAAATGGCGGGAGCCAGTGTCGACAATGTTTAAAATTAAAATGTTGTTATAAATACCGCTTCTGACAAGTTTCATCCTAAAAAAAGGAGACTAATCCTCTGTACTACATGCACTCTCCCACATTTCACCTTTTAGAAAATATGGAAGCTTTTTATTTATATACTAGAGACTTGCCCGTCAAAAATGACGGCAATAACATTTGAAGCCTGGCAATGCTGTTTGTCACACAATGCAATGTTCTGCCCCCTCTGAGCACCTTTGGTGCTACGCAAGCCCTGCGATGAGCATCTTTGGCGCTCATTGCCTGGCTGGCGCTCATTGCAAGCTTCTCCTCCCATCTACTTAACGGTTCTCGTGATGAGCGCCTTTGGCGCTCATCGCGAGCCCAGCAATAAGCGGCTTCACAGCTCATAACAGGGCTCGTCAACCTGCAACTTTTGTGCTTGTGAATGCCATGTGTCTCTTTCTACCTTCTCCCCCCTGTGCCTTCCCTGTGTCTTTCTCCTCTGTATCTCTGCTGAATCTTTGCGCAGCGTGCATTAACTGCCAATTGGATTTATTTTTAAAAGTCCCTTGCGCCTGTCGTTGTTCGTGTGCGTTACTGTCTTCACCGTTGTGTCTTTTCGAAGTCCTGCATGCCTGGCCTTGCTGAGCCTTGTTTTTATCCTGTTTCAAAATGTTTAAGTTTTTCCATCTGCCATTGTTTTTCCCGCTTCAGCGATTTTCGATTGTTAAAAAATATAAAATATGCCTCAACATAAATTGCAACCTCACTCATAGGCTCCCTGGCTCTCCCCCTGTGCTGTGTGTGAGTGTGTAAATTTATTTGAGGCATATTTCTGTGTTTTTGCCGTCCTTTCCAGTTTGGTGGTTCGGCCTTTAAAGTCGTATTTTTGCGAGCTTCACAGTTCATCATACGGGCCGTAATTTTGCATCCGTTGCAAAGTCCAAGGTCCTCGCGATGAGTCGTGTGTGTCTCGGGATGACCGCCAGCTAAGTCCAGCATGCCTACCCCTGCAGCCTAAGTCCCGCTTGCTTCAACTGCTCGCCACGCTTCGAGAGGCTCGCAGTGCAATGATCGCCTTTGGCGCTCATTGCAGCCTAAGTCCCGCTTGCCTCAACTGCTCGCCTCACTTCGCGAGGCTCGCAAAGCAAGACAACAACTGGCAGTATGACAACTATATAGGTGATATATATATTATAGGTGGGGGAGTGCAAGGTCTCTAACATCCACAAGCTTGATGTCATCATGAAGGAGGGGAAGAGGACTCCAGTGGCAACTTGTGACGCTCTGGTGAGCTCCATACCCATGAGGGTTAAGGCAGTGCTGGAAAAAAATGGTGGCCCCACAAAATACTGACACTTTGGGTCCAATGTGGACATTTCCACTTAGGGGAGGACTCACTTTTGTTGCCTATGGTTTAGACATTAATGGCTGTGTGTTGAGTTATTTTGAGGGGACAGCAAATGTACACTGTTATACAGGCTGTACACTTACTACTTTACATTGTAGCAGAGTGTCATTTCTTCAGTGTCATACTGTATAATATATATATATATATATATATATATATATTAAAGCAATTAGATAAGAAAAAGTATATATACACAGGTACAACTCCGTACTAATGAACCATGGATGCTTTTATAGCTGTTTCACTGTTCTCTGTCATGCAGTAAATAAAGATAATAAAATAAAAATGGCATTACAGACTATCAGCAATTATTAAATACCACAATAAATCAATGTAATATTTTCTTTCATAAAAACAAAACATCCAGATGGATTCATTTGGGGGTCTATTTGGGCTGTAATGAAGAAACGGTTATATATACAGTTGTTGCAGAATTATTAATATAAATTATGAGTATTTAATTTTTTTGTTAAATCTGATGTTCACAAACAATAAACAGTAAAACTAGTAGGAGACGCTATTAACATTTTCTAATGAAAGCAAAATAGTTTTGTGACAGTGCTTAGGGGAGCTAATAAACTTCCTTTGGCCTTAGGCTTAAACAAGCCTTTTTGTTTAATCACTAGCTTTCTGAGAAAAGCATATATTGGTTTTTAAGATTCCAGTAAATTGCACATTTGCTATTTTCAAGCAATATATCTTCTTTGTTAATAATATCATTAAGTAAAACATAATAATCAAACAAGTTGTTATCCCCCCCAAATAAAGTATGCTCCGAGAAGCAGATGACATGCATGAAGAAGCTTATTAATAGTACGCTATAGCACTGCTATTTATCTGCCACCTACACATTAGGACATTTCAAACCACATAAAACATGAAATCTATTTATCTCCTATGGTTCATTCAATATCAACTTGACCTTGAGCACTAACTCTTTAGTTTAGAAAAACATGTTGCACTGATTGAACTTCTTAATGATCTAAGTTAGGTAAGTGCAGTTAAATCTGTTCTTTATGCATGATTAACCCCCAAAGGCTGCACTAAACTTTCTTTTTCATGATTAACCAAATCTTTTATGTACAGAAGGCAAAGATGTGACTGTTTTTAAACCTATGAAAACTAAGAGCTTAATTTACATTGAACATAAAAACGTGTAATTATTTTCTCAAGAGAAATACCCACTGAAAGTAACATTTACAGCAAAAAATCTCTGAAGGAAAGATGACCCTACAAAACGTTTTCTTTTTTTCTCTGCCATTAAGATATATAGATGTCATTTTTTTTCATATCTTTAACAAAGACTGGCAGATTTACTTTGCTACACTGAACAAATTAAGCAAAAAAGTAAACTTGAACCCCTTATATCTTATAATACACTTACAGCCTTATTAAATTGCGATTTGGCCAATTAAAAAGGGCTCTATATATTCACAGAGCATATTTTTTTTACAGAAGTTTATAGTTAGTGAACATCTTGCTTTTGGATAGAAGTTCACTAATTAAAAACTTCTGTAAAAAAAATATGCTTTGTGATTTTATAGAGCCCTTTTCAATTGTCTGAATTTAATGTTAATATCTATTGTTGTGAGTGGGTTATCATTGTCAAATATTAGTACCTCGTTAAATAATTCACATTTTAATACCTTACAAGGCTTAATTATGTGCCAATACATTTTCATAAAAATCTTTAATTTACACTTTTGCCACTATGTATAAATACATTAGTGTTTATTTTGTTTAATTAAGTCTAATAACTATAATAGTATTGGCATGGTATCCAACAGCCTCATTAAATTGGGGCTATGTTTTAAAACGTAGCCCGTAACTCCAAATTTACATGTCACGGGTATTAATTTAGCCCTGTAACGTTGCTCGCAGCAGACTTGTGTGTTAACACGCAAGACGGCCAATGATAGGCTGCGCACTGAGCAACATTGAACTTTGCGCACGTAAATTCTTTGATCTGTCATGCCTGAAACCGCTACTTGTTTAATTCAGGTATTAAATTGCAACGTGGTCACTCGCGAGCAAGCACGTAACACGCAAATGGAGCCCAAAGCCCAAGAGCACCGGCAAGGGGGTAAAGTCCAATACATAGCACTTGTAATGCAAATAACAACACTCTACTGTACATTTATTATAAGGAGAAGTGATGTTAGGTCTTAGAATTAATAGCACAACATTCTCAAGCCCGCAAAATCGTCCCCCAAAAATACTTTATTTCATGTTTATATTTTGTGTTATATCGATCCCTGCAATCAATGTGTTAAGACATATACTGTAACTCACATGTAATAGAATATTATATTTCCGGCTTTATTAATATTGCATCATATCTGGACTGTGAACCCGATCGCAAACTGTACGTAATGCACGTATGACTTAGTATTACGCCATTGATAGATCTAACGATCTCTTTTTCCATTGGCTCCATCTGAACTCGTAACTACGTGCTTGCTTAATTGTTTGCGTTCAAGCACGCAACTCCGATGGTCGAGAACTGGTTTATGCCATGATTATTTTACTTTTCAATTTAGCATGGATATTGTATTGACTTCAAACTGAATTTTAATTCTTAGTATTTTCATTTTCTGACTCAATAACAATGATTTTCTATCCATCTATTTTACATTATCCTTAATTCTATGTAGTTCTTCTTCATCTTGTTGCCTTTCCATAAATGTACTTATCTTCATATTAGCTTCTGGTTCAACATTTTAATCCTCAATGTTCTAATAAATTGACTTTTAGGTAATTCTATTTTGTTACCTCTAGGGTGAAAGCTCTTAAAGTGTAAAAGAGTGTCCCTGTCAGTGAATATAATAAATGGATCTGTTTTAATTACTCTTTCCTCCAATATTAATTTCACTTTGAATAAAAATGTATTTCCATAACGGAATAATACATAGTCCACTTCTTATCATAAATCTAATGTTGTCTCAAGACCATTAGTACCTGTCCATAACATAAATATATCATCTACATATTTATAATATTGCTGAATATATTAAGAGAACTCAAAAGGACTAATTTCTCTAATTCAGTCATAAAAATATTGGCATGTAATGTGGGCATATTGGCACCCATTGCTGTTCCTTGAAATTGGAGGAATTGTAGATTTTCTCCAGGACAATATTCAGTAATGTTATTAAATAATATTCAGTAATGTTATTCAGTAATGTTATTAAAAACTTTACTGTTGTTTTCATACAACTTACATTTTTCTTATTTTTGATAGATGTATATATAAACTTTGTACATCAAGAGTTACCAGATGATATCCTTTCTTTTTCTTTAATCTCACAAAAAAAAAAAATCAGTCCTATCCTGTACATATTGTTTTAATGAATTGAAAATAATAATTCACCAATTGTGTTAATGGTTGCAGAAGTGACCACCAACCTGAAACATTGGGTTAACCTGGCCTCCAAAGTTTTAGAAATGATAAATCACAAATAAAATTATCAATCTCTTTTAAAAAATCCTTGTAGTATCATTATGTAATTCTCTATAGTTTGTCATATTATTAAACTGAGATTCCTTCACATATTTCTGCTTAGCTCCCTACTTTATCGGCCTTTTTATTATCATTGAACCATCATTGTTTAAGACATTATTGCGTTTCTATCCTTGTCTGGTCATATTATTTTCTTTTCTTCCAGTTTTGCCTATTTTGTCCCAATCTAATGCAACCTCGTTCTTTTAGAATAAACTTACTTTTTTTCTTCAACCCAAACTGATTCCATCCTCTTGTTCATTTGATATAGATCCAGAAAATAACATCTTTAATACATTTGAAAAGGCCACCTGTAATGAAAATAAGTCCATACAATATTTTGGTACAAATCTCAACCATTTATCAAAAAATTCTTTCTCACCGTCAGAGCCAAGTTTTTTTCTAATTTAAAGTTATCAGAGGAATTGGTACTTTCTTCTGGTGTAATTTGTGCAGTCAAATTATCTACCTGTTGTCTTGATAAATGAGAACATTCATTAAGGAAATGTTGGTATTAGAAGAGAGAAATGAAGAGAGTGATAGTATCTGGAAGTTTGGCTTTAATCAAAATTTGGTTATGCTTCATAATGCCCTGGGTAGTGTGAATTTGCAGTATTTTGGTATGATTGGTAAATCCTGTGATTTTATAATCGAGGGACCTGTGGGGTTTATAGCTCTCATCATAATAATATCTATTGAGCCGAGTGTTCAAGCTTGTTTAGATAAGCCTGTTTATTTGGGGTTTTTTTGTATCATAGAATCAGTAATGGCAAAGAGTATATTTTTATCATAAGGCCAAACATGATGCTATCCTTCTATTTCAAGGTGTCTAAGTTGGCTATAGTTGGATTTATATTTAGCATAATTTTATTTCTTTAGTATCTGAGATGCAAGTTTGATTACAGCTTCCCTAATGTAAGCTTCATGATCAGCCTACAAAATTACAGGTTTTACCTCTGATGTCTAATAAGTATTAAAATAGTTTTGAATTTCAAGCCTAATTTGATTTGTATACTCCGGATTAAGTATACTAGTGTTATTAAGTTGCCATCTAAAGTGGAGAGAGGAATATTTACATCAATAATAAGTCAGTAATTCTGACAAGGCAGCAATTAATCTTCACCAACAATTAACTTCCCTTTCTGGTATTTAAGCAATTGTAGGGAGACAAATGTATAGTCTATGCTCAGAGGTTGTCCTTGTACAATTATGAATCGTTCAAGTTTATCTTAAAATGTGTCTAAAACCCTAAACCCTTATTATGGACTAAAATTGCTGCATTATTAGTTTTCTGGGCATTGATAGAATGAAAGAAGTCTTTATAGTGAGAATGAAAATATCTAGGAACATTAGTATTGAAAAAGTTTCCTAGTGAAATATAAGATCAGGATTAATTTTATGATATTGCGCAATGACTAATCTTCATTTCTTAGGTGAACTGAAACCCATAATATTATTGCACATTATGTTAAGTAATTCTGAGGAATTATTTGTATATAGATTTTAAAAAAGCATTAAGCTACCTTAATCTTTTTAGATTTATTACCATGTGAGGAACATAGGGATATAAAACTCTGTATAGTCTCAAACTAAAGTAAGGATTGTAGTATGTCGGGTTCACCCTTTAGTGGAGGTCTTAAATATGGATTCCTGAAGGAAGGAAAACAAATACACATATTTGAAATAGTCGGTAAGAGAGACTTTCGAATAAACACTTGAATAAGAAATAGAACAATTATCTGTAAAAGCATAACAAGGTCAAAAATAAGTCAGCTGGCTTCTAAGCTAGCTGAAAAACTTGTGTTGGATGCTATTTGCTGCATAGCTTCATCAGATGACATACAACCCCAGGCAAACAAACATATTGACAATGTAGTAATATTCAAAATATATGTAGGCACCAGAGTAATATGCATAATGAATCTAAATATATGTAAACCTACCTACTTTCCTACTAATTGTAGGTAGAACAAAAAAACCTTTGCAAAAATTAGACATTGCCAGGTGTTAAAATAGATTCTCTGGCTAAAAGGAAGAAGAATTAGAATAACTTAAGGCCAGTTGTTTCTTGTGCGAATAAGCATCAAACCACAGCTTCTTGTAGATCCGGTTGAGCACGAATGGGCGCTTTGTAGAGATCAGTCTTTTAGTCTTGTCAGTCTTGTGATTGTATGTAGAATGTTATCATGAGTAAAATGGAAAGGGAACCCTCTTCTATAGGACATTGCAGATTTTAAGAATATCTGTAATAGGTATGAAATAACTTCTTTTTTATCTTTTTTAAAGAGTGATAAGTAAAAAATCTTGAAAAATAAAATTTGTATCTCCTTTATATGCTATGGATTTCTGTTTTCTGATTTCTCCCAGTAGAGGTTCTTTTGTCTTGTGAAAAAAATATTTTATATTGATGTCTTTGGGTCTCCCTAGTGGCTTACATTTGGCTAGGACTTAATGAACCCTGTCCATTTCAAGACAAACAGGATCTATTTCTGGAAGAATCATGTGGCAAATCCAGTTGCAATTTCTTTGCCGTTAGTATGTTTCTCACAGACACCCTTCAATCTTATATTGGGCCTACGCAATCTATATTCAACATCTTCCTTTCATAATGGCATGGTGTCCAATAGATCAGTATGTTTATCCATGGTAGATTTGAAGTGTTGCATGCAATGCCTGTTTCGAGATCAGCCCAATGCATTCTGGCCTTTTTTAATTCTATGATAGCATTGTTTTTTGTTGTTGTTTTTTTTTGTTTTATTTAAAACAATACATATATACACAAAACTACATTCTACAGCAATCACTCACATCATGTACAGCCACATGTGCAGGATACATTTGGAAGAGGGATGGAAGAATATAAACTTATTTACCCCCTCATAGGATTCCATACATAGCTAAAATCTTAAACCCAAAAATTCCAACTGGATGCCAAACCCCTTTTCTTTACAGTGTCTATTTGTTTATCTTGAACAACATATCTATTTCTAATAATATATCTTTTGATTTCCTGTATCGTAGGGAGCTGATTATGTTTCCAGTATTTTTTTATGAGCCATTTAATTACTAGTAAAATATGTGATATTATAAATTTACATTGAGGGAACTGATCCTCAATTTTTATATGAAGAATTGTCAGTTGGGTGTTACAAGGGACCTCCACCTCAACAATTTCTGACATCCATAAACAATACCTTCTCCAGAATGATTTAATTTTTTACAAACCCCCCAAACATGAAAGGTATTACCTGGTAGGCCACATTCTTTTCAGCACATCATTTTATTATTATGGCCAAACGGGGACAGCCTTCAATAAGCTTAAAAAGCAGATCAGCGACGACTTTACAATGACAGCAAAAGCGCCTCTGATAAAAAAAAAAACATTAACCCAGAGGCCCTTTGGCGCTCATTGCGAGCCACGCAATGAGCGCACAAGGATCTCAGACCACCGAAGCACTTTCTCTGTGTGGCAAACAGCATTACCTGCCTTACAATTTTATTGCCGTCATTTTTTGAAGGGCAAGTCGTTAGTTGCATATAATATGGAACCAATTGGATTGTGGAGTACCCATCTCTTGATCCTTGTGGAAATTAAGTGTTTGATCTTGCAGTAATTGTAATGTTCCTTTAGAGGAATGTCATATGTTATCCTAAGTGGATAATTTAATCATTGTTTATCCAGGAATTTAGTTTATCTTATTCATGCCTTGATAACCAATTTTTTGAATCCTCGATTAAGTCATTCCAGATTAAAGGAGTAGTAAGAGTGGGGGGTTAAGTTAGCTAGTTTAGTTGCTAAGTGATATTTAGTGTTCTTAAGGGGTTTCCCCTCTGTCTTTTAAGCTCTACTGCTTTGGCTATCATAATACCCATAATATAGGCTTTGTGTGTACAAAATAAAATTGATGGAGACAAGACAAATTCTTTATTATCTTTAAAAGAAATTCTGGACCTCTCCCCTCAAAATATCCACCAGCTCTTTATTTTTCAGTAAGAGGGTCTCCACTCATTTTTTTAATGGAAATATTTAACAGTTATGCTAATAGGAGCATGATCTGACCATGTACTTGCATGTATTTTTGCCCCATCACATCGAGTGGTGCGCTAGAAAATAATTAATTCTTGAGAATGAACAATGTCTCTTTGAAAAGAATGTGTAATCCCTATCATAGGGGTACAGAGTTGCCAAATATCATATAAATCCATTTCCGACATTACGCTTTTTAAATGTAAGGCCTTATTGGACAATTAAATCTGATTTATGTTTGGGGATTGAAGATCTATCTTTCAGTGGTTCCAGGATCATACTGAAATCTCTGCATATGATCAATGCTCCTTTCCTTACTTTTCCTGCTATTTTTAAGAAAATTGTTTATTATTCAGGGCATATATATTTACTCGAGTAATAATTTTATTGTTTATTGATCCTATCCAGATAATGAATTTATCATGTGCATCTATTTTCCTAAATTCTTATTTTACTTTTAATTTGTTGCTAAAGAATATTGATACTCCTCTGGACTTACTATTAAAGGTAGAGTCAACTCTAACTCCAAATATTTAGATTTTTATCAATTTCAGGTATTCTTGTTTTAGATGGATTTCTTGTAGACATAATACTTTATGTCCGGTTCTGCTATATTATAAATAGCGTAGCTATGCATTTGTTTCCTTTTCCTTCTTTCTCCTCCCCTTACTCTCTTTCCCACCTTTTCCTTATTAATTCATAAGCCCCTTGGGACAATAAAAGGAGAAAGTTCAAAAGATGTATTAATACTCACTGCATGCATTCCAAACTGGTAGGACTTTATTCACTTGGGCTATCCTTGTTCACAATACCCAGGCTTTGTCCTTTTGTTTTCTCTCTCTCCTCAGGGTAATCTTCCCTTCTTCCTGTTCTCTTTATTCCTTCTTGCTTACTCCTTTGCCTCCTTATAGTTTTCTTCTTAAACTTGTAGACCTCTCCCCTACTGTCTCCTGCTCTCAGGCAATAGTATTAAAACCACACAGCAAGGCCTTAGTTCTTCCCCTTTTTTTTCTCTTTCTATTTAATCTTTTATATATGAAGGGCAAAATAGCAAAATCACTAACTGATTGGCCTGCTGGTATCCTCCTCTCCTCTGATTAAGGTTTCTCTGCTTTGGCTGCTGCTGCTCCCATCTATCGGCACTGTTTCTGAAGTGATGTGATCCCTCCATCTTATAGACCTGTAGGGCACTGCTCCAACTGCTCTGAGTACAAACCGCACCACCTCTATCTTCCTTCTCAATGTCGGCGTCCTCTCTCACAAGACTTGGGAGGTCCGAAATGAGCTGCGGTAGTTTCTCAATTACTTGCTGTATCAGCAGCGTTTTGCAATCAGGGTGAGCCATGCATGCACCTACTGTCTGAGAAGGCAATTCTTATATATAGCATAAAGGGGTGAGGGACATTTTGGAGGTTTTTCGGCTGCTGTTTTCCCCCACAATAATGCAAAGGCCTCATGACATTGACTTTCTCATTTCTAGCCACACCCCCATTTCCCTGTGTCTGATAGCATTGTTGAGCTCTGCAAAATTGCCTTAATATTCCAAAACAGAGCTCCCTGTGAGTTATGGGTATGATGTTCATCATCTGATTCTGGCTCGGAGGATGTATATGTAACATTTTGAAGGTGAACAGGATCAATGATAAGTATAGATTTATGACTCTGTATTTTATATGATCCTGGTAGTAGTTCAGTTTTATCAAACTTAGATAACAAAAGGATATATCTGAAGATAGGATGTTGATGTCAAGACACAAGAAAGCAAATTATCCTCCCAAAATTTTTTTATTGAAACCACATTAGACAAATGGCTTTTCTTAGTAGAATGTAAGTAATAGAGGACCTATAGCATACAAGTGTCCTCACAAGTGATTTACATGTTGTAAGGCCCCCAAACTGCATAGTAGACATCAAGGACTCTCATTCCAGTTGACTCTAGAGAAGATGGCTTGGGTAATCAAAACATTGTTATCGCTCAGGTTCCATAGCTTCATAAAAGAGGGGAGGGGAATCTGCTTTACTCCCCCCAAAAACACTCCTGACTTTGAGTACAGTAATTCTCCCTCAGAATCATGAGGTGCGAGGGCTTCTCAGTGCCCGACGGTCATATCAGCATTATCAGCAGAGGCATCAGGAAAACAGGATCACTGGATCAGCATAACCGTCATGATCTGCTCTTTAGTGAGTTTGAAAAGGCAATCCTATGTGCAGATCCAATCCAGTTCTTCAATTCCTTCTTCAAGGGTAGGAGCAGAGGTTCAGGATACAAAATGATTATAGCCCAGTAAAAAGTAATAAAAGCCTACCCTTTAAATGAAACACACTATTTATATGTCCCAGAAAGAACATAATCTTTATTCCTTGGGACTCATTCTTATATATTTATTGAGGACATGTCTCCACTGGCGAAGTTGGCAGTCTAGGAATCCAGGAACTGATGCTAAGGGGGCTAGGTAGCTAGCCAGGACTTAAATAGTGTATGGGGCCTGGGGCTGAATTACATGTTTAAGCACATACATTTTAGTGGTAACCGTAAGACAATAGATCAAAGGGATATCCCTTACAACGTAATTGACATCCCTTGACTTTTGTCTTTTAAAGCAAAGTTTTTAGTTGTTGGCTAACAACCTAGTTAACTATGCTTAATGTCTAATAGCCCTATTACATTACAGCCTCGTAAATACAAGGTTAGTACTTAAGCCCTAGGTGCTTCAAGTTTGAAAAAGTTACGACCATATTAAATTAGACTGCTGCGAGCATCGTATGAGCTACGCGGCACGGCCGTCTGTGTCAAACACGGGGCAACAGGGCAGGAGAAGTGCAAGCCTGCGAGATGATCTCTAGGCTCCCCACATCATCACTTGCCGCTGGGGTCCTGATCGGGACCTCCATGGCAGTTCTACATACAAGCCCTGCCGCGGGAGGTACTCCAAGTAGCCCCCCCCGACACCTTAAATTAACCCCATCGGGGACTCCTGATCGTGTCCCCATATCAATCCGTGCAGCGGAGGTCCTCTTCGTACCCCTGCTACATTTAAAAATTAAAATTTCCTGCCGCGGGTCCTTAAAGGGCCTGCGGCACACAATTGACCAATCCTGGCCGTGTGGGTACTGTAAGTACCCCCGTGGCACCTAACATTAACTCCCCTCTGTGCTGGGCGTCCCCATTGGGACCCCTGCAGTGTCCCTACATTAACCCTTGCAGCGGGGGTCCCAATCAGTCTCGATCGCAACCCCCACTGCATTTAAAAATTCTAATTTCCCACCTCGCGGGTCCTTAAAGGGCTAAAAATGCGCTAAATAAAATATTAACCCCTGCCGCAGGGGTCCTAGAAGTACCCGCCCAGGCACCTAAAATTAACCCTATCACTCATGGGGCTCTATACAGAGGCCCATGAGGCCTTAAGTAACCCTATCACTCATCAGGCTCTATACAGAGCCCCATTAGACCCCATGAGGCCTTAAGTAACCCTATCACTCATCAGGCTCTATAAAGAGCCCCATTAGACCCTAATTAACCCCATTAGTCTCATAAGAGTCTATACAGACCGTTATTGGACTCTTATTACCCCATTAGGCCAATAGGGGTCTATATAGAATTACAGACGCCGGAGCACTTTTTTGTGCCCGTAGGAATTCTTCTGAGGTCCGAGCTTCACTCCATAGATTTATGGGTGCCTGTTACTATGTTGCTCCCTCAGAGCCTATTTTCAGCTGTTTTTGGGTGTCATCTCACAATGGCTGCTGCGAGGAACATATTGAGGAATCGTTCCTCGCAAACAGCACTAATATGGCTTTTGCGAGGACCGAGGGAACTACGTTTTCTAATTTAATATGGCCCTAAATCAGCACCACAGAAAGCCTATGTATTAAACACAGCTCAAAACACATTATACATATTACAATAATCACATCAGAGGGGGAAATAGGGAATTGGGCTAGCCACTTAGAGAATAGCCTTTATGGGGATCTGGAGACCAAGAGAGCCACCTTGGGTCAGTTTTATGACAAGTCCAATTTTTTAAAACTGGATCCAGGAGAATCAGAACCCGTGATTTTAGCATGTTAAGGCAGCTTAGATAATTGTTAGAAAAACTGAGAAAACTAATAGTTTATGCATGAAGAAAAGGCCTCTGATCTTCACATACAATTTTGGGCCCTGAAGAGCCGTTGGTTGTGGGGTTCAGAGAAAACTCATATCAATAATTTATTGGACAGTTATTCCCTAGAGTTCAGGAATAAGATATTTTCACTTATTACCTAGATGTGAATAAAGCCACAGGTTGAGTCCCTGAATATAATGGAATCCATTCCTCTGAGGCATATTATTTTTTAACTTAGTTTGTCAGAAAATTTTTCTATTATGTAGTCTTTAATTCCCTTTTATTTCAAATGTTATAAAGTTTGGCAGTGCAGTTCCCTTTCTTTTTTTTCTAAGCAGGCCTATATGGCTAGTATATTTGCTTATAATATTGTTCCTTGGTAATTATTTACTTTACTTCCTAGCAATTATAAATGTTTAATTGCTGAGAAGTAAATAAATCAAGTAAAAGGCCAGTATAAAGTCCACATAAGCTAGTGGGACATATTTCTGTGTTTATGTTTAGGAATAAAGCTTTTGTAGTCTTAATTAATTGTAGTCTTATAGCTGCTTGTCAAATGTCAATTCCAACTCCATTCCGTGTTCAATAATCAACTTTTCTAGCTTCGGCCTCAGTAACATATATTTACCTCATATAAATCAAATTTGTAAGTTTTATTTCCTTCATAAAGATTCCTCCATCAAATGTAAACAGAGAAACAGTTTTTAGTATAGATCTATGTTAATGTATTTAATCAGATATATGTCAGACAATCTGGCAATAAGTGGAAATTAGTTACTTCAGTGACAAACAGTCTTTATGTAAAATTTGCTGAAATAGATATATTTTAGAGATATTTTATCCAGTCAGTTTTTATTTTAGACTCACCCAACTGGAACAGACATTTTGATAATTCATATTTGTTTGTTGATTTTTGTCTTGACCATATAGAAAGGATTACATTTTTAGATGATGTTAGCAAAATTTGATGTTGATGATAATCTCTTCTCTTTCCTCTGCCCTCTTTCAGTCATTATTTAACTTATTATAGTTTATATTATATGTCACATAAAATATATAGATAGTGCAGTTAGGTAAATTAAAGCAAGATCATTATCCAATTACTGAGGAGCCACCACCCTCTGCTTCTTTGAGAACTGCAGCTCAAATGTATGTAATATTCACAGATACAAAACAATTTAGGGCCTTCTAGTGACAGCTTAGAATCTAGAAGTAAACTTTGGGGGAGTTAAGAGAAATTTTTAAATGCCTCTTGATAAATGATTTGACTGATCATTCCTTGAAACAAAACTGGGTTTTGAAAGTTGGGGTACTTTACAGCAATCCTGAAAAATGTATACCCCTTTTTTTATGCTCAGTCAACATAGAGGATTCCTTATAAGGTGGAGGATAAAAGGTTAATGAGTATATAGAAAATATATAAACTATATTTCTAATTAAATACAGATCACACTTGTGAGGAGGTGTAAACAAAAAGTAAATGTATAAATATTACAGTAGCCTTTTATGAACACTTTTACACTACATAATCAGATTGATTACCTATGTAAACTGCAATCTAGCCTATGACTTCTGTGTTTACAGAACTGAAAATACATTGTTACCTTGGTTTTCAAGAGACAAACACAAAACACTGCACCGATAACATTATGTTCATATGCAAACTGGTCTATAAATTTAACTTTCACCAGCGTCAAGTCACCAACTTAATTTTCCAGCAACTCTAACATGTTATTAAAAAAATGTTACCTTGTGCCAAGTGATCATTTCACTACTAAATATTTTTTTAAGACTTAAATGGCAATATTCACACTTAGTAGTTTTCTATGTAAGATTTGAGTTTTTCCTGATTTTTAGTCATAGATACAATTTTTTTACATAATATATTTTCCAATATTATGTATGTAAATATGGCAGTTTCTATATTTGTAGATACATCCACATTAACTTTTTAGGTCATAATATAATTCCTTAGACTAGTGTAGGAATCTTATTCAACCTCTTTTATTTCTCAATGAAGACCAGATAGCTTTGTCTACATATTTGCGTCATGTCGTTTTGACGTGCTAGAACCCACTATTCTGTTATATATGTTTGATGACCTTTGAATATTCATTCCAGCAAATCATTTGCCATTTTGACATTTGCTAAAACTAGAAGTAGTTATTGAGTCAAATAAAAATTAAGTAAAGTATTATTGAAATTGAACTATACAGCAATAGTGCTCAACAGCCAGTCCTAGGACCTGTGCGATGCATTGAGACTTTATTTGGTACTTATAGTTCTTTGATCTGTAGTTTATATCTTGTATCTCACCAGAACACTAACATTCCCAATGCACTGTGTAGAATGTCAGACAATGCTCAGGGAAGATTTACTATTCCTGCCCACAATACCCTAAATACTTCCTGGCTGTGCCCCCTGCAAACAAGCTCTCCTAGGCATCTGCCTTTTTCTTCTAATGGGAAATAGGATCTTGGTGATTTGAATCTATGCAGCTTTCATGACAGTTACTGTGAGATCTACAAATTACCTTTTATATATATACTGTTAGACCTTTTAGAGATATACAGTTAGACCTCAATCTACCTTTTGGACCACTGGTAATAGCATATCTATAGTGTGGTGTGTGAGTTATTGTCATTATTGTTACTCCAAAGGAAAATGTTATTATATACTCCTTACCTCGCTCCACCTTCAAAATCTCTTTAAAACACATTTATTAAAAAAGCCTATCATCTTTAGCCTCTTCATTCACTATGCATCTATCACTTTCCTGTACCTCACCCACTCCCTTTAGATTATAAATTTGTGAGTTTTAATCTTGTGAGGTGCTTTAGAGAAAGCACTGTGTATATTTGATTGAAAGTTCAATTCCATTATTTTTCATGATGTGGTATTGTTTATACTTGTATCTAACCCCTGTATTGCGCTGCGGAATATGTTGGTGCGTTATAAATAAAGGAGAATAATAATAATAATAATAACATATATTTTAATTATATTTCAAAACAACCTTTATTTGCTATATACCTACTGCCACAAAACCATACTTTAATTATTCAAATATTGCAGTTTCTACAACTGTAATCATAATTTTACAGAGGAAGGACCCAGATAAGGATATAGAAGATACAATTAAGCACATACAATAGAAATCATTATTCATTTTGTCATCTTCAGATTGTAAGATCCCAATGAGTAGAGAAAACAAATAATTTTGTGTTAGTTTAATCCTGCTATAGGTCTCATGCATTTAGTTTATACTGCTGCAAATATGCTGTAACGCTTTATAAATAAAAAATAATGATAATTTTATTGGAACAGAGAAGAAAATATGTACCATCAAACTACCTTTCAGCAATTGTCATAATTTTTATTGTAATCCTAAAACACAGCAGATTTCACTGAAAACTATGAAATGTGGGTGTACAGAAAATTATTTATTTTAAGCTATATATCAGAATAATGTGCATAATATGTGTTATGAATTGCAAATAAAATACTAAATAAAAAAGGACCTTACCTCTTATTAACATTTTAATAAACTCATAAATCACTACATGTATTATTCCAATGCGTCATTATCTTCTCACAATTTTATAAGATTTACCGTGCCATAATGTTTTTTTATGTTTGCTGTTGGTACAATTATTTCTCCTACCTGGATTTGTTGATTTAATTGATCAGTGGAAGGTTGTGTATTACACCTCCTACTGTTTTCAGAATGTTTCTAAAAGAAAAGATATTGTTTTCTATTATATTAGTCACTATAGCTCGTTTCTATACTTGAATACCTTTTAGTAGCCATAGATTAAAATGTGCTATTAACAATCTTGACAAAATTTTTGACTTTACATACTTTGGAGCTGTAAATGTAATTATAACCTTAACTAAATCACACATCCTCCACAATTTCAAGGTTATACATTATCCTGGTATTTGATGGAAGCCATGATGCCATGGATCCTAACAAGATTCTCAAGCCTTTGGAAACAAAACAGCCCTACAGCATTAGAGATACACCACCATACCATTTGTGATTAGGTTCTTTTCTGCATCAACTTGACTCTTTTTTATGCCAAATCCACCTCTGTTGTTTGTTAACAGAAAATACTATGTTTGACTAATTTAATCATAGATCCTGTTTCCAATCAAAGCTAGTGATTGGAATTTGCTAATTTCAGACACTTACGGTTTTGGTTTGATGACAACAGAAGCTTTCTTCTGTCAGCCCTTCCAAATTGTTTGTTGGAATGTAGGTACATCCCAGGATGCAACTTTCTCCTGCTATTGTCCAACTGTGATACTTGGAGGAAGTTTTCCATCTTGAACCACTATATGTGGGGACAAAATACCATTGGGTCCTTTATCAAGAAAATTCATCACAGTTCCAGTTGTTTTAAACTTTTTAATTGTTGCCTTAATAGTAGGGATACTTATTTTTAGTTATGAAGCTATTTTATAGCCATTCTCTGACTTAGGAAGGTCACCAAGCTTATTCCTCATTTCATTTGTGTATTTTCTGATCTTCCACATGTTGATGAATGGCTCAGTGTTTTTGGCCGCTGTGTCACCTCATATTTAAATCCCAGTGAAACAGGAAGTCATGGATAACCACTTGAGAATTCCTGTAGGTTCAGTTGTGTATAAAAAAGGAAAACTATGAATGAGAATATATATAATTTAGATTTTGTTACTAAGAATTTCCAGGGGTCCAATAAGTGTGACGGGTTTCTGAGAAAAAAAATATTTTTATATAGTGTGACAAGGATGGCCGTTTACCACAAGAAGTCTTTGCGACAAAAAGGTTCAGCAATACAGATTTTTGATGCAGAAGACTTGTTTATTAGTAGGTCTCATAAACAAGGATGAGAAGTAGAAAAAATGAAAATAAAAATCTACATATACGTTCTTACTTCACATACCGGAACACCCTGACTACACCCGGGCAGCTTCCCTGCTCCGGAGAAATTATGTAACAAAAAGAAAACAAATGAATGCAGTTTTACTTCTAGCAGAAGTCTCTGCTGTGAGGGATAGTGCCACCTTGTCGCCAGGATACAAATATTTTTCTTATAGTGCCACCTTGTGGCCAGGATACAAACAGTCTCTTATAGTGCCACCTTGTGGCCAGGATACAAACAGTCTCTTATTTGATCAGAAGTCTTTTCCACATCTTTAAACAAGTAACAGTGGATGAAGCATAGGGCCCACCCGTCTCTCCCATATGCTTCACCCCAGGGACCCTTTGATATTGCAATAGTAACACTGCAATTTAACAGGACAAGCACTCAGCCTCTTCCCTGGGGTATGGTACCTTCATTCGGTGCCTCTGACAGCTCCACAATCGCTTAGATACCTTAGGCTACTCTGCCTGGGAATCCTCAATACTCGCTTCCCTTACTTGGTGCCTTTGTAGTTTCACCTCCTGAGTCTGTAGTCGCTCTGTCAGCTCTGTTCGTCCAGCAACTACAAACAGCACACACTCCTTTCTGTTTTCCAAAACTCGCAGCCCCAGTGAACAAGGTGATCTCCTCCAGGTTTGTTTTCCAGAGTTCAAAAAGGTAGATCCACACAGGATCAGCCAGCAAGCTCCTCTCTCATGGCTTGCTCTGGCTGCTAGCAGCAGCAGTACACAACTTAGGCCAGAGCCTAATCAGCCACCCCTTTCCATGTCTGCTTTCCAGGCTTTAAAATGAAACTGCACCTGCACCAATTAGTAGTTCTTCAGGAGTTAACTCCGTCACTCCTGTCTTTACTTGGCACCATCCTCTAGGGGGCAAACGATCACAATAGTTACACAGTTATATAGTAATTGAGGTTGAAAAAAGGCTTTGAGTCTATCAAAATCAACCTTTTCATTTTATATTATTTTTATTTTAATATTGTACAAAGCATACACATTTAATCATACATAAACATACATTCATAAACACACCATTAAAATAGAGGTAACAAGCATTTCTTTGTGTTCAATCAAATGAGAGTCCAGGAAACAAAGGTAAACATAACCAAAGATAAAGTTATATGGTATTCTGGTCCCAACCATTTGGTGGCAATATATTTCCCTTTTATATTACTGCGAATAAGGCCCCTTTCTAATTCTCTATCTCTGTCCATTATTCTTTTTACTTCAGCCCAAACGGGTATACATTTTGACTACCATGATTTAACTATAAGCCATTTCGAATATAAATATGGGAAATCAAAAGTTTGCATTGTGGTGGGATTTGATCAGGAAAAATATTAAAAAGAAAGATCTCTAGTTTTTTCAGCAATAATACCTTTGTCATATTCAAGATTTGAGACATACATCGATTCCAGAAAACTTGAACAATGGAATATTGGCATCAAATGTGTATATGAGAACCTTCCTTCCCCCACCCACCCCAACATATTTCAGATTTTGTTGAATTACATAAGTAGTTGGGCCCAGGTACCATCTTCGAATTAGTTTAACTTAAAGCTCTCTCCTAACTAAAAGGCAGGCTTTAAACCACTCTTCTATAGACCATGACATTTCCATATTTACTCATCCAGTTAGTCTTATTCCATTCATCTCTTATATTTACAATTTTACCACATTAAGATATAATATGGAGATCTTGTTTTTTGATAAGAATCTGTTCTATCGGTGAGTATTCTCTAAAGTTGACTAATTGGAAGCCCAGGGATTCTAATTCTGTTTTGATAATCAAATAATCTAGCCAAGTTATCCCAGTCGATTGAAATTTGTCTAAGATAATTTGATTTGGAGCCAGAGCATTTTCTCATAAAAATTCCCTATTGCCTTCAACCAACATGCTGTCCATTTATTCAGAGTGACATTTTTGCTGGAGATAAGAGAGAGGGATATTTGGCTAACTATTTGGCTAACTGCATGGTGTCTCTATTTCCATACCAAGGGCCTCATTCTATTACCGGCCGTAAATCGGCCGTAAGGCTGCGATTCCTTGCGGGGGTTCAGTTAACTCGCGATTCTATTATACGGCCCCGCAAGGATCTCCTTTTACGGCCGGCCGCATATCTTGGAACCGGCCGTAATCTGTGAAATCTAAAAACGCAAAAATAAATTCAAGCCTGCACTGTACAGCTCTGTAAATGCTAGGGATCATATTGGGGGACATGAGGATTAAAAGGAACCCCCTCTCAAGCTTGCACATCTGCCCAAACCCGAGTTCAAATTAACTGTTTATTTTCCGGCTGCGGCGTGGGCGTGTCTGAGGTGCTCCAAGCACTCTGGACTTTTTACATGGATATTTTACGGATAGTATAAATAAAATATTTTACGGATTTGAGTATAGGATAATTATGTGCTATTTTTTCTAACACCTAAAATCCCTTTATAGTCTTCTCAAAGTGCAGGATGGCTTTATTTGAGCTATTTTATGTGCTTAATTGGTGCTAGCGAGACCTCTTTCCTGCAAGTAAGCTGCGGCTCGTTTTTAGCCTTGCAGAGAGGTTTCCCGGAGCAATTGAATTGCAAAACTCTTGCAGCCGTTTTAGATCAAAGGCTTTCCTCTGGCGCGAGCGGCCGCAAGAGATAGCAAGGCACCGGCCGCAAGCCTGCCGGAGCCTCCGGCCGTAAGGGAATAGAATAGCCGAATAGCTTGCGGCCGGTCCTTGCGGCCCCGCAACGGCTGCGGCCGCTAATAGAATGAGGCCCCAATAGTGCAGCATTGAAAAGATACCCCTTGATAACATCATTATTTATTTTATTTCTATTCCTGGGAGCCAGAGCAGAACATCCACTGAGAATCCCCCAAGGAGATCTTGTTCCAATTTAAGCCATTTACATTGTTTTGAGGATAAGTTCCATGGTAATAGGCGATTCAAAAATATATTCAATAGTCTTTGAAACAGCAAAAACCTGGGCACAACCTGGGCACAACTTGCGGAATACATCTCATAAAATAGATAATTTGGGGGATTATCATAATTTTTATCAAAACTATTCTTCCCAACCAAGAAAGATGGATCGATATCCATTTCGACAGAATTTGGTTAATCTGTTCGTATATCAGCATAGGATTATCTTTTAAAATACTATTTATTAAGGGTATAAAAGTTATGTTCAGGTGTTTTATACTGTTACTGTTCCAATTAAACTCTGCATTTGAATTTCATATCATTGAGGTATTTTTGATCATTGAAAAAGTCACAGGATAAAAGTGACAAAATGCGTCTGTTCAGTATTTTTCCTATGTATTTATGTTTTTATAATATTAGAGTCACTTTATAATTTGCCATTTTTATTATTTTTCTTCGCTATTGAACATATTTTATTATATATATATTTTTTTTTTCAAACATTGAATAAATTGGATATTTATATTGAAACCATGTTTTATATAGTATTTTGATTAAAGACACCTATTACTCCAAAGGTGATTTATTAAACCTGGCCAAAATATTTATATTTGGGCACCACTATGTATTGATAGTGTTGTAATATTCCCCATGCTCTGAAAAGTACACAGATACATTACCCTAATACCCACAAGCCAACACGTGTTTGGAAGTCTATAATATACCTCATAGACTGTGGTTAGAAAAGGTGAGAGCTTTACCTACTGACCTCTGTGAACAAGGGTTTGGGATTACAATATATCGGTTATTTTGCACTAGGAATTGGTGCGCTATCTCTCCCCATGCCTCATCTCTAGGTTTACTTTTAACATAAGAAATAAAGTCTATAAGCCTCCTGGTATTATCAGGGACCTGTCTATTATGTAAGAAACTGACCTGATCAAATTTAATTAATTTGGATATACATTTTTTAACCTATTTGCCAGAATCTTTGCATTGATTTTGGTGTCAGTATGCAACAAAGAGATGGGCTTCTAGTTTTTACATTATTCTGGGTCTTTATCTTGTTTAAGTATGTTAATGATATGAGCTTTCGGACATCTCAGGAGGCATATAACTCAATTATTTTATTTCATTAAACATACTGCACAGGTATAGACTCTGGTGCTGAGAAAATGTTTTATAATATACATTTATAAAGCCGTCTGTTCCAGGAGATTTATTCACTTTGAAATCTAAAATAGTTACCTCAAATTCTTTTTTAGTTATCTCCTGATTAAGTTTCAACAATTCATCTGGAGTTATTTTAGGGAGAATAATCTCCTTATTTTAGGGAGATTAATCTCCTCTAAAAAATAATCTATTTCGCTTTTAGAAGGTTTAACAAAACCAACTTTCAAGATTGTATAGAGTCTTATAATATGATTCAAAAGTTTCTCCTATATCCTTGGGGTGGGAGAATTTCACATGATTTTTATTTCTTATACTCCGGATTCTTTGTTTAATCTTTTTTTATTTTATTTTATTAACCAAGAATTTACCTGCCTTGTTTCCCAAGGCATGATATCTACAAATCATATTATCAGTTTGAGCTTGTAGGATCTTTTGAACCTGTAGTTTTATTTTCTTAATCTGGCTACTTAGATTTTGGTCCAGTGAAATTTTATTTTCATTTTGGAGTTTATTTAATTTGATATATAACTCTCTTAGGGGTTTACCTCTAATTATTTTCAGAAATGCAGTTCTCACTAAGAATAAACCCCTAACGTACGCCTTATGGGCGTGGTATATGACAAAACTGAATCTTTATTAATATCAAAAAAACTACTAATATCCTCTTTCAATTTAACCCTGAATCCCTAAGATTACAACTGTACTGCATCCATCTTCCAGTGTCTAATATTTTTGGAATATTGGGACTCCTTCATAATCATGCATATCATGGCATTATCCAACAAGGTAATGTCACCTATCTTAATAGATTCAACCAATTTTAAAGTGTATAAATCCGTAATTTTTTTTATCTAATCTGGTATACGTATTATGCCTACCAGAATAGTACGTATAGTCTTTTATCTCAGGTTTAAGTGTTCTACAGCAATCATAAAGTACGCTTCTATGAATTATCATGGAAAATTATTTAGCTAATCTTTTGCAAGTTTCAAACGAGCCTTGTTTAAGCAAGGAAGTACTATCCAAAAATAACTCATATTAAGTGTTCACAAAGGATTAGTCTACCTACTGTACTTTGATCTTATTAATTTGTTTGAGGACTTTCTTCAAAAATTTAATTTGATTATAGTTAGGTATATATAAATTTGCAATGGTATAGTGATCATTATTGATCTTTTCTTGCCATACAATATATCTACAATTTTTATCTAAAATCTTGTTTTGTTCACATATTGCTAATTTCCTTTTAAACATAGTAGCAACCCCTCTGGTTTTATATTTATATGTAGGTTTACATATCTGCTTTTTCTTTATTAAAAACTAGCATTGCTGTCGTTCTTTTAAATGGAGTATTAAGGCCTTGAGCATTTTAAGAAATCATTTTAATTCACATACCTGCTACAATAAAAATGTCTAAGCAAATTTCCTTTAAGATTCTCTTTGATTGAGCATTTGCATACCTCTATGCATTCAAAAACATTCACCCTCACCCTCATACCGATTGCTGTATTATGTTATTCTAAATGATGTGGAGATGTTTAGCCAAACGTTCAACATGTAAACAAGAGTGGAGAAAGTGTGAGGCTTTCTCTAAAGCTATAAGTATCTTGCCGTATTTGTCTGTTTTATTTCTTCATATAGGAACAGGGAGGTAGTTGGGTTACAGTTACTAGGGGAAGCAGGAACAGGCGCAGGAGGGAGGCCAGTTCTGAGTTGGCAAACACCAACAGATTTGCCAGATTGAGTGAAACTGTTAAGGATGTAGTATTTTCTGAGATACTACTAGTGCCACGTGCTAGCGCAGAGAGGCAGAAGGAGCATAGGGAGGTTTATGCATGGCTAAAAATGTGGGGTTTGGGTTTTTAGAGCACTGGGCTGACTTCTCACTTGGTCACAATCTCTATAGCAGGGATGGATTGCACCTTAATGCTGAGGGAGCTTTTGTGCTAGGGGATAGCATGGTAGGAGGGACAAGATAGAATGGGGTAGTAAGTGTAGAGGGGGTAAGGAACTTATTAACTAGTCATGGGGGGGATATGGGGGGAGGGTGAGTACAGTCAATAGGGAGATATTGCTAAGTAACTAAAGTAAAGTGGCAGGCACTTCAGAACTACAGATTTATAACATAAGGTGTATGCTTGCTAATGCCAGAAGCTTGCCAGGAAAAATGAGAGAGTTAGAATTATTAGCAATTAATGAAAAATGGGATTTAATAGGCATTACTGAAACATGGTGGGATGAATCTAATGACTGGACTGTTAATCTGACCTATTTAGGAAAGATAGAGGCAATGGTAAAAGAGGAGGAGGGATTTGTCTGTATGTAAAACCTGAATTTAAGCCTATAGTCAGAAAATATATTTATGCTGGAACTAGCGGTAATGTTGAATGTTTGTGGATAGCGCTAAATAGTGGAGGAGCTAATTCTAAACGCATATTGGTGGGAGTATGCTATAAACCCCAGAAATAATTGAAAGTGAGGAAATGCAATTATTGTTACAGATTGGAAATGCAGCTAAGCATGGGCAAGTTTTAATAATGGGAGATTTTAATTACCCTGAAATAAACTGGATAAATGAGACCAGCTGTTCAGCTAAGGGGAGCAGGTTCTTGAGTACACTCAGAGTTCTTTATCTGGCCCAGGTTATACAAGAACCTACTAGAAATGAGGCTATCTTAGATTTAGTTATCACAAATAATATTGATATAGTATCAAATGTGGAAATAGGGCAACCTTTGGGAAACAGTGATCGCAACACAGTCTCATTTGAGATTGAATTTAAAAAAACATAACTGTAAGGGGCTAACCAAAACTCTTAATTTTAAAAGGGCAGATTTTAACAGTCTAAGGGCAGTGATACAAAGTATAGACTGGGACAGAGAACTGACAGGTAAAAATACTGAACATAAATGGACCATGTTAAACATACTTATCACCATATACCATGTGGAAATAAAAGTAGGAGTAAATCAGAAACCCATGTGGCTTAACAATGAATTAAAGATGAAGATGAGGAGTAAAAAACAGGCATTTAAATTATACAAAGAAGACGGGACAGAGACTGCTTTACGCAAGTACAAGGAAATCAACAAGGCTTGCAAAAGGGCTATTAGACTGGCTGAAATCGAAAAGGAAAAGTCATAGGAACATTACAATGTGACATAGGCCGTCTGATGATTAGTGACCAGGAAAAGGCAGATGAGCTAAATAGGTTCTTTTCTTCGGTATACACAAGGGTGGTTAGGACACTGCAGCATAATGGGGCTACACTACCTTCACCAAATAACTGGTTATCGCAGGAAGAAATCCAAAAGAGTTGGAAAAAATAAATATTCATAAAGCCCCAGCTCCTGATGGAATATATCCAAGGGTACTGAGAGAACTGGGTTCTGTAATAGCCAAACCATTATATCTAATTTTTCAGGATTCACTCACCACAGGGTCTCTACCAGATGACTGGAGAAAGGCAGTGGTGATACCTATATTTAAGAAGGGAGCAAGAGCAAATCCGGGGAATTATAGACCAGTGAGTCTCACTTCAGTAGTGGGAAAGCTTTTAGAAGGGTTAATAAGAGCTAATATACAGGAATATGTCTATTCAAACAGGATTATAAGTAGGAGCCAACAGGGATTTATGAAGTATAGGTCATGTCAAAGAAACCAAATTAGTTTCTATGAGGAGGTTAGTAGAAACTTGGATCAAGGCAACTCAGTGGATGTAGTCTATTTGGATTTTGCAAAGGCTATTGATACAGTGCCACATGGGAGACTATTGAGTAAACTAAGGGATACAGGAATTGCCATAAATATTTGATTGGACTAATGTGGTAAGTGGGGTTCCTCAGGGCTCAGTATTAGGTCCCCTCCTTTTTAACTTATTTATTAATGACTTGGAAGTAGGATTGGAGTAAGGTGTCTCCATTTTTGCTGATGACACAAAGTTGTGCAAGGTAATTAAATCTAAACAGATTTTCATAAATTAGAGGAATGTGCATTTAAGTGGCAGATGAGATTTAATACGAATAAATGTAAAGTTATGCATCTGGTAAGGAAAAATAGCCATGCAATGTATAATCTTAATGGAGCAAATCTAGGGGTATCAGATATTGAAAGGAATTTGGGAGTACTTGTGGACAACTGCCTAGGTAACAGTGCTCAATGCCAAGCAGCATCTGCAAAAGCAAGTAAAATATTAGCATGTATTAAGAAGGGTATAGAAGCAAGGGAAGCAAATATAATTCTGTCACTATACAAATCCCTAGTACGCCCTCATTTGGAATATGGAGTACAATTTTGGGCACCACTTCATAAAAAAGACATTTTAGAGCTGAAAAAAGTACAGAGGAGGGCGACAAAGCTAATAAAGGGAATAGAGGGGCTAAGTTATGAAGAAAGACTAACGAAATTAAACTTATTTGCTCTAGAAAAAAGGCATCTAAGAGGGGATATGATTACCTTATAAAAAATATATCCAGGGTCAATACAAGGCTTTGTCAAGGGAACTTTTTGTGCCAAGAGGTTTTCAACTGACAAGGGGACATGCTTTGAGATTAGAAGTAAAAAGATTCCACCTGAAAGAAAGAAATACAGTAAGGGTAGTTAATCTGTGGAATTATCTACCAAAGGAGGTGGTGACAGCAGATTTGATAGATAACTTTAAAAAGGGATTGGATATATTTTGAAATAAAAGGGGCATAAAGGGCTATCCTGGATAAATAGAGAGGGAGGATTGATCCAGGGATGAATGCGATCACCAGTATCTGGGGTCAGGAAGGAATTTTATATTTTTTTCTCTGTTGAGACAATTGGCAAAGTTTCTCTGTTTTTTTTTTCTGTTTGCCTTCCTCTGGATCAATAAACAAAAAATCAGCATATTGCAGATCACAGGAGATCTAAAAAGGTAGAACTTGATGGACTAAAGTCTTTTTTCAACCTAAATTACTATTTAACTATGTAGGTAAGATTATATTCATATGTCTTTCACTCCTTTAATACATTAACGTAAAGTCAAAATGTATGCCTTCTTTTAACATAATAATAAGAAGGCCTCATAATATTCTTAAAGGTATATGTAAGTGAGCTGGGTTATTAATGCATCTGATAGAGGTAGAATTTATAGTGTCTGAAAACATTTTATTGCATGAAAAAAATCAAAGTAAACAGTTAAACCATTAGCCTGAAATTTTGCTTATTTTCTTGCTTTTGCAAAGAGTTTTCTCTCAATGTTGACACCCCCTGAAATTCCCAGGAAAAATTAGCAAATCTTATACATTGTTTCTTTTTTTGCCTGGGGATTGTACAGACATGCTCAGTTATCACCTGCAGTCTTCCCTACTGTGGGAAGTCACATGATGTCAGACACTTTCCTTTAGATTTCTGTCCCTTCATTCACTGATTATTTTATCTACATCCCAGGTGATACTTCCCCAGCCCCAGAGAATTGCCCCATCACCTCCCCAACTCCAGATAATTGCCCCAGTCCCAGAGAATTGCTCTGTGACCTCCTCCAACCCCAGAGAATTGATCCCAACCCTAGATAATGGCCCCACAGACCCAGAGAATTGCCCCATGACCTCCCCCAACCCCAGATAATTGCCCCCAGCCTCAGTAAATTGCCCCATGATCTCCCCCCACCCCAGATAATAATTGCCTCCCAGCCCCAGAGAATTGCCCCAGCCCAAGATAATTGCCCCACAGTCCCAGATAATTGCCCTGTGACCTCCCCGAGCTTCAGAGAATTGCCCCATGACCTCCCCCCGCCCCAGAGAATTGCCCCGTGACCTCCCCCAACCCCAGATAATTGCCCCAAGCCCCAGATAATTGCCCCATGACCTACTCCAGCCCCAGAGAATTGCCCCCGAGCCCCAGAGAATTGCCTCATGACCTCCCCCAGCCCCAGAGAATTGCCCCTGAGCCCCAGAGAATTGCCCCATGACCTCCCCAACCCCAGAGAATTTCCCCCCAGCCCCAGAGAATTGCCTTGTGACCTCCCCAACCCCAGATAATTGCACCACAGCCCCAGATAATTGCCCCGTGACCTCCTCCAGCCCCAGAGAATTGCCCCCAGCCCCAGAGAATTGCCCTGTGACCTCCCCAACCCCAGATAATTGCACCACAGCCCCAGATAATTGCCCCGTGACCTCCTCCAGCCCCAGAGAATTGCCCCCAGCCCCAGAGAATTGCCTCGTGACCTCCTCAACCCCAGAGAATTGCCTCCAGCCCCAGAGAATTGCCCTGTGACCTCCCCCAACCCAGGTAATTGCCCCCAAGCCCCAGAGAATTGCCCCCTAGCCCCAGCTACTTGTCCCACAGCCCCAGAGAATTGCCCCATGACCTCCCCCAACCCCAGAGAATTGCCCCTGAGCCCCAGAGAATTGCCCCATGACCTCCCCACGCCCCAGAGATTTGTTCCGTGACCTCCCCCAACCCCAGATAATTGCCCCCAGCCCCAGATAATTGCCCCATGACCTCCTCCAGCCCCAGAGAATTGCCCCCGAGCCCCAGAGAATTGCCTCATGACCTCCCCCAGCCTCAGAGAATTGCCCCTGAGCCCCAGAGAATTGCCCCATGACCTCCCCAACCCCAGAGAATTTCCCCCCAGCCCCAGAGAATTGCCCTGTGACCTCCCCAACCCCAGATAATTGCACCACAACCCCAGATAATTGCCCCGTGACCTCCTCCAGCCCCAGAGAATTGCCCCCAGCCCCAGAGATTTGCCTTGTGACCTCCCCAACCCCAGAGATTTGCCTCCAGCCCCAGAGAATTGCCCTGTGACCTCCCCCAACCCCAGGTAATTGCCCCCAAGCCCCAGAGAATTGCCCCCTAGCCCCAGCTACTTGTCCCACAGCCCCAGAGAATTGCCCCATGACCTCCCCCAACCCAAGAGAATTGCCCCTGAGCCCCAGAGAATTGCCCCATGACCTCCCCCAACCCCAGAGAATTGCCCCTGAGCCCCAGAGAATTGCCCCATGACCTCCCCAACCCGAGAATTGCCCCCCAGCCCCAGAGAATTGCCCTGTGACCTCCTCCAACCCCAGATAATTGTCCCACAGCCCCAGATAATTGCTCCGTGACCTCCTCCAGCCCCAGAGAATTGCCCCCAACCCCAGAGAATTGCCCCCAACCCCATAGAATTGCCCCCAGCCCCAGAGAATTGCCCCCAGCCCCAGAGAATTGCCCAGTGACCTCCCCCAACCCCAGGTAATTGCCCCCCAACACCAGATAATTGCCCCACAGGTAGCAGTTATGCTTGAGAGTTTTCTCCATCTCATTAAGGTCTTTTGTGAAATATCCAAGAAGATGTTGATATCATGCTAAGCTTATTTTCTTCATTAATTCTCTCATAATGGAATCTTTATTTGTGAGGAAATGTAGCTTCACTATAACATCTCTAGGTTTGGTGACCAAGAGATTTTTAGATAGAGGTGTCCTATGTATTATATCTATCTTATTATCCCCTTGGGTCATTGGCTCCTTTATAGTGCAAAGTAACTTGGTTACAAACTTTTCCAAGTCACTGTTGGGTACAGATTCAGTCTCAGATTGCTCCTTCTGGATCGATCTTCGGCATTATCAATCCTCGCTCTGAGGTTATTTACATTTGCTTCTAGGCCAGAAGAATAGGATAATAGAGCTTGGTGGTCTTGTGATCACTTTTCAAGTTTACTTTCAGTCTCCTGCAATCTAATATTTGTTTATTTAATAGCTTTAGAATGATCTAGAATCTGTTGTTTTAATTGTCGAGTTAATGAATGAAACTAGGGGAAGATTTCTGATTTATTGATCTAATTAGATCTAATTTTTGTGGCAGAACTGTTCTGTTTCATAATGAAAAAGAAGATTTGTTCGTTAGGTAAGATTAACGGCTTATTAGGTATCTTTCTCCTCTTAATTCCATCAACATCTGATATCTCAGATAGCTAAACTTTACCTCCTTGTTCTTGGTCACCTCCAAAAAATAATCACAGATTTAACCAAAATTGTTATTTATACTTTAGACAAACAAGGGGAGATGAACAAGTCTTTAATTTATAAGAGCTAGTATATACAGCACCCCAGTCAATAGGTGCACCCATAGGTGATCTCTCTCAGTTTGGGATGGCTCTATGTCCCCCTTGTTATCCTTAAATCCTTTATTTAAGCAAGTAAAACTACCTTCAAGTGTTGGTACAACTGGGTCCTCAGATCTTCTTGTTGTGACGCCAACCTCTGTTCTAATAGTAAGTATAATAAAACAATCTCTATAGGATTCCCAGCTACAGAATTATCATCTTTCTCCTTCCACTTCCCTCCCCCTTTCACTCTTTCCTTAACTCCTTTTTTTTACACTTTTCCTCTTACTCCCTTCTCAGCCCCTCACAATTGCGAATTGGACCACAGCAAATAGCTACCTCCGATTACTATAGGCTGTTACTCCGCAGTCTGTTTTAGCCTATTTAAAAGGACCCTTATATAAGTATATTCAGGGGCAGGGCAGTCATATTATATTAGAGAAAGGAAAGAGTATTTACCCTTGGTGTCCATGCATCCACCGGATTTTCCTCCTCTTCATCTAAGGGATAGTCAGAGTGCTTTATTCCACAAGGAGTTAATGGGAGAGGGGGAAAGGCAATCACCATCTCTTGTTGCTTTCTTCTGCTGCTTACATTCAATTTCCCAGCATGTATGTCTGATAAGTCAGCCCTTCTTCCACTTCCTCTGCCGCCTCAGCTCTCCTGTATTGCCGTTCCAATACTTCTCAATACTTCTCATTAGCCTATGTCCCAGCACAGATTCCGTCTGTCCCAGACGAGGGCCTCTCACGCTGACGTCTGGAAATCCACCATGCGGGTATCTCTCTGCATTATGCTGGTATCTGAAGTACCGGCTGCGGCTGGGAATCACGTGTGGCGGGAAATTCAACTCCTTTGCCCTCTCTCTAGTCTGCCTACAGCTGTCATCTGATCTCCAATCAGCCTGAAACCCAATTGAGATTTCTTCCTGGATCAATACTCTCTCTGAATGCCCTTTTTAATAAAAAATATATCCAGTCCCCTTTTAAAGTTATCTATCAAGTCCGCTGTACCACCTCCTTTGGTAGAGAATTCCACAGATTAACCACCCTTACTGTGAAGAACCCTTTTCTTTCTTAAGGGGGAATCATTTTACTTCTAATCTCAAAGGATGTCCCCTTGTCAGTTGAAAACCTCTTGGCACAAAAAGCTTACTGACCTGGATGTATTTATACAGTACCTCCATCCAGGTCTGAGCCCTAGGTCCTGGCCAAACTTCCCTCCCCCTGCAAGAATCATGGGCGGCAATGGATAGCACAGAGGAGGACCGCATTCTCCCAGTGCGTGTAATTGTGGGCCCTGTGCTTGCCCTTAGCCTCTTGCCCTCCCGACTGTGGACGGGGATCCATGGCTCCCTGACCTGTCCTTCCCCTGAACTACCACCCTCATGGGATCAGGCAGCTTTCTCTCTGTCCCTCACCTACGTGTCCCTCTCCTATGTGGGCCACCCTGACACCACCCACCTCCTCCTCTACACTCCCTTCCTCCTCTCCGCCAATTCTTTCCTCCTTCTCCTCCTCCTCCTGCTCCTCTCAGCCACTCCTCTCCTCCTCCTCCTTCCCATCTCCTCTCCTCCTCCCCACCACTCCTCCCCTCCACCACTCCTCTCCTCCTCCCCACCACTCCTTTCCTCCTCTCCAACACTACTCCTCATGGCCACCTCTCTCTCTTCTCTCTCCTCCTCCTCCCCACCTTTCCACTCCTCTCCTCTCTCCAACTCAATCCCGAAAATAGTAGAACGCTAAATAAAAATAAGTGTGTATTAAGTGTAATTAATAACTGTTGGGAGATAGATGGGGGGGATGTATGGAGTGACCTAGCTCTATATGTTTCTATGTGTGATTTTTAAATTATGAGTATTGCAATTATATGTAATCTGTAAATATGTGTAATCAAAGATTAAGTGTAAAATAGTAAATGGTATGATATAAATGAACAAAACCGCAAATTACTTCTCTCCAAACTCTCCTACTCTCGCTATAACTCAAACCAACTTCAGGACCTGCATTCTACTTCATCAGAAAATACAACACAGTCAATGCATGGGCGGGTGGAAAGCAAATTTATTATCTCCCTTTGTCATTCATCAATGGCTAGACCCCTTTCTATTGGCTAAGAGGCCTGAGTCGCACTACGTTATACTGCGATTGGATAGTAATGAACGATCATGGCTCGGCCAGCCCCTTAACAGTTTGTGTGAGTGGAAAGGTTTTACGGGCTTGCGTCTACGGCCCATAGCTCACTGCATGGTTGAATGTAACAGCTCTATAAGGCAGCAGAATTTCATAGGGCTCTAAATCTAGCAGTACATGAGAGCACCAATGCTAGATGAGGAGAAGAGTGAGGAAAAATCACATTGTAAGAAGGTGGAACAGTGAGATGAGAACTAGAACAGAATATAATCAAGGATCCCAAAGGTTTACAAAGTGTAGTTTGTAAAGTGTAGAAATCACAGAAGAGCTCAATAACAATTAGTAAGGTAAAAACTTTAGTGAATGTTTACTTATGCACATGGCTTGGATGTAAGAAGAAGAAATTAAATGATTAAAATTATGTTCATGTCAAGGCAAACTTTTCTCGTTTCTAGTATTATAATTGCAAATTAGGAAGCAAAAACAGCAAATTATAAATAAGAATATCATTATGATAAAGTCCCTAGCTAAGGAAATGAAAACAAAGCACAAAATGATGTAAAAGCAAACAGGGTACATTGGCAAAGACTACTGTCAGAGATAAAACAATGTATCTATACTGAAACATATAAGGTTACAGCAAAGGTTTTATGAAATTGCAAAACTAGGTTGATTTAGGATTTAGAGAATAGGAGTAGAAGAAATAACTTAAGATTTAGAGGCATCCCAGAAACTATCACTCATATTTGCCTACAGGAATGAATTATAGCCTTAATTAGATAGCTATGCCCAAGGCTGCTAGTCACATATTTAGCTATAGACTGGGTGAACATGGCACAGGGCATTAGTTAATTGCCAATGGTAATGTCCATAATTATGCCTGTAAATGCATGTTTCCCCTTCTATAAAAATAAAATGGAGATGCAAAAGGCTGCTTGGAGTAGAAAGGAGATCATTTATGAGGATTTGAGTATAAAGATTTAAATAATTGATCGCAAGATAATTTTTTTTGAAGAGACAGAGACACTTATTTATTGTTACTGCTGTCTTGAGATCTAATTGGCTATATATATATATATATATATATATATATATATATATATATATATAATAATGTATAATATGGTGGGCAAAAGAGCGATAGAAGCCCTCCACCGTACAGTAGTACAGTAAATAAAAAGTACATCTGTGTTCACATTTGAATGTCTAAAGCAAGTTAAAAAACTGCTTCCAGCTCAGAGTTCTGAGAAAAACAGTTATTACACTGCATTCTGGGAAGTTGAGCTGGGAGACACAAATATGCCCACAAATGCCTATTTACTGTACTACTGTACGGTGGAGGTCTTCTATTGCTCTTTTGCCCACCATATTATAAATGATTGTTGTGGTGAACTACCTACTCTATCATTTCCAAAACACAGGCTGAGATCCCGCTCCATGCTGATGATAGCCAGTAAGCTTGAAACAGCTGTAAATGGATTGGATACTCAGCCTGTGTTTATTCCAACCTTGGCTTTGCATTAAAGCTGTGTAATACAGCATGCATAAGGATAAAGGAAGCCATGTTTGATAATGGCTACGGAATGAAGAGCGAGGCATTTGTGGGCATATTTGTGTGTCGCAGCTCAACTTCACAGAATGCAGTGTTATAACTGTTTTTCTCAGAATTCTGAGCTGGAAGCAGGTTTTTTAACTTGTTTTAGACATTCAAATGTGAACACAGATGTACTTTTTATTTACTATGGCCCTCATTCAATTGCGATTTGGCCAATTCAATAGTGCTCTAAATAAGCACATAACATATTTTTTTAAATAAGTTTTTAGTTAGTGAAAACCTTGCTTTTGGATAGATGTTTACTAACTAAAAACTTCTTTAAAAAAATGTTATGTGCTTATTTAGACCCCTATTCAATTGGCCAAATTGCAATTGAATGAGGGCCTATATATATATATATATATATATATATATATATATATATATATATATATATATATATATATATAGATAGATAGATAGATAGATAGATAGATAGATAGATAGATATGGGAAGCTGGGTTTCAAATGTTTCCTAATGAACAGCTACTAATTAGTAGAAATAGATGCATTATATTGAAAAACTGAATGTGCTTACATATTTATATGCTAGCTACTGATATCTGGATGTGCACACCCCTAGGAAGCTTACATAAAGTGTACCTGCAAGGTACAGCGTGTGACCTCTAAAGAAAATTATGTTAGCTGGGGTCACAGCTGAAATTGCCCATAAAGGAGACAGGCAGAGAGAAAAAAAAAAGACAGCAACTAACAGATTGTGATACAAATGTTTCGCTATTTACTTCCTCCTGATTGGCCAAAACATTTTTTCAAATTGTATACAAGTTTAGCCTAGGTTTGGAGGATATTAACCCTATGTTTCAACTGTCAGTAATTAAAGAATATTTTGCTAACTTCAAGTTAAGTGTTTAAATGCTTATTTTGGTATTTTTTCATGCAAAACATATTCATCAGATGCATTCATAATCCAGCTCACTTACATGTCCCTTTAAGCTACTTAGCCTAGATGCAGAAAGATTAGAAATATCTACTCAATCATTGCACTCGTTGCATTCAGTAATTGTAAGATGTTAGAAATTTAGTAAAGGCAATGAGATAGAGAATACAAAAAAAGGATATACACAAAAAGATATGTTAAAATTAAATATGGGCCAATACTCTACAACAGAAGAGGTACAAAGAACACATGAAAAAAATAAATGTAAGTAAACACACTAAAGTAATGACTATATGAGACATAGGGCCTTATTCAATTGCAAGCCCACAGATTATGTTATATAGGCCATAAGTCTGCGGACTTGAAATTTGCTACAATTTCAAACAACCAATAGTAAATGAGAGTAAAACATGGATGTTAAACATCAATCAATTAGCATTTAGAAATCCGATATGCGCTCAGACAAAATAATAAAAATGAATGGTGATACTGTTTTAGTCCATGTGGGTGGCCTGATATGTATTAATTAACTCATTGATTCCAGAGATTGATATAACATGGAAATGAAACCTTAAAATAAATAATTTTTATTGCTTATTTGCAAGCTTGAGGCAATTAATTCTAATGTCTTTCATCGCTTTCCCTGTATTGCCAAATTGATTTTTTATTTGCATTTACGGTGCTACGAACAGGTGTTTAACCCCCTTGCAAGTCCTATCTGGTACTTGTGGGATTTTCTTCTACATTTGCCATTTACGGGTGTGAAAACATTTGCGGGCTTGAGGAATTGTAGCAATTGAATAGTGATTTTCAATTGTAACATTTATGTGCTTGAAAGATCAAACGTTTAGATGGGTTGGAGTTACGATTTCGATTTTGACAACCGCATACATTTTGAGCGTGTACCCTGCAAATATTTTGCCATGTGAATAGTAAATTAGTTTACGTGCTACGTTACGGGCTCCAGTAACCAACTATTCCTCAGTTAAATAGGGGCCATAGTATATATTGCTTTGTTTGATTAATGTTAATAATTTGTTGATACACTACTTTAAGATGTAAGCCTTTTACTTGGAAAGATAAATTAATTTCAGGGTTCAGACGGGAAAATTATTGGTCAAAATAGGTTTAATGTAGATTCATTGACTACTGTGCCTTTATTGCCCTATACTTATGATGCACTTGTAAAAAAATTATAGTTTCTCTGTTGGGAGCAAACCTGGTTGCTGATATATAATTGTAAAAGTGTTCAATGTTATGTTTCTTAAAAGTTTTAATCTAGGTCTTTGATACTAGTTTCAGTGAATGTCAGTTGCATTATGTACACAGAAGGTAAGGCACACCCGTTGCCCAGCAAAGAGACGGCTGATGATGAATGCATTTAGAAATAATAAATATGACATAGTTTCTATACAAGAAACTCATTTTAATGTTAATGACCCCACAAATGTAACTGGTAGTTACTGTACAAATAGTTATGTAGCTTCAGGGAAAGCAGGGAAAGCAGGACTGGGAATCCTTAATACTTAATAGTAATCTTTATGAAATACTGAGAGCTCATATATCTATGATTACCAAAACAGGTTGAGATATGTAGTTTGTGTTGTTTAGTCATTCAGTCATGTCAAACTCTCTGTAACCCTACCTATCTAATCAAGCATACTGCAGTGGGTTGTTACTTCCTAAACCAGTTAACTGCAATTTCTCTGAAATCGTTGCTATGACCTGCCAATTTTAGGTATCCCTACATACTATGAGCCTCATTCAATTGCAATCCTGCAACTAGCTGTATACAGGCTGAATGTCTGCGGGCTTGCTGCGGGCTTGAACTCTGCTACAATTACGGTGCTATTCAATTAAACAAGGCCGCAAGTTACGAGCTGAAAGCCGAAACTATAAACCATGCAATCGTATATAGCATTTCAGAGAGTGAACATGATCAATTAAGCAAGGTCGTAACTATCCATTGAGAAACAGCCAATAGAAAATGAGACTGTCATCTTTATGGCAGTATAAGATGGAGGTTACATGTCAATCGGTTAGTGTTTAGACGTCCGATATGCGATGGGACTCGCAAAATACAAAATAATAAAAATTAATGGTAATACTGTTCTAGTCCATATGTGTGGCCTGATATGTATTAACTCATTAATTGCCGAGATCGATATAACACCCAAATGACATATTAAAATAAATTATTTTTAAGTGCCCATTTGTGAGCTTGAGACTGTTGTGCAATAACTTCTAATGTCTTACATCGCTTTCACTGTCATTTACAGTGCAGTATTGTGATTTTTATTTGCATTTCCAGTGCTACAAACATGTCCTTTACCCCTTTGGGGGTCCCATATGGTACCTGTAGGATTTTCTTCTACATCTCCCGTTTACGGGTGTGAAAACATGTGTGGGCTTGCGGAATTGTAGTTATTGAATAGCGATTTGTGGCTTTAGGAACTGAAACTCTTGCGGACGTGAAAGATCAAAGGCTTAGATGGGGTGTAAGTTACGGTTGTAACAAATGCAGGGATTTTCAGCCCGTAACCCATAGACCGTTTGCGGCTCGCAATAAGACGCCAATTGAATAGCAAATTAGTTTACAGGTTCATTTACGGACTCCAGTAACTTAAAATTGCTCAACTGAATGAGGCTCTATAGCTCACAGCATCATTGAAGTACACAAGCCCCTTCACCACAACAAGGTAGTGATCCAGAAGGTTGATATGTGGTTAGTAATAAGCTATAGATCCATTTTGCTTATTAATGGTGACATGAAAATATTTAGAAAAATATTAACAAATCGATTAAGAAATGTATTATCAAAGTCTATTCATCCACATTAGTCAGGATTTATAAAGTGGTGCTAGTGTACAGATAATCATCATAAGGCAATGCATTAATTCATATCTGTGTAAAGTACTGAAAAACCATTCAGTAGAGTATTCGGGCAATTCCTGTTTACTGTAGTTCAAGTTATAGAACCTTATATCACTCACTATCTACCAGTAACAACAGATAACAATATAGTAATTAATAACGGAACACCGCAAGGTTATCCACTATCAACTGTGGTCTTTGCTTTGGCCATTAAGCCATTGGAAAATAAAAGATACCATTATAAAATCGTTACACCCAAATGACATATTGAAATAAATTATTTTTAAGTGCCCATTTGTGAGCTTGAGACTGTTGTGCAATAAATTCTAATGTCTTACATTGCTTTCACTGTCATTTACAGTGCAGTATTGTGATTTTTATTTGCATTTCCAGTGCTACAAACATGTCCTTTACCCCTTTGGGGGTCCCATATGGTACCTGTAGGATTTTCTTCTACATCTCCCGTTTACGGGTGTGAAAACATGTGTGGGCTTGCGGAATTGTAGTTATTGAATAGCGATTTGCGGCTTTAGGAACTGAAACTCTTGCGGACGTGAAAGATCAAAGGCTTAGATGGGGTGTAAGTTACGGTTGTAACAAATGCAGGGATTTTCAGCCCGTAACCCATAGACCGTTTGCGGCTCGCAATAAGACGCCAATTAAATAGCAAATTAGTTTACAGGTTCCTTTACGGACTCCAGTAACTTACAATTGCTCAACTAATGAGGCTCTATAGCTCACAGAATCATTGAAGTACACAAGCCCCTTCACCACAACAAGGTAGTGATCCAGAAGGTTGATATGTGGTTAGTAATAAGCTATAGATCCATTTTGCTTATTAATGGTGACATGAAAATATTTAGAAAAATATTAACAAATCGATTTAAGAAATGTATTATCAAAGTCTATTCATCCACATTAGTCAGGATTTATAAAGTGGTGCCAGTGTACAGATAATGATCATAAGGCAATGCATTAATTCATATCTGTGTAAAGTACTGAAAAACCATTCAGTAGAGTATTCGGGCAATTCCTGTTTAATGTAGTTCAAGTTATAGAACCTTATATCACTCACTATCTACCAGTAACAACAGATAACAATATAGTAATTAATAATGGAACACAGCAAGGTTATCCACTATCAACTGTGGTCTTTGCTTTGGCCATTAAGCCATTGGAAAATAAAAGATACCATTATAAAATCGTTACAGTGTAGGATATAGAGGAAAAGATTACAAAAGGTCATTATATACAGATGATGTCTTGTTTACTTTGTCAGATGCTTTCATTTCTATGATTAATATAATTAAATAAACTGGAAAATATAGGAAAATTATGTGTTTTAAGGTTATGGTAATACAAATGAGCTGTTCTGCATTTCAGGATCAAATATTATAAAAAAATATCTAAACAAAAAATATAAGTTTAAATGGCCAACACAAAAAATAAAATATTTGTATACAGTATACATAGAATATACATAAATTAAAAAATTGAAAATCTATATCATGTAAACGCTACAATTAATACAAGTGTTAAAAAAAATATAGAGGAATAGAGTATTTACTCAATTACTTGAATGGATAATGCATGTATAAAGATGATGCTAGTACCACAATTGCTTTATTACTTGCAAACTATGATTATCAGTTGACTGTTCATTTACAAAATGCTATATTTAACTTTATATAGTTAGGGTGAAAAAAGCAAATAGTTTATATTAAAGCTACCTTTAGATAAAGGGTGGCTAGGTGTCAAAGATTTGCAAAAATATTATGAAGCATCAAATTTGGCCTTGTTTCTATTGTTTTCATTGATTTGCTTAGTTGTTGCATTAATATGTTTGATTACTTTTTGATTAAAATTGTACATGAAAAAAAATTAAATTTGTATGTTCTGTTGTAGTTGCACCTTCACTGAAAGATTTCCCTCCATTTGAAATGGAGAAAGTACAATATGGGATTAGTAAATCTCTACATTAAGGTAAAGTCAAAGAGAAAAAAAGTGGCATTATAGAAATCTGTAACAAAGCGGAGCTTTGAGAAACCAGAGGTGGGTGATTAGCTCACACAGGAGAAGGTGGGAGACAGATTAACATTTGGGATGTACAGGGGTAGGAAATTCAGAGGAGAGAAATGAAATAAGGCAGGCAGCAAAATGATCAAAAAGTCAAAATAAACCTCTTTAATGCTAAACATAAATGCATATAAGCATCACTGCACACATAATATTATTTTGTGTAGGTTGCCAGCACAATTCATTACATGTATTGCTTTATGCACAAATAATTCCTTGATTTATTGCTTAAAACATTTAATTGTCTTCCACAGTTTTCAATAGGACTGACATAGTAAACAAACAAAAATAAAAAAAATTTAAGCTTGAAACATCCTTTTTATAAAACAGCTTTTTGTGGTGTTTTGTCATAATGATAAATATATGTGCAACCTGTGAATTAAGAAGCACATTTGAATCACATACTGTACTTTCTAATGTACACAGAGAAACACATATAAGCACTCATCATAATTACTGCAATACGTAAAATATGCACACACATGAGGTATACCTACACACATTATTAGATACTAAAAAAACAATAATTTCTTACACACTGATGTAACTAACATTATCGCGTCTTCTTGCACAGGTGTAACATATTTACAACAGAAGCTGGCGCAGTGCATTTACTGTTTAATATATAACCATGCACATGCACCAATATGCAAAAAAAATGTCTATATAGTAAGCAAAATGTGTATATTAATAAACTTGATACATGCACAGCTAGCCTGCAAAAGGTCCTTCATGAGCAGTTTGCCACCACCTGCTGGTGACAGACTGATTTGCACAAAGTCTTCCTAGTGCAACTGACTCACAGCCCCATTAAATTCCCCAACGTGTGATACCGTAGCCTGTAACGGAGCCCGCAAGACTAACGGCTATTAAAATGGCCCCGTAAAGCAACCCGCTAACGATCTGCGGGTTACAGGTGGAAAAACCCTACAGGATGTCAAAATCTGAACTCCGTTGCCGCAAAACCTTTTATCTGTCAAGCCCTTAACTGTTACTTTTGAAAATCGCTATTAAATTGCTACGACTTCCCAAAGACGTCCTGGCGTTCAAACCCGTAACACGCAAATGGAGGCAAAAATATTACGGCCTCAGATCAGGACCGCAAAGGGTTTACAGACAAATTCTCAACACTGTAAAAGACAATATAAACACACCGGTGGACTCTAAAATATGGGGAAAGCATGAAAAGGAACAGTTACTTGCACAATAATCCCCAAATAAAAAAATAGGCATTTAAAAATATTTGATTTTATTATATGTTGGAATGGTCATGCATTTGCCAATATAAAAAGCCATCCTGCAACAGGCATAAAGCAATTAAAGACACACTATCTGATTAAATTGCAACACAAGAACAAACTGATGCCATATTAACCCTTTCTCATTTACAGAGGCTCTGGAATATATATATATGATTGCATTTTAGTGGCCAAATAACACCGCCAAATCACATATATCCAGGGGAACATTTTATTATTTGTTTAGTCCTTCAGCCGTGTCCGACTCTTTGTGACCCTATGGACTGCAGCACATTTAGCTAGGTCGCTGCCTGGGCTGTTCCACATGGTTTGCATGCAAAAGATACTGGATTGGGTTGCCAGTTCCTTCTCTAGTGGACTGTGATTTATCTGACCTCACTGCTATCACCTGCCCACCTACAGTGGCCCTACATGGTATAGCTCACAGCTTGATTCAGGTACACAAGCCCCTTCACCACCACTTAGCAATCCACAAGGGGACCAGGGGACCATACACAGATGATTCAACCTCTGGACTGTGTAATACAATCCAGTTTCACAAATACAGTGTGGTGACAAAACAAAAATCGGAGGAAAAGTGGCCAACTAAAAAACGGCGGATATGGATAAAAAAAATAATCAAAATGCTTGTACAATACAGTGCTAGATACTATAACTGTAACAATATACCAACTCACCTGATTCCCATCTGCAAGCATTACTAACTATTAGCTAAGTCTCTGGATAATCAGCAATATGGGAAAATACCCATTAATACAAAGAGAACACAGAGGTCAGCAGCCAGATTCACTGTTCCTTACATTAGACCCAAGGATCTGTTCTCAGATTGATATTGAGGTCAGGATCACATGCTTCACTATGCATATATCTATGCTGGCTGTCATTAACATGCCATTTTGAGACTTTGCGAGTCCACTGCCATAGCGGTATTAGTCTACATTTAAGCTAACAACAATCATGGAATTATCTGTCTATATGATAGCTTTAAGATTGTGGGAGCTACATGTTAAGGAGGGGAGGGGTGGCGGCTGTCATTGAAGGAATGTCTACCTGAGAGGCACCGTGAAAACCATACACCTCATACATTTCCTTCACAATGCTTGCAGAAGCAGAAGACCTGAATTGTACCTAAAACAAAACAAAATAATAAAAAAATAACACCTACAAAAAAAGGCATTAAAAAAAAAGATAGGGACTGCATCATCTCTTCTCAACAGCATTCCTCAGTGACCATCAATTGGTGACATGTTCAACAGAACCCTAAGTGTCCACAGCAAAGAGGATCATGGACCATATGATGGGAGGTAGCCATCTGCATACAAAATATCACCATCACATAGGCCAAGATCCAAGACTCTGTAGCCAGGCTAGATTAGATTAAAAATGTGACCAATAGATTGTCACTGAGGAGCGCTGTTGAGAAGGCACAAACATATGCGCAGCCCCTAGGCCCTACAGGGCCCCTGCTGTCATCACTCCAGTAGTCTCAGTCCCTGGAGGAGGGGGATAGTGGGGTCGAATCCCAACGGTGTGGCCGGTGGTCCAGATGGTGACCTCACTAGCCATATTACATCCTCCTCCTCAGAACCAGGGCCCTCGACTCCGCTTCTCTCCTTCTCCCCCTGCGCCGGTTCCAGTGGCAACCTGTGAAGCTCACACAAAATATTGACACTTTGGGCCCAATTTGGACATTTCCACTTAGGGGTGTACTCACTTTTGTTGCCAATGGTTTAGACATTAATGGCTGTGTGTTGACTTATTTTGAAGGGACAGCAAATTTACACTGTTATACAGGCTGTACACTTTCTACTTTACATTGTAGCAAAGTGTCATCTCTTCAGTGTTGTCACATGGAAAAATATAATAAAATATTAACAAAAAGGTGAGGGCTGTATATACTGTATATAGGACCTTTCCTGTTATCTGCCTGGCAGCACAGTGGTGTGCAGTGGCCAGCAGGTAGCGTGCCAGTGGCACGCCTGGACTTTTTAAAATGTGTTTATTTGTTAGGGTTTAGATTCAGGGTTAGAGTTTAGGTTTAAGGTTAGTGTAGTGGCAGATGATAAGGCCACTTTTATAATGTGTAAAGCTTACCATCTACCACTACCCTAAACCCAAACCCTAACACTAAGAACAAATTCTGGTTGCTGCACACCAATGCACTCACAGGCAGATAACAGGAAAGACTGTATATATACTGTAAATAAAAAACAGAAACCAGCCCCACACTGATGAGATCTATTAAGATCAAAACCATGCTGTCTGTGGGTAGGTTTTTTGGTTTGTGCATAATCCAACCTGTGCTATGCTTAAAAAGAGGTATTTATATAATGGTTTTTGGATTATAGTGTGAGAATGCATTGTGTTCTCATTTGCATGTCCCCACCTCCAGTCTCTAAAAGTACAGTGTAACAACCGTATTTCTGATAAACCGGAGCAAGAAATACGTTTTTTTAACTTATTTTTACATTACATTCAAATGGAATTACAAATGTATTATTTATGTATTATTTATTTTCTGCACTGCTGTATGGTGGGGGCTTCTCTCACTCTTCAGCCCAACATAAGTTTAACGATTGTTGTAGTAAATAAATTATATATATATATATATATATATATATATATATATATATATAAACACTTGTTCTAAATCATTATCAAAAGAAATATGCTGTACAAAATTAATGATGTGTAAGAGGTGTATTACCGTCCAGTTCTCTAATAAATCTATTAAAAGCAGGTTGTAGCAACAAAATTATTTTTCACATAAAATAACTCAATCGATAATGAGTTCAACAGTTACTATGTGCAATAATTTTAGTTTACCTAATTAAAGTGATAATTTACAAATTGGAATTTATAATCTTACATTTCATTTTTACCAAAGTATCAATTCCCATTGGTTGTCTAGTCCAGGTCTTCTCAACAACTGGTTCCAAGACTGGTCCTCAGAGACAAAGAGAGATGAAAACAACCTTTGTCAGTTACATTAATTTTCTATGCTATTAATTATCTCAAATAACTTAACATACAGATGTCCTGTAGCAATAAAACACTTGTTCAGTAATCTTCACACATATATTGGAACTTCTATAACTGCACCACTTTCTACAAGAGCAACATGTGTTTAGATGCAACTACAACAAAGATTTTCAGCAGAAACTATATTTCTGTTTTTATAAAATGTAACATTTCTTAACTATTGCCTGCAATGTTTCTGTACTGGATATAGTCATGAATTTGATTGTTTAGCTGCTTACTTAGTGGGGTGGGAGGTACAGATATACAACCTTATTAAATTGCGATTCAGCAAATTTAAAAGGGCTTTATTTAAGCACATAGCATATTTTTTTACAGAAGTTTTTAGTTTGTGAACTTCTATCCAAAAGAAAGGTTTTCACTAATTAAAAACTTCTGTAAAGAAATATACTATGTGCTTATATAGAGCTCTTTTAAATTTACTGAATCGCAATTTAATAAGGCTGATAATATCCACAGTGTAATAATATACACCCTGTGCCACTTGCCTATTGTACCAAATGGTAAACCTGGGCCTGAGCAACCCGTGTCAAGTTAAAGAACATCAGCAAATATTGCAAAATGGAGCCTATAAATATCAATATTTCTTTCTCAAATATTTATAGTGCAATACTGCATAAGCTAAAATACAGGTTCCAGGAATAGAGGTTAAGATGTATTTGTGAGAGAGAGGGGGGGGGGGGGGAAGGAGTTTGGAGGTTTGTTCTTGTTTATACATTATTTTACACATACATTTACCGGCACACAGTGTACATACCCCATACATATTGCAATGTACTATTAATAACACATTTCATAGGCATTACCATATCCCTACCCAATGTACCTTATACCCCCTTACCCCTCCTACCCTAACACATATCCCCAACACTTACAACAAAGAGGAGGAGAGAGAGGGAGAATTGTGTTGAGGTAGTTTGGCAAAGAGAGGGGGAGAGAAGTGGCAAAGGGAGAGGTGAGGAGAGGGGGAAGGTAAGCAGAGGAGGAGAGGTTGAGGGAATTAGAGATGTTCTTAATGCAGGCACAACGGAGGTAGAGCCAGTGGGGGAGGTCTCTGGGCTTTGTAGGTGGAAAAGTGGGAGAGATCAGCATGGGGAGGTCCTGATCTCCAGGCACAGTCAGAGAGTCACAAAGCTGAAAAGAAACAAAGAGCCTCAGTTTCTCTCATGAGGAAATTAATTTCCTCCTGAACACCATCATTGACCAGTCGTATATACTTCTTGGAGGCAGTGAGGTTAGTATCTATTCAGATGACATGGATGTACAGAGTGGTGGCTGCAGAGGTTTGCATGGCTGCAGTTCACGTCAGAGATGTGAAGACTGTGAAACCATTATGATGACTGCCAGATCAAAGTACAGAAGAATGTGGTTGAGAAAGCTGTCAGCGCAAGAGCCACAGGTGGTGGCCCCCAAGTGCTGGAGTATAATGCATGGAAGCAACTTATGAGGGGCTTACTGTACATGAATCAGCCTGAGGAGCCTACTGGGCATGAACCAGCATGAACCAGCCTGAGAGCCTACACATTGAGTATATGCACCACTCATACAACACCATCATCCATCCTGTTCACAAAACTCCTACATCAAACAGCATGCACTCAACAGAAATATATTATATGTAAGAACTACACATTTTTCTACAGGGTTTGGTAGGTTTCTTATTTTATTTTTGAGCCAATCTTTTTTCTGCATGGTCTTGTTACTTAACTGGTCCTGCATCTTGTAAATTATTTTTTCAGTAAACATCTGAAACTTGTTCACTGTGTCTGCCTTTTTTTTTAGTGGATGATTGTCATGTGTACATTGACTAAACCAATGGTGGTGAATGTGTCTTCTGAGTGCCTTCAACAGTGCAGGATTGCAGTAAGTAGAGTTACAAGGAGCCTGCCATTTGGGGTTACAAATAGGACTGTCAAAAACTATACAAAATCATTAGATTATCATGCTCCAGATTCCCATAGCCAGAACCTAAATCAGCTGTATTGCCAGATAAGTCTCAGATACACAAGTGAGCTATTCCTAACCTGACATCCACCTGGATATTAACATGTGCTGTAATCAACAAGCTATATAACCCCAGCCCCAACAAGCCATCAGCAAGGCTGACCCATCATAGATTGCCGCCATGTGATTGCTGTGCATATGCATGTGAGAAGACAGCGCCTGGAGGAGGTACCGAATGTTGCGGAGTGAAGACTCTGATGTAAGGCACGCAATTGAGGAGTGACAGAAAGGCACGGCTTGGAGTGAATGTGGGTGAGCGTGATAATGTGATTCATGGTGGTCCAGAGCCAAGCCAGGCACGTTAGTTATCACAGGATATGCCAAGGATGGTGGGGGGCAGGTATGGGACAGAGCTCTAGTGGCACAGGGACAGGGGGATATAGGGGCAGCATAGGAGGATGACCTTCATGTGGGTAAACAGCTTTAGGGGGGTCCAAACCACACAACCAAGCAGATGATGTACCGGGGGAGGCTGAAGAAAGTGGAAGTGCTGGCACCGGCACAACAACAGCCACAGGGAGAGGAGCAGGGCCAGAATCCTGTAAGGATGGTCCGGGCACCCAAAGTATACCCGGAGAGAGTCATATTAGAGGGGTTAACTGATTAGGAAGTGTATGAGAGTTTTAGGCTAACCCGTGCCAGCTTGAGGAGCTCTATGTGGTCCTGAGGAAGGACCTTGAGGAGTGACAGAAAGGCACGGCTTGGAGTGAATGTGGGTGAGCGTGCTAATGTGATTCATGGTGGTCCAGAGCCAAGCCAGGCACGTTAATTACCATAGGATATGCCTAGGATGGTGGGGGGCAGGTATGGGACAGAGCTCTAGTGGCACAGGGACAGGGGGATATAGGGGCAGCATAGGAGGATGACCTTCATGTGGGTAAACAGCTTTAGGGGCGTCCAAACCACACAACCAAGCAGATGATGTACCGGGGGAGGCTGAAGAAAGTGGAAGTGCTGGCACCGGCACAACAACAGCCACAGGGAGAGGAGCAGGGCCAGAATTCTGTAAGGATGGTCCGGGCACCCAAAGTATACCCGGAGAGAGTCATATTAGAGGGGTTAACTGATTAGGAAGTGTATGAGAGTTTTAGGCTAACCCGTGCCAGCTTGAGGAGCTCTATGTGGTCCTGAGGAAGGACCTTGAGGAGTGACAGAAAGGCACGGCTTGGAGTGAATGTGGGTGAGCCTGATAATGTGATTCATGGTGGTCCAGAGCCAAGCCAGGCACGTTAATTACCACAGGATATGCCTAGGATGGTGGGGGGCAGGTATGGGACAGAGCTCTAGTGGCACAGGGACAGGGGGATATAAGGGCAGCATAGGAGGATGACCTTCATGTGGGTAAACAGCTTTAGGGGCGTCCAAACCACACAACCAAGCAGATGATGTACCGGGGGAGGCTGAAGAAAGTGGAAGTGCTGGCACCGGCACAACAACAGCCACAGGGAGAGGAGCAGGGCCAGATTTCTGTAAGGATGGTCCGGGCACCCAAAGTATACCCGGAGAGAGTCATATTAGAGGGGTTAACTGATTAGGAAGTGTATGAGAGTTTTAGGCTAACCCGTGCCAGCTTGAGGAGCTCTGTGTGGTCCTGAGGAAGGACCTTGAGCCTTCCTCATGGACCAATAGAGCCATCCCAAGGATGACACGGATATTAGCCACAATACACTTCCTTGTAGAAAAATTCCTTTCCAGAACACTGTTAGTATAGTAGGAGGAATGAAGGTCTCTGTGTTATTGTTCTGAAAGCTACCATCTACATGGGTTTCCCCAACACTGTGTAAGAGACCTAGAAGGTGAAATCTGATTTTCATCGAATAGGAGGTATCCCTAATGTGCTAGGTGCTATTGATTGCACACATGTAGCATTGATACCTCCTAAAGATAAGGAAGCGCTGTTCAGAAATCGCAAACACTATCATTCTATCAATGTACAGGTTGTTTGTGATGCAAACATGCACATACAAAGTGTGTTTACAAGCTTCCCTGGAAGTGCTCAAGATGCCCATATCCTGCGTCAATCTTCCACCTATCACTACTTCCAGTCTGGTTAATATCCATCTGTGTGGCTACTGGGTGCTTACCCATAAGTAATCATAGCCAAGCATATCTTATCAAGAGAAAATACCCTAACATATAAATCATGTTCCACTGTATTGATCTGATGTTCACATGTGACTAAGGGAGTAGCACTACCTGAGCCATTGCATCATTGCTTGTTGCTGTGCATAACCCTGTGTGATCTGGTCCTAGGAGTTCACACCCCCATATCCATACACTAGCATCACATGAATCATTATGTATATGTTCATACACTTTAACAAACATCACAAAATCACATTAATATCTACATTTCCCATTTTGTTTACTTCAGGTGATTCAGGATATGGGTGTTTGCCATGGTTGTTGATGCATGTGAACCATCCACACACACAGGCGGAGGAGAGGTACAATGCGGCCCATGCCACATGCCAGAATGTAATAGAGCACACCTTTGGTGTGCTTAAAATGTGCTTCAGATGTTTACATTCCACTGGAGGGGCGCTACAGTATACCCCCGATAAGGTTTGTCAGATCATCATGGCCTACTGTTGACTGCACAATGTACCTAGATTATGCGTAACTAATACAACTCTTTTCTCCTTCCCCATTGTCATACGGAATATCAAACAGTCCACAGTAGAGGAGAGCTTCCTAATATAATGTATGTCTCATGATGCATTATTGATTAACACTGGATCAACTTCAACCTGCTATGCTATCCGTTAATGGTAAGTATGCACACATTCCCATACACATCAGATGTACTGATATCTGCAAACCTCCAGAAACTATGCTAAATGGATGGTATTATATATTCCACAATGTCAATGTATATAGGCCCCACAATCATATTAGAAAACATATTCACAGTACAGAACAGTAATGTTCACATTGTCTGATCATGCTAATCCACATCCAATAGAGGTCAATGCAATTAATAGCAATCTGGAAATTAACATACCAGCATTCCTGTTATGCGACCATGAATGCTGCCGCCAGGTTTCTCTCATAGCGGATTATCATTGCCAGAGAACTGACCTATTGGGGTTATAACATTAACTGATTGAGCACTTATACCTCTGCAGTTGCATAGGAGTGTCTGTTGGATACACAAGCCTATATTTTATTTCTCCCCATAAGTATATGTCCTTATTCTTATTCTGTATTATTGTTATCTTTGCTTATTGGATTTTATAGATGTCTTGATATTTGTAATAATATGATGTAAATGATATTGCCTTGTGTTGGATGACACACTGTAAATCCCCCTCAACTGATCATCTATATCGATGTAATTCCCCCTGTCTGCATCCTGTTCCTATTTCCCTATTTCCCTGTGTGACTAGAACTCTGTATCCTACACACCTTCACCATAATACTTTGCATACCTGTAATCATTTGTGTGTCTTTGTTACCATGTTTATGTTATTATTTCTGCTATGATTAAATATTTTTTATCAGCTATGTTGTTTGTGTTTGCCTCGCTAATGTTGATACCATAGCATTTCCCAAACACCAATTAAAGGACCATGAAAGATAACATCAGTTAGGGGTGTACATATAATATTAACAATGTGTTTGCATTATTGCATTAAACCATGAGGGTAGATGAATATTGTCAATCAAGTTCCGCCTTGGGAGCCATTACACAAAACCCAGCACATAGAATGAGACAGGTGTAATTGGTGCACATCACCATAGTGAACTAAAATGCAAGTGTTAGTGAGATATGTAACATCTTGTTGGAAACATATATCCTTATTGCTAAGTCATGGGTTTGAGCCCCCTGCCTTACATGTTTATCTTATTAGCAATGTACCGATATATCTAGTGTATATATATATATATATATATATACAGTATATATAGGGAGAGAGAGAACCGCAACTACTGGGTGTACAGATATATTAATATACACATACACATTACACAGCTACACCTCATTCTGAAATATGCTCTAATATATAACATGAACACATATCTCCATGTGTTAGGAAACACGAATATCATTCATAGCTGCGGCTTGAATCAAGCTCAGGAACATTACCTCCACATCAGCTGCAGCGGTGACACAGCTATGACCTCACCCTACATTAACACAAGATGTGTATATAGAAGGAAGATATATGTACAAAATACTAATTGTTTGTTTTGATAATTAATTTGGGAGTTTACAATCATGGAACATTACAAACACACAGTAACACTGATAACAGTATGACAATATCATAGTTTATTAGATACACAGAGCACATGTTTATCAGCATACGACTGTGCATTAATAACATGGGTGTGTTGTGGGCAGATCACGGAAGGGCAAGAGGTTGTGCTTGGGAAAAAGGGGATACCTAAAGGGGGTAATGTCATAGTCTAGAATAAGCATGATGCATAGCACCTACCAGGGTCACATGTGATCACTACACCACTGCAACCGGAATCTGGTGAGAAAAATTATCAGCAGAAATCACTCCATGTAATTAGAGAAACCAGTCATGTTCATAGCACTTACAACTTGTCTATGTCTGCTCAATTAAACAGATGAGCATAATCACAGATAAAGTATGGGGCAAAATATGGTACAGTACAAACTTTTTTGAACCGTTTTTTGATCTATTTATGATCTTATGAGTTAAAAGGAAACTTTTTTCACTACAATTTACTATATTTTCTATGATGCTGGCAGTGGGTTTACTCCACTGTGGTTTAAACCTTTCAAAAACTAACTGATAAACCAGCTTTATATTATAGCCTAAAAAGACAAAAGGCTGCAATAAATATTAATATATACATTTAATGTTATACTGAATACCATCCCCCGAGCTCAGTGAGTAATAATGCCATTCCCCCATCATTTTTAAATTCACTATTTTTCCCTTAATACACATTTTTAACTATAAATCATAAATAAAGGGTATCCGATGATTTTGGTCTCCAAATATTTGAGGATTGCCCATATATCAAAAAATTGAGAAAGTAATATTATGACTTTAATCCCATTATCTACACAATAATTGTTATTTTTTAAAGGATTAGTGACTATACATACAATCACGTAACTCAATATTTATTTTTCATTTGTTATAATATCTTTGTTATAATACACTATGCTAATAGCATTTTTATAAGTACGTATCCAATAGCACTTTATGCCTATAACTAAAAATATAGGCAAATAAGATCATTTAGCACTTTATTCCAAGCTTTATAAAGCACTTTATACATATAAGCACCTTGAAATTACTGGAAAAAGAATATTCCTCTATTCTATTTTAGCACCTTACATATCACATTTATTTACCTTTATTTCACTTTTTCAATATTTATTATGTTTTAGGGACTTTGTTTCAAGTGTCCTTTAACAAAGTAATAATCTCTACACTTCAATATACATATATATTTCTTTGCACTTTAACAACGATATAGATTAACTTCCTCTTTTTAGGGATTTCTTTCTTATTAGCTATAGAAGACCTACATCATAACTATGAAATAAGATATACCCTACATCTAAGGCTAACTATAAAGCAGCTTTTTTCAGTTATTTTAAAAATATTTATTAAAATGTAATTATTTTTTTAAGTTTAACTCTCATTTATATCTAATCACTGATAATGTCATACAGATCTGTTCCACCCACAGTGTGTTGTCAGACATTAAGGAATAATCAGAAATTGATGAGGAGAATCTGTGACACAGAAAGAGAAGGTTGAGGAACATGCCTGCATGGTCGTGAGATTGGGCTATTTAGACCTACACGGACCACAACAAGATATCAATCTGAACACTATTTGGATTGACTGCAAAACCTCATCTCAATGGCAATCCACATTGAACATCAATTACAGTAATATTCAACATAACCATATGTGTACACACTCTGTAGCCAGCCAAAAGTATATCAACAAATATTCAATAATAATATTGAATATAATACAAAAGAATACAAAATAATATTCGTTGTGGAGTGTGGATGAGGAGGTCTTAGGGCAGTGGCTCTGAGTCTTCTCCTCAGGAGCCATCAGACGGGCCATGATTTATGTGAAACCAAAAATGAGGCAACTAGTATTCAACAGGTGGTGCAGCCTCAAATTGCTTCAGATGTGTATTCACACAGTGTTTCATCTAAATCATGGTCTGTGTGGTGGGTCCTGGAGAGAGATTGACCTGGGGGACATTCTAACCTACATCCTCTTTCTGAGCACTGGGCCCACATCTTCTGTGCCCATGCGCTCCCTCCCTCTAACACGGCCAGGAGGTGCTGGATTGAGGGGTTCATCCAACTGGGGTGGCTGTATAGCATCTGGAGTTGGTGGCAAGTGGTAAGATGAGAAGGCCGCAGGCTCTGGTTTTAGTGGGGGCGGAGCCTGTGGAACCGAAGAGAGGGAGAGAATTGGGGTCTGGCCAACTCATCAATTGCATGTCACCAGCTGGCAGTAGTTGGCCTGTTGAGAGTGGTCCCCAGGACCTCAACATTCCTGCAGGTGATTGCTGGCTCAATGAAATTTCAGTCAATTAAAAGGGCTGAGAACGTGCCCGTGATTTGTGTGAGGGAACAGGGGGTGTTACGCACAATGGTCTTGCTGCTGATGGCCCGGCCTCCTGTGATGGGCCTGGGCCCTCAGCTTCCTCTACGACCACCTGCGTTGGTGATTGTGGTTCCTCTGGTGGAGCCACCACCTGTGTCTCTACGGACGGGGTATGCCTCCTGGGTACTGAAATGAGAGGACAATAGTATTTGAGTATTGATTCTCTGAACAATTGTTTGCAGTGTGTTAACATATCCCTGACATCATGGTCACCTGTAATTGGTTGTAGTGATTGATTCCCGCAGATAAACATTGAGCTATATCATGAGCATTGTGGATCATGGCTTATATCAATATATATAGCTGGTGCGGTGTGCCATCTGCAGTTCATTAGGACACGTGCTCATCTGAATCTGCTGTGCAGTGTCTGAGATTGACCAATCTGTGACCAATTATCAGCAATGGGTGTTAATATGCTTCTGAGACATGGTCCAGGTTTGGCTAGTACATGACACGCACATGCAGTCCCTCAGAGTCTGTATCCGCATATGCTGCAGTGTGCACACCCATAAATGTACTCGTTTTTGGATACAAAATCAATGTTGATATACAGCTATACCTTGTTTAACACTGGGTATCGGTTCCAAAAAGTAGGAGTGTTAGGCAAAAAAGCTTTAAACCTTCTAGTTTTACAACGAGAAGATAGGGATAGTGAAACTCGTGACAAAAAATACACAATTGCAATTGATATTTAAACTGTTTTGTTTTATATGAACTTTGAACAAACAGCAAGCATAACAGTAACACAAACTGCATTGGCAACTGCTATTCAGAATCTGTTTTAACTACAGGTATTGGAAAGACATTTCATTGATAACTATCATGATAAAAACATGATAATAATATAATATATAATAGTATTTACATGGTTATTGCTGCCCCATATATCTGTAGTCATAACCAGAGATCTTACAGTGCTATTGTATGTCAGTTATCTATGTGCGTGGGATTCATGTGTGTATATGAGGGTGTGATGATGCATATGATACTTACATTGCAGGATTTCCTAAAAGCCAGTTTCCAACTGTCCTGGAAGGCCCACTACTGCTGCCTGCTCCAACAACTTCTTGATAGTACTCTCCCATCCATAGTAGGTGATGTTGACCTTCATCCGGCACCATTTCCATGGGCTGCTCTGTCCTCCGCTGCCATCTTCTTCTTGACCTTTATCCGGCAGTCATCATATCGGTGTTTAACTGACTTGACATCCCGGTTTGCAACCCCTAGTGAGGCAACAACTGCAGTAACCTCATTTCAGGCAAGTGTCTTCTTGCCAGGCCTCACATCCCTCCGACCAGGGATGATGCTATGGTGGGTTTGGACTTGCCTGAGGAGGGTTTCTGTCTGGGCTATAATTGTGGGCCCTCTGCTTTGCCACAACCTCTTGCCCTCCCAACTGTGCCTCCCCCACTACCCCTGACCCTCTGCTCCTAAACCTTGCGTGCCTACATCTAGCAGCACATCCCCCCATTCTACTCTCCTACACCTGTACCTCCCCTCCCTGACTTGCTTACTACTCTTCATCTCTCCAAACCTCTATATTTCTTCCTCTTTTCACTCTCCTCCTCTAGTCCTCCGTTGTTCCCCTCTCTCCCACTCCTCTGGTGTTTCTATTTCTAACACTCTCTCTCTAGCACTTTCTATCTCTCTCTTTAACACTCTCGCTCGCTCTCTCTAACACTCTCTATCTTTCTCTTTAGCACTCTCTCTCTTTATCAGTCTATCTCTCCTTCTCTCTAACTCTCTCTCTCTCTCCCTCTTTATCAGTCTATCTCTCCCTCTCTCTCTCTCTCTAACTCTCTCTCTCTTTATCAGACTATAACAATAAAATAATATGGTTGCATAATCATGCACACCCTTAAACGAATCCTTTGTTGAAGCACCTTTTGATTTTATTACAGCACTCAGTCTTTTTGGGTATGAGTCTATCAGCATGGCACATTTTGACTTGGCAAGATTTGCCCACTCTTCTTTGCAAAACACTCCAAATCTGTCAGATTGCGAGGGCATCTACTGTGCACAGACCTCTTCAGATCACCCCACAGATTTTCAATCGGATTCAGACCTGTGCTGTGGCTGGGCCATTCCAAGACTTTAATCTTCTTCTGGTGAAGCCATTCCTTTGTTGATTTGGATGTATGCTTTCGGTCGTTGTCATGCTAAAGTCTTAGTTCCAGCTGAAGAAAAACAGACCCAAAGCATGATGCTGCCACCACCATGCTTCACTGTGGGTATGGTGTTCTTTTGGTGATGTGCAGTGTTGTTTTTGCGCCAAACATATCTTTTGGAATTATGGCCAAAACGTTCAACCTTGGTTTCATCAGACCATAACACCTTTTCCTACATGCTTTTGGGAGACTTCAGATGTGTTTTTGCAAAATGTAGCCTGGCTTGGATGTTTTTCTTCATAAGAAAAGGCTTTCGTCTTGCCACTCTACCCCATAGCCCAGACATATGAAGAATACGGGAGATTGTTGTCACATGTACCACACAGCCAGTACTTGCCAGATATTCCTGCAGCTCTTTTAATGTTGCTGTAGGCCTCTTGGTAGCCTCCCCGACCAGTTTTTCTCGTCTTTTCATCAATTTTGGAGAGAGCTCCAGTTCTTGGTAATGTCACTGTTGTGCCATATTTTCTCCACTTGATGATGGTATATCTACCATGGTATATCTAATGCCTTGGAAATTCTTTTGTACCCTTCTCCTGACTGATACCTTTTAACAATAAGATCCCTCTGATGCTTTGGAAGCTCTCTGTGGACAATGGCTTTTGCTGTGGGATGCGACAAGAACATTTCAGGAAAGACCAACTAGAGCACCTGAACTTTATTTGGGGTTAATCAGAGGCACTTTAAATGATGGCAGGTGTATGCTAACACGATTTGGAATGTGATTGCTTAATTCTGAACACAACTACATCCCCAGTTATAAGGATGTGCAGACTTATGCAACCCCATTATTTTTATTTTTTATTTTTCTTCCCTCCACCTAAAAGATTTCAGTTTGTTTTTCAATTGAGTTGTACAGTTTATAGGTCACATCAAAGATGGAAAAAGTTCTGAAATGATTTATCTTTGTTTCATTTTTTTACAGCACAGAAACCTGACATTTTAACAGGGCTGTGTAGACTTTTTATATCCACTGTATATATATAAATATATATATATATATATATATCAAAAACCCACCAACGCCTAGACCTGTGTGTTGACTTTCTCATCTACAGCACAGTCAAAGACTTACGGTTTTTGCAAACTTTTAAACCGGTTTCTGCAGCATTGATTGGCATTCTCCGCTTCCTATTGGTTAATTGACCTGTGACGGGGTCGCAAATTACGGGCTTGCTTTATTTCGGCGCGCTTCATCGGATCGGACACTCAGAAGTGTTACATGTGAAACCTGGGTTTATGGGCTTGATGCTACGGCCGGTAACTTGAGCCCTTGCTCAATTGAATAGCTCCAAAATTGGAGACGAACGGGAGCCTGCAGCAAGCCCGCAGACCTACGGCCTTTATCCCGCGAGATGCAGGCTTGAAATTGAATCGTGCTCTTAGACAGCAGGCTGCTCTAATTGTGCTGGCTACCAATGTATTAAGCATTATGTCATATATTAAGGTGTTAGGAATAACACACTGATTGACAATACATTAATGAGGTTTATTATTATTATTATCATTATTATGTAGTTCAAACACATCTTGTCTTACATGTTCATTATATGTTCCCATATATTATATAGTCTTAAATGTCAGGGGATATATATTCGATGTTTAAACAAGATAAGGTTGAGGGGGGTTGCAAATGTATTTATAGGGCAAGTGGGCAATTATCAGGTGTGACTTTGCATTAGTTGGGTATCAGGGTTTAATATCGTTAACAAGCATTTGTAACTGACATTTAGTTGTATTTAGTAATTATTCTTATAGTTGGTTGCTACAGACACTTCATTAATCTTAGAGTGCCTTTTAAGGGGGTTAGCTGCTCTTATGGAAGGTTGACTGTACATGTAAGGTTAAGGCTCACTACAAGCACTTGTAGAGCTTTCCAATGACATTTAGCATTATCTGTAAGTCTCTTACGGGAGCCAAGTTACCCCCCTTTAGCTAAAGCCACACATGGAACAGTTGACACCTTGCCATAATTCATAAGAATTTACATGTAAGGGTTATAGCTATGTTCTTTCCTACGTGGAATTTTTTTTGCAAGATTTCCTACAGGTGTCATATATTGGAGCTCTTCTCCTGTGTATACATGTGTAATAGAATAAAAAAATACCCATTTTATGTTATTTTAATAGAACAGCATGTCTAAATGGAATTTGTTACCCTTTTTAAAACGTTGCTAAACTGACTTTAAATCCTGCTGAATGCTATAAAATACATTGTGATTGTTTAGTTCCCTAAAAAAACATTGTGATCTCTGATTGTATATTGTATTGAAAATGTAAGGATATAGATTTACAGTAAGTACATCCTTCTTGGCACATGTCATGAATAAATCATGAGCATTGAATTGTTCTGGCAATTTACCTTTTGCTTCTGTACAAAGCTGATAGGTTTATAAAACGTTCTACACTTATAACAGGCACAGATTGGTTCATTACAAATTAAATAAATGGAACAATGAAAACATGATCAGACTACAGATCTTGAAAGGGTTTGCTGGCTTCATCAAATTCTATTCCATCTTTTGTGACATCATAAACAATTCCCACCATTGTGTTTGCATTTAAAATTGATTGTGCTTACAGTAAACTATTAAAATGACCTTGAATAATGGTGCTGATCAAATGTCCAAGTTTAATTTTACTTCATTTGAGCAATCTCAAAGATCTTCCAAGCTAATGCAACTGTAGCTGAATGTGTAATGGATCGCAGATCTCTCAGTGCACTCTCAAACAGAAAGGTTCCTACATTTGCTTTGTAAATTTTATTCCTGATCACTAACAACTGACTAGACTAATAAAGTAATATTTAGCAATTGAGGTTGAAAGTGGAGATGAGTGGAGTTAAACGGAAAGTTACCCCCTATATAGTGCTTTTTTACATGTGATAGAGCATTCTGTTCTTAAAACTTAGTTTTTTTCTTTCAGTTTTATTTATTGACATATTTTGCATTTATTTACATGTGTAAACCTTTACCCCTGGACACATCCACCATCTAAAATAAAGGTGTGTGCCTCTCAATTTATCCGTGCACTGCTCAAGGCTGCCTATATTGGAGTCTGTTATTTACAGAGCTTCCCCCAGCACAAGCTGCTGTATCCAGGTTCTCATGTCAATCAACCCCTGTCAATCACCCCCTGTGACCAATGAGCAGTGCAGACTCTGTCCCTCCCACAAGCAGAGCAAAGGCACAGGGAAAGCTGTGTGTGAGAAAACAACCGAGCAATAAGCTTGTGCTGTGTGTGCATGTGCTCATTGTGTGCCATGTGCTGTGTGTGGGCATGTACTCTGTGTGAGAAAGCAACACTAAAAGTGAATCTATGCTGGGTGTGCTCAGTGCTCTATATTAGGGGTTTCCACGGCCCGCAGACCACCACCACCTGGAGGGTTTTTTGGGTCTTCTGGGGGGTGAGTGGTGCTGCAGGGGGGGGGGGGGGTTGGGGCTGCTGGGAATGGGTGAGTGGCGCTACAGATTTTTTTTGGTGCTGCTGGGAATGGGTGAGTGGTGCTCCAGGGAAGTTTTGGTGCTGCTGGGGATGAGCGGTGCTGCTGGGGGATTGAGCGGTGCTGCTGGGAGGGGGGTGAATGGTGCTGCTGGGGGTTTTGGGGCTGCTGGGGGTGCAAAATGTGCTGCAGGGGGGGGGGGGCTGCTGCAGGGGATTTTTGGGGCTGATGGGGGGGTGAGTGGTGCTGCATGTATGTTTTGGGTCTGCCGGGGGGTGAGTGGTACTGCAGGGGGGTTTGGGGCTGCTGTTTTTTTTGCGGCTGCTGGGGGGGAGTGGTGCTGCACGGGAGGTTGCTGCTGATGAGAGAGGGTGGTGGTGCAGGGGGGTTTGCTGCTGCTGGGGGGATAGTGGTGCTCCAGGGGAGTTTTGGTGCTGCTGAGGGGGGTGAGTGGTGCTGCAGGGGAGTTTCGGTGCTGCTGGGGGGATGAGTGGTGCTGCAGGACTGTTTTGGTGCTGCTTGGGGGATGAGCGGTGCTGCAGGGGAGTTTTGGTGCTGCTGGGGGGGGATGAGTGGTGCTGCAGGGGCAGTTTTGGTGCTGCCGGGGGGGGGGGGGGGTGAGTGGTGCTGCTGGGGGTGTGAATGGTGCTGCAGGTTTTTTTGGGGGCTGCTGCGGGGAGGTTTGCGGGCTGACGAGGGGTGCTGCTGGGGGTGTGCATGGTGCTGCAGGGGGTTTTGGGGCTGCTGGGGGCGAGTTGTGGCGCAGTTTTTTGGGGGGGAGCTAGTGGGGGGGTGGAGTGGTGCTGCATGGGGGTTTTGGGGCTGCTAGGGGGTGAGTGGGGCTGTAGGGGGGTTTGGGGGCTGCTGGAGTTTTTTGGGGCTGCTGGTGGGTGAGTGGTGCTGCAGGGGGGTTTAAGGGCTGCTGGGGGGTGAGTGGTGCTGCAGGCGGGTTTTGTGGCTGCTGGGAGAGTGAATAGTGCTGTGGTGGGGTTGAATTGAGTTGCTGATGGGCTGAACGGTGCTACTGGGGGCTGAATTGGGCTTCTGAGGGTCTGAATGGTGCTACTGGGGGTTGGAGACTGCTGGGGGTGAGTGGTGTTGCTTGGGGTTATGGGGCTTTTGGGAGGGGGTAAATGCTGCTGCTGTTGGGTTGTAGTGCTACTGGGGGTATGAGGGCTGAATGGGGCTGATGGGGTGGTGAATGGTGCTACAGGGGGATTATGGGGTTGAGTGGAGCTGCTGGGGCTGAATGGTTCTACTGGGGGTGCTAAATGGTGCTACTGGGGGGCTGAATGGTGCAGCTAGGGGGTGAATGGGGGGGGGGCAGAATGGGGGGGTTGCGGGGGTGCACTGCTTTACAGAAAAGGTACATGTTAGCAAAAATATTTTTTACTTAGTATAAATATACATATATATATATATATATATATATATATATATTTTTTGTGTATACTGTATTAGTGTGGCACAGGAAGGCTGATCTAAAGTTTTTCATAAATTATGCTCAGCTGCTGCTTAGTTTACCCTGCCAAACAGAGATAGGAAATAAAAGTAGCAGTAGTAGTTGATACACCGAATGGACTACAAGCAGAAGGTGTAATCACCCAATTATGCTCAGACTCCTCTTATTTAGCTTTGCCAAACAGAGGGAAAAAACAGTAGCAGTAGTAGCTGATACACCGAATGGGCTACCAGCAGAAGTGGTGATCACCCAATTATGCTCAGCTGCTGCTTAGTTTGCTCTGTGAAAATAGAGATTGAACTCAAAACAGCAGCAGTGGTTGATACACAGAATGGACTACCAGTTGTAATCAATGTAAAATGTGCTGCAGAGAGAGACATCACAGCATATCATAATTTACTTCAGAGATAGAGCACATAGTTTGATATAATGCTATTTAAATTGTTCCTTACATACATGTTGATAGAGTGTTGTCCTTGCAGAAATTATGTCTCTGACACAAACCTGTTGCTTTTGCAGACATTTCACAGGCTTCTTAGAACTTTCTTCTAAGCAACACCCAGCCTCTATGCATGGTGTCACTGATGTGTAGGGGCACTCCCCCATCAGTCAAAATAATATCCATTGAGTCCTATGCACACTACAGGATAACATTTAATTTTGTCAGATGTACTGAATAGAATCAGAACTTCCTAGAAGATACCCACAATTATTGAAATAGCTCTGTTTTTTAAACTGAATTTAATTTTCTCTTATTGCTCTTTAACCACAGTAAATTGATGTTTGCACCCATATAAAGTTAAAACAAGAAGGTCAGATTTATAAAGTAGGAATAACATTTTACTCATATAAATAATCTCCATAGAAATAACAGTAAGTGAAGATAAAGTGACAAAGAAAATGTCAGTTAACACAGACAAAAAAATACACGTAAAAATTAAATATAACATAAACATAAAATTAAACATAATTGCAATTGGTTCTAATGAAAAAAACTGAGTTTCTTAAAATTGATGCAGAGTAATTTATGTAAACGTTGATGTACCTTCTGAGGAAGTGGCATTTTCTGTAGCAATTAGGATTAACAGGAGTAATGGCTTCTCTTGTGGTCCATTGGTTAGGATTCAGTGCTTTCACTGCTGCGATCTGTGCTTTATTCCAGTCAGGGAACCAAGAAGTCAAACCACCCTGAAGCCATGCAGGGTTGGGCTTGGGACCACATAGGAACACGAGGAGCTGTATGTTGTGGCCCACTGGAGAAGGACCCTTCAACCCACTCCAGTATCTCTATTATGAATAACAAGTGGATCATCAGGGTATGTTGCAATCCATGAGATCACGGAGGGTTGGTCATGACTGAGCAAGACAAACAAAAAACAACAGAAGTAATAAAGCAAAAGAGCATGCTCAGTTGGAAAACTGTAAAATAGATGTCAAATTGTTAAAGGTCTCTGCTATAATTATTATTGTTTATTTGTAACATGCCAACATATTCTGTAGTGCTATACAGGCGTTGTGATCAAGGCAAAACAATATAAACACATTACAAAAATGGAGGGCCCTGGCTTTGCACTTTCCACAACAGCACCATTCAAGACTGAAATCTTACAGACTAAGGGCCTCATTCTATTAGCGGCCGCAGCCGTTGCGGGGCCGCAAGGACCGGCCGCAAGCTATTCAGCTATTCTATTCCCTTACGGCCGGGGATTCCGGCAGGCTTGCGGCCGGTGCCTTGCTATCTCTTGCGGCCGCTCGCGCCGGAGGAAAGCCTTTGATCTAAAACGGCCGCAAGAGTTTTGCAATTCAATTGCTCCGGGAAACCTCTCTGCAAGGCTAAAACCGAGCCGCTGCTTACTTGCAGGAAAGAGGTCCCGCTAGCACCAATTAAGCACATAAAATAGCTCAAATAAAGCCATCCTGCACTTTGAGAAGACTATAAAGGGATTTTAGGTGTTAGAAAAAATAGCACATAATTATCCTGTACTCAAATCCGTAAAATATTTTATTTTTAATATCCGTAAAATATCCATGTAAAAAGTCCAGAGTGCTTGGAGCACCTCAGACACACCCACGCCGCAGCCGGAAAATAAACAGTTAATTTGAACTCGGGTTTGGGCAGATGTGCAAGCTTGAGAGTGGGTTCCTTTTAATCCTCATGTCCCCCAATATGATCCCTAGCATTTACAGAGCTGTACAGTGCAGGCTTGAATTTATTTTTGAGTTTTTATATTTCACAGCTTACGGCCGGTTCCAAGATATGCGGCCTGCCGTAAGATGAGATCCTTGCGGGGCCGTATAATAGAATCGCGAGTTAACTGAACCCCCGCAAGGAATCGCAGCCTTACGGCCGATTTACGGCCGATAATAGAATGAGGCCCTAACAATCTAAAGGTTTTTCGGTGTGGTACAGGAGGAAATGCATTGTGCAGAAATGCATTGTGAGAAATGCATTGTGCAGGTTATAGGCTTCTTTAAACAGGTGTGTTTTTAGTGAGGATTTGAAGGATTTGAGGCAGGAGGATAGTCTGGTGGAGTGAGGCAAGGACTTCCAGTGTATAGGGTCAGCGCTAGAAAAGTCCTGACGGCTGTAGTGAGAGGAGGTGATAAGAGAGGAGGAAAGAAGAAAGTCATTAGCAGAGCGAAGAGGGCGGGTTGGTGAATAATTGGAGATGAGAGCAGAAATTTAAGGGGGTGCAGTGTTGTTGAGGAAACTGACAAAGAGGTGTTTCAGACACTGAATGGAAGATGAGTTTAGCAGAGGCATTCATTATGGATTGAAGTGGGGATAGACGGGTGATGGGTAGGTGAGTTAGTTGCAGTAGTTAAGACGAGATATGATGAGGGAATGTATTAGTATCTTAGTTGTGTCTTGTGTAAGGTAATTACTTTTTCTGGAGATGTTTTTTTAAGTTGAAAATACAAGATTTTGTTAGTGACTGTATATGATGAATGAAAGAGAGGGCAGGGTCCAGTAGAACTCCAAGACAATGGGCTTCGGAGTGATGATGGTGTTGTTGACAGTGAGAGAGATGTGAGGAATTGACGATCTTAGACAAGTTGAGTTTGGGATGGTTGGTGGACATCAAGGAGAATATGCTTGAGAGGTAGTTGGAAACGTGTGCTAGAAAAGAGGGGGCTAGATCCGGTGCTGAGAGGTAGATTTCAGTGTTATCTGCATAGAGATGATACTGAAATCCAAAATATTGTATTAGAGTGCCAAGTGAGTATGTATAGATGGAGAAGAGGAGGGGGCCAACGACTTCCCACAGAGGCTGAGGAGAAGAAGAGGTGCCAGAGAAGGAGACATTTAATGTTCGATCTTGTAGGTATGATATGAACCATGAGAGAGCAGTATCTCTGATTCCAAGGGAGCGGAAAATTTGGATTAGTAGAGGGTTATCAACTGTATCAAATGCAGCAGAGAGATCCAGGAGAAGTAGAATAGAAAAGTGACCCTTTGACTTGGCAGTGAGCAAGTCATTAGTGACTTTTGTAAGAGCTGTCTCAGTGATGATTATCTTCATTGTTGTTGTTCAGTCATTCAGCCATGTCCAACCAACGCAGACAAAATAGACGCAGCACACCAGGCACATCTGTCTGTGTTTTTGGTGGTCTTATCAATATGATTGTCTTGGCAAAGATACAGGATTACCAGTTCTTTCTCAAGTAGACTGATAATTGTCTGACCTCTCTGCTATGACCTGCCCATCTTGGATGATCCTACATGGTATAGATCACAGTGTTTTTGAAGTACACAAGGCCATCACTACGTCAAGGTGTTGTTCCAGAAAAGGTTATCTTCAATGCCCCCCACTGCTAATCTTACTACTAGCGACTTGCCCATCAAAAATGTCGGCAATAAAATTTGAAGCCATGGCAATGCTGTTTGCCACACAATGTAAGGCTTTTGCTCCTCTGAGGACCTTCGGCCCTCATTGCGAGCCTCTCCTCTTGTGTACTTCAAGTTTCCTGCTTTGCAACGATCACCTGGCGCTCGCAAAGACAGATATATAAGTACAGTGTAAAATATAAAATTTATTTAGTACAGTGAATTAATAAATTAAAATTAATTAATAAATTAATATACTTTATCTGTTTATATTTAATATGCAGGAATCAATATCCTGAAGAGCTAACAATCTCTTTGGATTTTCCTGCATCTGAAAATGTACAGTTGGACTGTGGATCACCTGAGAAAGTGTCAGCAATGTGCCAAGTGTGCAGTGTAAATAGGCTGCGTGCGCGAGGCCAAAATGTTTGTTTAGGCGGGTAACGCGCCATTTTAGATTTGTAATGTTACTATTTACTAGTTAAAGTTGTAAAATGGCGGATTTTTTCTACAGTATGTGTTACTTGGCATGCAAGCATTTTCCGTCAATATGGTATATTATGTATCTCCTACGTTCCTTTCTAACTTGTACATGCCTGGTGGAGATTTGCTCGCCTCGGTCTCCTTTAGCCCCGTTTTAATTTTTTTCATCTTCCATTTTTTTTCCACTTAGCGGAAACTTGGCACTTTTGTCTTAAATTTGCATGCAACCTCACTTTCAGGCATCCTGCTGTTCCCCCCGTGCTTTTTTTAAATGTGTTTTTTTATTTTTTTATTTTTTTCTTGTTTTTCGATTTCCGCAGTTCGACTGTTAAAATGTATTTTTGCTAGGTCGTTTTCTTTTGCCCCCAAGCTTGTGAGGTCATTCCAGGCTTGCAGGGTGATGAGCACCTTTGGCGCTCATCGCCTAAGTGCTCCGAGCTCAGAAGGCTTCTATGCCTCAATGGCTCACCTCGTTTTCCAAGGCTCACAAGCGAGACGACAACTCGCAGTTTGACAATTATAATATGTGAGGCTTTTCCACTTTTCCAACCATTTGCAATTATGTTTATTTTATGTGTCCTTCAATAAATTAGGCATTTTCTGTGTCACTTTAACACTTATTATCCCCACTTTGATAAGCACACCCCATAGATTTTACAATTATTTTGTTTTTGTCAGAACGTTAGTACTTAAAGCCCACATCTTGGACTATGTTCCTAAACACAGATGGATTTTTTTCTATTAAATACCTTATTGCAATTTAGCATTTCCGCCCCAATGTTCGAAAAATTGTGTGAAAATAGCAGTTAAAGCTAACAGTGCAATACAAATGCTGATTCTAATAAAAATATGTTTGTATCAGTGAACTTTTCAGCTGTAGATAAGTGTCAAATAAAATGCTCAGCAAATTCATTTTACTTTACATGTTACAACAGATTGTTCCCTCAATACATAAAATGACAGCTGTTTTAATTATAAATGTTTAATGTCTTAATTATAAACACTTCCAACCTCATCAGTGCCGTAAAGAGTAGAAAAATATTGTAAAATATGAAGCATCTAAAAATCATTGATCTGGCAATGGGTCTAGTTATGCCAATAGAAACTTTAACATCATATGTGCATTTATCTAAGATTCTAACATTAATAATTTCAGTAATATCATTATGACTATTAGTAACTAGCGACTTGCCCGTCAAAAAATGACGGCAATGTCATGTATATGTTTGTGAAGTTGTTTAGTTATTTAAATATATTTTTGACCCTTGTAAGTATTGGGATATGAACATGTATTTTTGTAAAACGTTGATGTAATGGTTTTTTAAAATGAAATTTGTATCTGAAGAATTGTTCACTTTAATATACATAGAATCCAGAGAAAAGTAAAAAGTAAAAAGACTTTTTGAAACGTGCCGAATTTTAACATGAAGTTTAAAATATATGTAAGCAATAACCTTGAAAGTATATATTTTTAAAATTGAACTTTATTTTTTATGTAACTTTGGAATTTTTGCAAAACATTTGTCTAATTTTGAACATTATAAACAGGAACATAGTAAATACATTTTGTAACATAATTTTGAATTAAAAGTATTAACATTTGAATGTAAAAACAGTTTAACTTTAAATTAATCAGTATTAACATGCAATTTGTATCCGAATAATTGTTAAGTTTAATATACATTGAATGTAGAGGAAGGCATACAGTAAAAACTCTCCTTAAACCGTACGTAATTAAAGTAATTCATTACTGAGCACATAAACTGGCGATAAACATTAATGTAGGTAGTAATCTTAAGATAACAGAGAATATTTACATTGTGACTTAAAAGGTGCTTGAGCTCTTAACATGAACTTTGTAATATGTTGAATGAAATAACTTGAAAATATTGTTTTTAAACTTTAAACATTAGAAACATTAACATAGTGACTTAACATTTTAACATAATTTTTCATAGAAATGCAAGGCAAGTATTTTGTGAGGCGAATTATCCATAAACATGACTTCCATTAATTATGACTGAATTAAACAACCAATTGTTTTGTATTTTTGAATGTTTTTCCAAAATGTTTGCATGGCTTTAGCTTGTATCCTGCAAAGTTATAGTACTTCATAGTAGACAATGTTTTTAGTAAAAATACGTCCATCTTCTAATAAATCACCTTGACTTTCATTGTTTTCAATGTAAACTTTAATAGCCTGTGGATTTTTGCAGCGTGACAACGCAACGTACAATTGACCATGTGCAAAAACTGGTTCTTCCAAGAAAATACCCACAGATTTGAAAGTTTGACCTTGTGATTTATTAATGGTCATGGCAAATGCCATAATAATGGGAAATTGTCTTCTTTGAAGTATAAAAGGGAGACTACTTTCACTTGGTGCTAAATCTATTCTTGGTATGAAAACTCTCTCTCCTTTATTGGTCCCAGTTAAAATTTCAGCATCTATAAAATGGTCCTTTAATTGTTGAACAATTAATCTTGTGCCATTGCATAGGCCTTTTTTGGGGTTCATATTTAGCAGTAACATGATAATTGCACCTTTCTAGCTGCAAAATATGTGGTGGCATTCCAGAAGGAGTTAAAGAGTTAATGAATTCAGTTGAAAAGTTTGCCTGACTTCCATTGTCATCAGCAAGTACAGAATCAGCACTGTGATAATTTCTTTGTGGTGCATAATTTTTTTTAAAGATTTCATTATTGAGTATTAATGCATCTTTATTTTTACACGTCAGTATAACTTGGTTGGCAAGCTCGGAATATTCTTCGTTATTTATGCTCCCTTCAAATATAGCCGATATAATATCTTGTTGACAAATCATATGAGGTGGGATCTCTACAGTGTCGTCAGGTAAATGTAGTATTTTTTCTGTTCTGCCTTCTCCAATTTTAATAAGCCAATCATTGAAATCAGTTTGGCCTTCTGATCTCATATTTTGTTGCAGTTGAAGATGGGTAAAATGTTTCCATACTGTACTTGACTTTATACATGTTTCAATAATGTCTGTTCGATTTCCATGTACAACGACAGGTAATGTTTGTCTAAAATCGCCACCCAACAACATTACCTTTCCACCAAATGGAAAAATATTATCCATGACTTCACGAAGCAAACGGTCAATACATTGGAGGGCATAGCATGACATCATTGTGGCCTCATCTATTATAATTAATTTACATTTCTTCAATTTCTTTGCTTGTAAGGATGTCATGCGAATATCTGACACAGAATTTTCTAAAATAGGCACTGGCAGTTTAAATCCACTATGAACAGTTCTTCCACCTTCTAATAAAAGTGCAGCAATTCCAGTAGTGGCAAACACCATTGCTATTTTTCCTTGTGCTCGTACTGAACTCATTAATAAATTGTACAAATATGTTTTTCCTGATCCGCCAGGTCCATCAAGATAGAAATAACGCTCTGTCACCATGTCATCATCTATAGCATTTTTAATTGCAATTGTAGTGTATTTAAAGTTGCAAGTCTTTCTTCTGTTCTTTCTGCTTGTAGTTGAATGTCATAGTCTTCAAAGTTAATGTCATCTATAAGACCTGGATCAGGCAAATTAAAACTTGCACAACTTAATCCATGAGTTAAAAAGACTTCTTGAATTTCCATTAACGCTTTTAAGTGTGCAATGGGTTCATTGTATCGTCGCATAAAGTCTTCAGCCATATTACTTTTAAAAGTCTCCCACAAAGCTAATGCATTTGGAGCATTTGAGAAGATACAAATAAAAGCAAATTGTTCTCTCATCTGTCGTGGCATTTGACATTGTGCTGCTTCTTCTAAACATCTTTCCTTCTCTGTATCATCAGCGAGTAAGTTTCTATGTCTTGCAGCTAAATGGAAGGATTCATATACAATGTCATTAACAGTTCTTAATTGTTCAAAACTTTGTGCTCCTGGAACATTTAAAAGTAATATCCGTAAGCAAAAACGTTCAACATCTCTTGGACTGACTGTGTAAATTCGTGGAATTATTTTATTGCCTCTGGTTTTTCTCCATAATCCATTCACAAAAACATAGTGATATGGAATTTCAATATATAAGTATTGTGTTGCTTCAGCATCAGTGGAATTTAATGCAAACCATGCAGTTAGTGTAGTGTGACGATCTTCACTTTGGGCCAATGCATTTATTTAATTTCCAGCATGGAAATAGACTAAATGTCGTTTTGGCAAATGTACTGCTAACCTATATACTGCATGTGATCTATCATGCATTTCAAATTTTAAAAGCCGCCACATAGCTTCTGGCGCACTGACATAGCGAGCATCTACATGAGATGCAAGTTCATCATGTACTAACTCACTACTTTCAGGGTTGTCTGCACTTTTGACGACTACAGTAGCTGCATCGTAACCTTTGTAAATATATTTGTAGACATATTTAATGGATTTGATGAAAGTGCAGGCTTCTACGTTGATGTGGGCGTTGTACTTCATGAGTAAATGTGGATTGTAGGGTACTACATATCTATTGTCCACTTTTTTTCCACGAATAATGGCACTATCTCCTTCTCTTCTTTTATAAAGTGGATATCCATCACAATTTGCATATGTTTTGTCTCTATAATCTTTTGGAAAATCTTTTGAACATTGATTATTTTCCATACATGGTGATTGTGGATTAAGGTCTCCACAGGGTCCATGAATCATGCGATGAGTAACAATCTCATATAGTCTACCATATAGTTCTGGATCTGGTAGTTCAGCAACTATGACTGCATCCACTTTGTCCGAAGTATCTAATTTATCTTTCTCTTGAAGTATTATGAGAAGATGTGCATGTGGAAGGCCTCTTTTTTGAAATTCAATGGTATATACATAAGCAAGACATTTGCCAAATAACTGATTTATAGTGAAGTCACGTATTAATTCATTTAATTTGATCTTAAAAACTCTGGCTACTAAATCTGGTCGATCTGAAGCACTTTGTCCAAGAAGTAGATTTTGATTAATTTCTGGCCATTGTGGATTACATGTAAATGTCACAAATAAATCTGGTTTTCCAAATTTTGTCACAATAGCCATAGCATCATTGTATCTTTCTCTCATATTTCGAGGAGATCCTTGAAAGGAAGATGGTAAAATGATGGCTTTGCCAGCTGTCATGTCTCTGCTTGTAGCCACGTCAGCAACATAGTCCATGAGTCCACAATATTGTTCTACACGTAGTTTATCTTGTTGATATTTTATAAAGTTTAAATTATTTGCCTCAACTTGCAAATATGAATCAATAATCCATTGTTGTGTTAGTTTCCCACCACATAAAATTGGATTAAATTCATCTCTAATGGCAATTTGAGCAACTTTAAATTCAAGCATAGAAACATTATTTCGGATTCTGGCTTTAGCATTTGGGTAACTGGGAAGGGTTAATTTTGGTTGCCAACCTGCTTCTCCATGTGGGAAAAAGATGGGATATGTCATTGGATCTAAATTTGGACTTAAGATATTAATATTAATAAATGGTTGCTCCTCATTTCTGGGATATACTCTAATGTCTCTTTGAAATGGTGGTTCTCCTTCATCATTCTGAAAGACCATTGCAACCTCATTTGATGTTGGCAAGTTATAACGACGTTTATCAGTATGTCTGTCTCTTTTAAGCACCATATTAACCTTTGACATGGGCAATTGATGTCTTTGTGCATGAAGTAGTTGTTCATTTTCTTCTTCTGCCAATTTTTTGTAAGCTTTACTGTAGGGATTGTTGTCCATAATGTTATTTAGCTCTATGAAAACACTGGGTAAGCATTTTTTATTTTCTTCCATCTGCATACGTTGGTCAACAGCTTCCATTGTATCTAGGACATATAGTTGAGCGAATTTTCTTTGCTCTCCTTCCTCTGGATGTAAATGTGAAGTCCGATGATAAATTTGTCCTTGGACTTTAAAACAGTAAGGACCATGTCCTGGTACATTAGCAGCCAATGTTGCCCCCATAGATGCAAATGATATGGTACTATTGTAGGATCTTATGTTTGTCTTAAATTTTTTGTAATTTGGAAAAGTAGGTTCAGTCATAATATTTTGTAAATAGGTTGGAAATTGTTTCCTTTCTGGAAGTTTGAACTTTCCTTTTTGACAACAACTAATAAATTGTCCATCTCTGGGTCTCTCCTGTTTAAAATAATAAGCCTGACAAAATTGACATTGAGTACTCATGTCCCCACAACTATGAACCTCTACTGCTAAAGACTTGAGTAAAGGACAATTTGCAAAGCATATCGGATGTTGACTTTCATATTCATCAGATGAAAAGTCATGAAATGTTTCAACAACAGGTTCTAAATGTTTAGTTTTTTTCGTGGATTTTCTTGGTATATGTTGTCCTTGTTTTGTTGAAATGTCCTGTAAGTTTTTAGTAAGAGTTTGTAAATGCTTTGTTTTTGTAGTTGCTTTTTTTGGTCTGTCTTGACTGGTATCTTGTAAAATGTCATCTGATGTTTTAGGAACAGTTTGTAAATGCTTTATTATCTTTTTATTTTTTTTGGTTGTATCTTTCATTTTTGCAGCTGATATTCTTTTATTTGCAAGTCTTTTGCGTTCTTTTTCTCGTCGAATTTCTTTCTCCTCCGGTGTCTGCTGGGCGGCCCATCTCTCTTGTCTTTCTCTAGTTTGACGTCTTTTCTTCTCTTCTTTGGTCTCGTTATCAGCCATATTAATCTGTAAAGGAAAAAAAATAAATGTAATTGTGTATATTTTCATTTGTAATTCCTGTTAAAGATTCTTGTGCACAATTGGTGAAATAAAAGGCAAATCATTAATGTATCATTTATATTTAGTTAAATTTATAATTCCTGTCCTCACTGGCTAAGGCCCTCATTCAATTGCGATGTGGCCAATTGAATAGGGCCCTAAATTCGCACATAACATATATTTTTTAAAGAAGTTTTTAGTTAGTGAAAATATTGCTTTTGGATAGATGCTTACTAACTAAAAACTTCTTTAAAAAATATATGTTATGTGCGAATTTAGGGCCCTATTCAATTGGCCAAATTGCAATTGAATGAGGGCCTAAGAATTTGGCCAATGGAATACTGCTGTAAATAAGCATGTAACATATTTTTTTTAAATAATGTTTTTATTTATTAAAAACTTTGTTTGTGGATAGATATTTACCACTGCAAAACTTCTTTGCTAAAAAAAAAAGTGATGTGGTTATTGAGCTATGTATTGCATAGTAGCAATTTAAATAGAATAAGGGAGATAGTAAATTCTTATTTTTATTTTTCTGTTGACACGGATGCAACTGAAAGCAGTTTCTTTAGTTTTATACTTTAGTACTTATTATACTGTACCTTGGTTGAAGTGTGATTTAAATCCGAATGTTTGTTGGTCCTCGGTTAAAAATCGTTGTCCAATGGTGTGGTCCTCTGTTGGAAGTCCTCGTCCGATGGTGTGGTCCTGTGGCGATAGCCCTCGTCCGATGTTGTGGTCCTGTGACGGTAGCCATCGTCCGATGTTGTGGTCCTTTGGTGAAAGTCCTCGTCCGATGGTCTGGTCCTGTGTTGAAATTCCTCGTCTGCTGGTCTGGTCCTGTGTTGAAAGTCCTCGTCCGATGGTCCGGTCCTGTGGAGAAAGTCCTCGTCCGATTGTCTTCACGCAGTATCTGTTGTAATATAAAATAGAAAATGTTGTTTGAGTAAAATGTCTTTTAAATAAGTAAAAAATGTATGAATTTGGCAGTATTGTATCAGTTATGGTTTTTTTTTTCTATTTTTTTTTTTTTACTTTCTGTACAATCCCACGACTTTTGTTATTCTTATTTAAGGTTCTTAGTAAGGCTTGTGGGTTGTGATATATTAAATAAGAATATGAATGTATTTTGCTATGTGTTTATGTTAGTTTTTGTACAATCCTATTTGTGCGCACCACTTGTGGTATACTTATTTAACCTTTATTGGGATGGTTATAGTTAGTGAAACATGAAATAATATAATTAATGTAGTTTGCTATGTGTTTGTGTTAGTTTTTGACAATCCTGTTTTGTGCGCACCACTTGTGCAAAAGTTATTTATTCTTGATTGTACTGGTTATAGGTTGTTAAACATTAAAGAAGAATGTTAATGTAGTTTCCTATGTGTTTGTGTGATTTTTTGTACAATGCTATTAGGTGCGCAACACTTTTGTTATTCTTATTTTTGCTTCTTTGTAAGGCTTATAGGTTGTTAAACATTGAATAAGAAAGTTAATTTATTTTGCTATGTGTTTGTGTGAGTTTGTTCTAATTCTGTTTTGTGTGTAGCAGTTTGGGTCTCATTCAATTGCGATTTGGCTAATTGAATCGTGCCCTAAATAAGCACATAGCATATTTTTTTAAAGAAGTTTTTAGTCAGTGAAAAACTTTCTTTTGGATAGATTTTTAGTAACTAAAAACTTATTTAAAAAAAATGTTATGTTCTTATTTAGAGCCCTATTCAATTGTGCAAATTGCAATTGAATGAGGGCCTTTGTGTGTACCATATGTTGCATATGTTGCATAGTTTGCACCTCATTCAATTGAATTTTTTACAATGTAATAGTACTCTAAGGCCGTCACTGAATTGCAATGTTGAAAATTGAATAGAGTTCTAAATAAGCACATCACATATATTTGTTAAAGACGTTTTTACTTATTAAGCATCTATCTAAAAGCAAGGTTTTCACTAACAAAAAGTTATTTAAAAAATATATGTTATGTGATTATTTGGATCCCTATAGTACTAGCAAAATGGCAATTGAATAAGGGCCTAAAAGTGCTTATTTATAGCCATATTAAATTGTCCAAAATAGCAATTGAATGAGGGCCTTTGGTTACTGCATTTGTTATATTGTCAGCTCCTCATTCAATTGTGTTTTGACTAATGGAATAGAGCTCAATATCACCACAGAGCATATTTTTTTACCGAATTTTGTATTTAGTGAACTTGTATCCAAAAGCAACGTGTTCAATAAATAAAAAGTTCCTTTAAAAAATATGCTCTGTGCTTATATAGAGCCCTATTGAAATGGGCAAATCACATTTGAGTGAGGCCCTTGGCCATTAAACATATATATGTCCTCATTGAATTGCAATTTTGCCAATTGAAGAGGGCTCTATATAACCACATAACATATTTATTGAGCAAAGTTTTTAGTAACCAAAAAGTTCTGTATAAAAAATATGTTATGTGCTTATATAGAGCCCTATTCAATTGAGCAAGTCACAATTGAATAAGGCTCATGGTTCTTTCTTTTTTATACTTAAATACTTTACCTTGATTGAAGTGTCGAATGTCAGAGGGTCCCCTCCTGCCAATCTTAATCCGCCGGTCTTCTTGTAGTGTCTGTTTGAAAAATAAATTTAAATAGTTATTTGTATATTTATAATTTTTCATCTAGCAAAGCATTGCCTTTTGAGCATGTAATGTCTTGTTGTATCTTACCTCTTCTTCTTTGTTGGTGTTCTTTAAAAGGGATTGTGCTTCACAGTGCACGGTGCAAATTGTTGAGTGACGCTGTTGATGCAGAGTCTGTTTGAATATTAAAAGAAATAGAAAGATTCAGCTTTATATGATGTATTGAATTGCAGTAAATTAATGTCATTTAAATATACTTCTGTAATTATTTTCAATTGACCTTATTTTTTGTTGGAGGCTACACACATATGTCACATACATGAAGCACATTCCATAGTTTAATGTAATTATTTTGTGTACGTGTGACATATCAGTATACATGACTCATATTTAAATGGTTAAATTAACCTTATATTTTTTTTTTACAACACACATAAATGTCTGTGTGTGAGATGTAACTATAGATGATACACATATATGTGCGTGTGACATATCAGTATACATGACATATAATGTAATTTAAATGTAGTTGTTTACTGATTTTGTTTTAAGCTAATTTTGTTGCAGTGGCAATACACATAAATGTGCGTGTCACATGTCACTATACATTATACACATATATGTCCGTGTCACATGTCACTATGAAGGGGCAATACACATAAATGTGCGTGTCACATGTCACTATACATTATACACATATATGTCCGTGTCACATGTCACTATGAAGGGGCAATACACATAAATGTGTGTGTCACATGTCAATATACATGATACACATATATGTCCGTGTCACATGTCACTATGCAGGGGCAATAGACATAAATGTGCGTGTCACATGTCACTATACATTCTATACATATATGTGCGTGTCACATGTCACTATACATTATATACATATATGTGCGTGTCAGATGTCACTATACATTATAGACATATATGTGCGTGTCACATGTCACTATAGATAAACCTCTGTTTAATATAGAATTATGGTTTTTTGTTGTATTGTTAAATGAACCGTATTTTTTTAGTGAGCCTATACACATAAATGTGCCATATATGGCACTACATAAATCCTAGTTTATTTTTTTATTTGTTTGACCTGTCCTGATAATAAAATGTAATATATTATAGCTTACCTCTCAGTTGTAATTTGCACAATGCAAAGTAGTAAATTAGTAAAGAATTGTCTTCTCAAGTAAAAGCAGCAGTTATCTCAGAAGTCACTCCGTTCATCACCTGAGGAGAAATGTATTTTTTTGTGTCAAATAGGCAGTATTTATAAACTTGTAGAAAGTTCTGGAAAGTGAGACCGTTAGAACGCAATACGCATGCGCTATTTGCGTTCCAGCTTACAATTTGCGTTCCATCCGCCATTTTCTGCGTATTACTGTTCAAAATGGTGTTTAATATGATTGTGATACGTTCCGCATAGTATGTGTTTCATTATTGCGAGTAAGTGTAGTGTAGTTACGTCTGAAGCCTCGTTTTCGTTTTGTTTGTCGGCCATTTTTTCTCTCGCTTAGCGATGGTATTAGTGTCTAAAGTGTTTTATTTTGATTTAAATGTAGGTGTAACTTATTTTTTTGAGGTGCTGGATGGTTCCTCTTGCTGTAGTTAAGCTTTTTATGTGTTTGTTGTGTGTCTTTCTTAAGTTTTAAATGTTTGTATGTCGGCGTGTTGCGCCCGATGTTTGCGAGGTCGTAATGTGTGGTAACGTGTCTCGTATGGTGTTTGCGTGTGTAGCCTCGTTTTCGTTTTATTCGTCGGCCATTTTTTGTGTCGCTTAACAAATTATTTAGTGTGTAAACTCTTTTATTTTGAGTGCAATTAAGTTGTAAGTTGCATTTTTGAGGTCCTGGGTGCTTCCTGTTTGTGTAGGTAAGGTTTTTATGTATGTGCTGTGTGTATGTATTGTGTTTTTAATTTTGTAATGTTCGCAAGTTGCGTCCGAGTGTTGCGAGACCGTAATGTGTGTGAACGTGTGTCGTATGTTGTTTGCGAGTGTCGTAATGTGTTGCGACGTGAACTTTGCGAGATTCGCAGTTCTTTGGGTTGGGAATTTGTGTTGTGAATTTTGCAAGGGTCGCAGTTGCTGCAACTGAATACCTCGCTTTGCGAGGTCCTCAGGTGTTTGCATGGAACGCCTGCGGCGCTCCATGCCAGCAACTGAGAACCTGGCACAGTGTCCTCGCTTCGCGAAAGCCGCGGGCTCGCTACGCGAGGCCCGCGTCTCGCTACGCGAGCCACGGCCCTCGCTTGCGTTAGCAACAACTCGTACGCTCACAACTATATATGTGATAGTGTATACTAAGGGCCTCATTCTATTATCGGCCGTAAATCGGCCGTAAGGCTGCGATTCCTTGCGGGGGTTCGGTTAACTCGCGATTCTATTATACGGCCCCGCAAGGATCTCCTTTTACGGCCGGCCGCATATCTTGGAACCGGCCGTAATCTCAGAAATATAAAAACTCAAAAATAAATTCAAGCCTGCACTGTACAGCTCTGTAAATGCTAGGGATCATATTGGGGGACATGAGGATTAAAAGGAACCCACTCTCAAGCTTGCACATCTGCCCAAACCCGAGTTCAAATTAACTGTTTATTTTCCGGCTGCGGCGTGGGCGTGTCTGAGGTGCTCCAAGCACTCTGGACTTTTTACATGGATATTTTACGGATATTAAAAATAAAATATTTTACGGATTTGAGTACAGGATAATTATGTGCTATTTTTTCTAACACCTAAAATCCCTTTATAGTCTTCTAAAAGTGCAGGATGGCTTTATTTGAGCTATTTTATGTGCTTAATTGGTGCTAGCGAGACCTCTTTCCTGCAAGTAAGCTGCGGCTCGCTTTTAGCCTTGCAGAGAGGTTTCCCGGAGGAATTGAATTGCAAAACTCTTGCGGCCGTTTTAGATCAAAGGCTTTCCTCTGGCGCGAGCGGCCGCAAGAGATAGCAAGGCACCGGCCCGCAAGCCTGCCGGAGCCTCCGGCCGTAAGGGAATAGAATAGCCGAATAGCTTGCGGCCGGTCCTTGCGGCCCCGCAACGGCTGCGGCCGCTAATAGAATGAGGCCCTAAGGATACTAAAAAAAAAAAAATACAATTGAGTTACCGTAAATCAATAATATGTGAAAGAGCTGAGTGATACAATGGCAGTTTCCCACTAGGAAATAGTCATCATAGACTTCAGCAAAGTATAAACCAGTCTGTGTGACAATTTAGGAGAATCTCACCATGAAAAATAATTAAAGGGATGCTTTTAATGTTTACAATTACCATTGAGTAATTCTATTATTTTAAGCAAAACTGACAGCTGGAGGGATTGTGCCACAACAGAAAGATGGTTACTAAGATGAGTAGTTTTGTTTGGGAACCATTCACTAGGAGTAGTTTGTTTCAGCTATTAAAAAAAAAAAAATACTTGTAATGAATGGTGGCCCAGGATCCTGTCTATAGATTCTTAAACCCATTATTACTAGCCACTCAACAGCTGATTTTTATTCACTGTCCTATGACTTCACCATGCAAAGTGCAAAGACTTTCCTAATAGACCCATAGTATACACAGTTTGGTAATATTGATGAGAACCTGTGGTCCCGATGGAGCATCCTATGGCCCAATAATAAATCCTGATTACCTTATAAAACCTTTGCAACCCATTGACCAGGTTGACATGGAAAAAAGAGAGAAGGACTATAATGGTCTGTATTGGTTCACTATGTTGAGTAAATATACTTTGAGGATACCCCGGAGTATGTGTGCCTAGAATTACAAAAGGGAGGGTCACTCATTCACAGGTTGGCCTAAGAGGGTGCACTGAAGCTACACCATGCCTAGCATAATACTGTATTTGTAGAATGTAGGCAAATAGTGGATTGTTCAGAACAAGAACTGTTTCTAGTTTGGCATTGATGGCAGATAGATAAGTCCTAAGAGGACTTAAGAAGCATGTTAATGGTGCTGACTAAGCAGCCTGGAGAAATATATCAGCTGCTCTCTGATTGTATTAGCTGCTCTCTGATTGTAGTTAAGGTTAAAACAGACTTTATTTCATCAACTTCACTCTTTTTAATCTCCGTTCCTCCTTGTTTTATGTGAATGGAAGAAAAACAAATGTCTATCAAAACACTGCTTATTGACTCAGTGGAGTGATTGTTCTGGAAAAAATACAAATATCCTTACATTTTTAGTGTGTGTGTATGTGTGTATATATATATATATATATATATATATAATCACATCTTTCAGTAAGTGTGATATTTGGCTAAGACGTAATCGATGAACCAGTATTTTCCATTTTGTAAAATATAAGTTATGAAATAGTTAAATCTGCATGACCCATGATTTAGTGCTTTCAGCTAACGGACAGTAAACTAATTTTAGTCATAACAAAATATGTATTTCAGTCATATACAAGGGCATTGTTGAAGGATGATCAGGATGTTATATATGACAATGTGTTATGCGCATCTAGTGGCATGCTTTCAGTGCATGATTTGCACATGCAGATTACTGATTGGATATACTAATTTCAATAATCTTTTATATGTTGTGGAGTGGATTATGCCATGTTTCTAAGAGGTGAGCATGGATTATCCCATTGTCTTCATGTAAACAAGTATAAAAAGCTATGTTCTTTATTTTTCTGTTCAGTTCAGCTGGTCAGTAGCAGCCATTTTGGATGTGTTGCTACTGATCCACATTTATGTCTAAATAAACTCTAATAATGAGAAAATTACAAGAGGACTCTTTTTTGTTATCATGACTGGGTTTCGGAGTAAAAAGTATTTTGTATGTTTTTTTTTCCTGCACAAGCACCACCTCGTGAAGGCCTCTACTGACCAGCTGGGTGTCCCATTACCTGAGAAGAAGTAATTAACATGGTAGTTTTACTGTCTAGCTTCTTCTTGTCAGAAAAATCCCAGGACAGGGGGGTGAAAATGTTAATGTTCAAACCATACCTTCCTGGAGAAAGACTGTCTCAGGGAAGAGGGGGTCTTTTATGTGTCCAGCATCAGTAATTAAACATGGAGTCACTGATCAAGATGGTGGATTGGCTCAATAAGGGCAGAAACAGGAAAATTTAACTCTTTCTTCCTCTACCAACTCTGGTTACTTCCTATTAACACTATACCTCTGTCAGATACTGGTAAAACATTCTTGCAATTCACTTAATTAGTCACACTGCTACTAGTAACCCATGAACAGGCGCCCAACAGGATACACTCTTGTCTGCATTCACTACAACATCCCATACAACACACAACAGGTAGAAATGTAATTGCAATTACAAAAAGCCAGTCTTAACCCTCACAGTCCGAAAGTCCATAAATTCAGGGGCCCTTGCTTGTGGGGTTAAGGGAAGTCCTACCCTGATCCCAAAAGTCAGTCATGGCAAACAGACTCAATAACCTGGCACACAGTTAAGCAACATGGCTGTCAGAATCAAAGTGTCCAGACGGGGAGGACAGTTTCCTGGAGAAAGGGGGAGATTTGAACAGTTATCCCATGTCAGCCCAGGGCCCACAATAGTTTAACAATCCCAAATAGTTTAAGGGTCCCCCTGGGCATGACTTACCTAATTTACCTGCATAACTCTGAATGGCCTTTTTATTCAAGAATACCTCCAACAACTTTTTTTATAAAGTTATAAATAGATTGTTGAAAAGAATGATGCAACAGACTGTCCTTATTATGAAGAACCCATTTCATTCTTATTGTACCATTTTTCTTTCTCTAACCTAATGGTGTAATCTCTTGTTAATTGGCATAAAGAATTCACCTTACAAAACCTGAAAAAAGATTATGTAAGTATTTATATAAAGTAATAATATTACCTCATAGGTACATTTTGTATAAAGAAAGTCAAATTTGGTTAGATCTCTCCTCGATTCCCCTTATTAATTTTGTATGCCTTCTTTAAAATACAGTGCCTTGCAAAAGTATTCACTTTTTATCTATGTTGTTACACATTACAGTGTTAAGTTCAATGTTTTGTTAATCTGAATTTCATGTGATGGATCAGAACACAATAGTCTAAGTTGGTGAAGTGAAATGAGACAAATATACAACTAAAACTATTTTTTAGAAATAGAAAACAGAAAATTGGCATGTGCGTATGTATCACCTCCTTTGTTACGAAGCCCATAAAAGCTCTGGTGCAACCAATTACCTTCAGAAGTCACACAATTAGTGAAATGTTTTCCACCTGTGTGCAATCTAATTGTCACATGATCTATCATTACATATGCACACCAATTTTGAAAGACCCCAGAGGCTGCAACACCTAAGCAAGAGGCACCACTAACCAAACACTGCCACGAAGACCAAGGAACTCTCCAAACAAGTAAGGGTCAATGTTGTTGAGAAGTACAAGTCACGGTTAGGTTACAAAAAAATATCCAAATATTTGATAATACCCAGGAGCACCATCAAATCTATCATAACCAAATGGAAAGAGCATGGCACAACAGCAAAGCTGCCAAGAGACGGCCGCCCACCAACGCCCAGGATGGGGCAAGGAGGGCATTAATCAGAGAGGCAGCACAGAGACCTAAGGTAACACTGGAGGAGCTGCAGAATTCCACAGCAGAGACTGGCGTATCTGTACATAGGACGACAATAAGCAATACGCGCCATAGAGTTAAGCTTTATGGCAGAGTGGCCAGAAGAAAGCCATTACTTTCAGCAAAAAACAAAATGGCACATTTTGGGTTTGCGAAAAGGCATGTGGGAGACTCCCAAAATGTATGGAGTAAGGTGCTCTGGTCCGATGAGACTAAAATTGAACTTTTCGGACATCAAAGAAAACGCTATGTCTGGTGCAAAACCAACACATCACATCAACCCAAAGAACACCATTCCCACAGTGAAACATGGTGGTGGCAGCAACATGCTGTGGGGATGTTTTTCAGCAGCTGGGACTGGGAAACTGGTCAGAGATGAGGGAAAGATGGATGGTGGTAAATACAGGGATATTCTTGAGCAAAACTGTACCACTCTGTGCGGGATTTGAGGCTAGGACTGAGGTTCACCTTCCAGCAGGACAATGACCACAAACACACTGCTAAAGCAACACCTGAGGGGTTTAAGGGGAAACATGTAAATGTGTTGGAATGGCCTAGTCAAAGCCCAGACCTCAATCCAATAGAAAATCTGTGGTCAGACTAAAAGATTGCCGTTCACAAGTGCAAACCATCCAACTTAAAGACCCTGGAGCAGTTTTGCAAGGAGGAATGTGCAAAAAATTACAGTGGTAAGATGTGGCAAGCTCATAGAGACTTATGTAAAGTGACTTGGAGCTGTGACTGCAGCAAAAGGTGGCTCTACAAAGTATTGACTTTAGGGGGGTGAATAGTTATGCACAATTACTTATTCTGTTATTCTGTTATTTTATCCTATTTGTTATTTGCTTCACAATAAAAAAAAAAGATCTTTAAAGTTGTGGGTATGTTTGTAAACTAAATGATGCAAATCCTCAAACAATCCATGTTTATTCCAGGTTGTGAGGCAACAAGACTTTCTTATCTCATCTGTTGCTGTCATCAAATTAACATTATAAATATTTTACTTTTGGAGTTTTGTACCCAGGTTCATAACTTTGCAGTTTTGAATTTTAGATCAGACATACTTGACCATTTCTCTAGTTTTATTAAATCATTACACATCTCCCTTTTTGTGTCATCTGCAAACGTTTACTTTAACCCGCTAGTAATATCGCTAATACATATATTACATAAAACAGGCCCAACCAATACTGATCCACTGTTGTTAACAATTTCTTCCTCTCACTGTATCCCATTAACTATGACTCTCGGATGCCTATACTTCAGCCAGGGTTCTGCACAGTACCATGTTTGAATCCAGTCCCAGACTATGAAGTTTAAGATTTAGTTTACTAAAAAGTAGAAGCTACATCTGTTTTTCCACCCTAGTCTATAACTTTGGTGCCATAATAAAAAATGCATCTAGTTTAGAGTTACATGATCTTTCAAAGTTAAACCCATGCAGCCTATGATATTGAAAGTTTTTAGACTTTTGGTATTCAATAATGCTTTTGTTTAGATGTGTCTCCATTAGTTTGCAACTTCTGATTTGAAACATACTAACCTTAAGTCCTGTACTTTCCTTAAAAGGATTTTCATTGTCACTATTTTTTTCTGTGCTAGAATGTTACTCGTATACATACCCATAACATCTCAGCTACAGATACATCTGAAATGACGTTTGTGAGTATTAAATCAAATGTAGCTTATTTGCAAATAAGATCTAAATAATAAGATCTAAATAATAGTGTAAATGATGCAGCTTGCAAAGAATGTAAAATATATTTAATTCTGGCTGAATGCCATCATTACCCCCACCTCACAGGCTCGCTGTCTTGGGTTCTATTGGACCCTGCCCTCTCCTTCATTCCTCATATACAAACATTAACTAAATCTTGTCTCTTACATCTAAAAACATCTCCAAAATCCGTCACTACCTTACACAAGACACAACTAAAATTCTAATACATTCTCTCATTATATTCCGCCTTGACTACTGCAATTTGATCCTTCCTGGCCTCCCCATCACTGTCTGTCTTAACTCCAATCTGTAATGAACGCCTCTGCTAGACTCATCTACCATACTCAAAGTTCAGTCTGCAGCACCTCTCTGTCAGTCAATCCACTGACTTCCCATAACCTCCAGAATAAAATGTAAAATCATGACCATTAAGTTACAAAGCATTCAACAACAATGTAGCCCATTATTTCTCTGCTCTCATCTCAAAATACTCCCCCACCCGCCCTCTTAGTTCTGCTAACATCCTTCTTTCCTCCTCTCTTATCACCTCCTCTCATTCTCGGATTCAAACATTTTCTTGCGCTTCCCCTATTTTCTGAAACTCCTTGCTTCGCTCCACTAGACTATCTTCATGCTTCAGAACCTTCAAAGCCTCACTAAAAACACATCTGTTCAAAGAAGCCTATCTCCTTCAGCCTTAACATGCACAACACATTTTTCACCCTTCCGACCCTAACTCATTAGATTGTAAGTTTGCAAGTTTTCAATCTTGTAAGGTGCTTTAGCGCACACTAGATTCTAAACTCAAAACAGGGCTCTCCACTCTGGCAATGTGTCAATTTTGTTTTACCTTGTACTTGACCCTTGTTCAACGCTATGGACTATCAGCGTATTACAAATAAAGATAATAATCTGGAAAACACCATAACCCAAACGCCACCATTGCATATAAACAAAGTGAAAATTGCGGAGCACCACCTGTCATGCTATAGTTGAGCAACTCGCCTTCCAGACGAACCAGGGGGCTTCCAGACCTGTGTCTAAAACAACAGAACAGTGAACCCTGTTGCGTGTGGGGCTCGGAAGGAAATAGCTAGTCTCTGCACGAGGGTTCATCATCAGAAACGAGGATTCATCATCAGAAATGACTTCAATATGCACAACTATGCCAAATTATGCCTTTTCTGATTGGCAAACAGTTGCTTTCTCTGATGAGTCATGTTTTATGGTCTGGGGAATGATTTATTGGCATTGCCAGGGTCCACTCATAACTGGAAGGCACTCTCAACCAATTGTGTTATCTATCTATCCTTGTAGGTCAAGTACACCCATACATGTTGATTGTCCTCCCTGGATGCCTCTAGTGGTCAGATAATATAACCTGCAAATGGGAAAGTCAGGTAATTTGAATACTATATAGCTGCAACAATTGGAGGTGGGTGGGTGGGAAGTCATATCTTAATTCAGTTAGGAGAAGTTGTAGCAGGATGTGTTCTGAGGTGATTTCTGTAAAGAGAGATGGTAAAGTGAGGGCCTTTGAAGAGCAGACTGTGTGGGTGGGGGGGGGGGGGTAGGATCAGATACAGGCATTTTATAGGAAATAGGAGGGGGTAATTTTAGAATGAAGCATGGAAATAGGTCCAAACAGATAAAATGCATACAACTTAAATAGATTACAGAAATGATATAGCAGTAGATGCATGTTGCTTGAAGAAATATACAGTGAAGAAAAACAGTTGGAATAAAGTTGGAGCAGGATAATTCAGTTAGGAGAAGTTGTAGCAGGATGTGTTCTGAAGTGTGTTCTGTAGAGAGAAGGTATAGACCTTCTACTGTGGTCAAGAATCCCAAAGAAGAAATGGAGTAGTGTCATAATCAATCAAAGGGTGGCCAAAGCCGTTCTTTGCTATAACACAATACATGACAGAATGTTTTAAATTCAAATTTATGGCAGCCATTTGATATTGCAGTGATCCAAGTCTATGTTCCAATCATGGAAAGTGAAGAGGCTGAAGTTGACAATTTCCATGATGATATTAACCACCTCATAGAAATAACACCAAGAAAAGATGTTACTTTCAATACAGGACATTAGAATGCTAAAGTAGGGAACCAAAAGATACATGGAATAACTGGCCTTGGAGTAGAACATTAAGCAGGTCAGAGATAAGTAAAATTCTGTCAAGATAATTCTTTGGTCATAGCAAGCACCCTCTACCAACAGCCCCAAATCAACTCTACACATGGACATCATCAGATGAACAACATTGAAATAAGATTGACTATAGTTTATGTAGTTAAAGAAGGAGGAGCTCTGTGCAGTCAGCAAAAACAAGTCCTGGAGCTGACGTCAGCTCAGATCATGAGTTTCTTATTGCAACGTTCAGAATTAAACTGATGAAAAGAGGGAAAATCCTCAACCATGCAGAAACTCTGATGCTGAGAAAATTTAAGGCACACAAAGAACGGGACAGCAGAGGATAGATTAAAAAATGAGGTAATTGAAGCAATGAGCATGAGCTAGATGGAGCTCAAAGGGGCAGTGGCAGTCTGTAAGTGTAGTGACACTTTCTCACATACCATATATACCATATATATACATAAACATACATAAACTTATGATTTGAGATATAGAAAAAGGGAAAGGAAGAGCTGAAATCGGGGAGTAGGGGAAATCGGGGAGTAGGGATTGCACAAACCTGAAAAGCCAAGGGCAGCAAAAAACATAAATGCTTAAGTGCAGCTCCATGCTCTAAAAAACACAAAAATTCCTTTCTTCACAAACCATACACCGTATATACTCGAGTATAAACCGACCCGAGTATAAGCCGAGGCACCTATTTTACCACAAAATACTGGGTAAAATGAGTGACTCGAGTATAAGCCGAGGGTGGGAAATGTGCTTCCCCCTGTGTCCCCTTCTCTCTCTCCCATGTCTCTTCTCCCCTCTCCCTTTTCTGTGTCTCTTCCCCCTCCCTTATCACCCTCCTCAACCCCCTTCCTCATTCTCAACCTCCCTCCTCATCCTCAACCTCCCCCTCATCCTCAACCCCCTCATCCTCACCCCCCCGTCCTCAACCCACCTCCATAACCTCAACCTCCCTCCTCATCCTCAACCTCCCTCCTCATCCTCAACCTCCCTCCTCATCCTCAACCCCCCTCCTCATCCTCAATCCCCTCCTCAACCTCCCTCCTCATCCTCAACCTCCCTCCTCATCCTCAACCCCCTGCTCATCCTCCCTCCTCAACCACCCCTCAACCTCACTCCTCAACCCCCCATCCTCATCCTCCCCCCTCAACCCCCATCCTCATCCTCCCCCTCAACCCCCATCCTCATCCTCAACCCCCCCATCCTCAACCCCCTCCTCATGCCCCCTCAACTTCAACCCCCCTCCTTATCAACCCCATCCTCAACCCCCCATCCTCAACCCCCCATCTTCATCCTCAACCCCCCATCCTCATCCACCTACTCCCCCCTCAACCTCAACCCCCCTCCTCAACCTCCCTCCTCCTCATCAACCCCCTCCTCACCCCCCCTCCTCATCAACCCCCTCCTCAATCCCCCATCCTCAACCCCCATATCCTTATCCTCAACCCCTCCATCCTCATCCCCTTCCTCACCCCCCCAACCTCAACCCCCCTCCTCAATCTCCACCTCCCTCCTCCTCATCAACCCCCTCCTCACCACCCCCTCAACCTCAACCGCCTCCTCAACCTCCCTCCTCCTCATAAACCCGCTCCTCAACCCCACATACTCAACCCCCATCCTCAACCCCCTTCTCAACCTCCCCCATCCTCATCCTCAACCCCCCATCCTCATCCCCTTCCTTACCCCCCTCACCTCAACCCCCCTCCTCAACCTCCCTCCTCCTCATCAACCCCCTCCTCACCCCCCCTCAACCTCAACCCCCCTCCTCCTCATCAACCCCCTCCTCACTTTCTCCCCTCTAAATACCTCCCCCTCACTTACCTGCTTCTTCTCCGACCTCTGCTCCGTCTTGACCCCGGCGCGCATGTGACATCACATGCGCGGCGTGTCAGCATATACCGGGTCCCGGGGGGGTTGAGGATGAGGGGGGAGGTTGAGGGGAGACAGTGAGGAGGGGGTTGAGGAGGGGGTTGATGAGGAAGAGGGGGGTTGAGGATGAGGAGGGGGGAGGGAAAGAGACACAGGGGGGTAGAGAGACACGGGGGGGGGTTAGAGAGACACGGGGGGGTAGAGAGACACTAGAGGGAGTGACTCAAGTATAAGCCGAGGGTCCCTTTTTAGCCTTAAAAACTCGGCTTATACTCGAGTATATATGGTATTCACAAATCATGTATTAAAATGTACATCCAAGCAGGGGCGTAGGAACTGGGGGTATGGGGGGGGAGACAAATTCCCCCCAGATTAAATGAATAGGGGACACACAAAAAATAGCAAAATGAAACTTAATAATGAATTACCAAATCTGGCGCTATGGAGCAGTATGTTGTTCCCATGAAAGCTTTGTCCCATAAGTTATTTATATTTATATATATATATATATATATACATATATATATATATATATATATATATATATATAAAGTTGGTATACATTATTCATATAATATAACTATCAACAATGACAGCAAGAAAATGTTAAGGCTGGGAATGCTGTTTGCCACACAATGCGATGCTCTGCCCCCTCTGAGCACCTTCAGCATTCATTGTGAGTCTTTCCCCGCCGCCCGTGTAGTTTAGGTGCCTCGGATGAGTGTTACTGACTTGGGTTAAATGTTACTGGCTTGGGTTAAGTGTTGCTGGCTTTGGGCTCTTTCTTACTGCCTTCGGCCTCGTTTTCATCCATTTTCTTTTTTTTTTGCTTAGACATTTTTTTATCGAAAAAAACGCCAAATATATCTCAATTTAACTTACAACCTCACTCACATGCTCCCTGGCTCTCCCCCTGTGCTGTGTGTGAGTGTGTAAGGTATCACATATTATAATTGTCCAACTATGATTCGTCGCCACGCTGTGTTGCGTGGTGCGTACGACTTAGCGATGAGCGCCACAGGCGAGCCGTTAAACCGTAGCACATAGGCAATGAGCTCCGCAGGCGCTCATTGCCGGCGAGCCATTAACTCATAGCACTAAAGCAAAGAGGCAATGAGCGCCACAGGTGCTCATTGCTGGCTCGCCTCGCGTAGCGAGGCGAGCCCTGAAACACATCACATGCACAACTTAGAAAAAAAACTTACCTCGGAACCAACCTTAATGTAACAAACACCCACATGTACTAATAATCCGACTATAACGTAACAAACACCCACACGCACTAAGAATCCGACTATAACAGCCGACCCGCGTGCAACTAAAAACAGTGAAAACACACCAAATACTCACACAAACTACAAAAAAAGCTTACCCATAGGAAGGGGGGGGGGGCACCCAGGACTTCTGAAAGGGAAGTTACACCTCCATTTAAGTCCAAATTCCCGAGTTCAGACACACAAAAATCCGCTAAGCGAGAGAAAAAACGAAAACGAGGCTCACAGCCCAGCCACGTACAAATTAGCCAAGAAGGGATCCGAGATAAGCTCGGAAACCCGCATTAACCCCAGGGGATCCGAGATAAGTTCGAAACCCTGCATTAACCCCACATTAACCATCGCAGTGGGGGTCCCGATTGCACGCGATCGGGTCCCCCGCTGCAATCAAAATTCAAAATTCCAGCGTTACAGGTCCTTAAAGGACCCGTGGTAAAAGAAAAAAAATATACACTGTCACCCTGTCAATCATGGGGGTCAATACAGACCCCCATAAAACCCTCATTAACCCTGTCACTCATTGGGGTCAATATAGACCCCCATAAGCCCTTTATTAACCTGTCACTCATGGCGGTTAATACAGACTTCCTTAAACCCATCATTAACCCTGTCACTCATGGGTTCAATAGAGACCCCCATAAGCCCTTCATTAAGCCTGTCACTCATGGGGGTCAATACAGACCATAAGCCATAAGCCTCTATTTAACCCCATCAGTCCCATAAGGGTATATTAACACCATTATGGGCCTGTTATAACACTACATTAACCATATAAGTGCCATGATGGTCCTCAAGGACCATCATGACACTAAGTATAAACACTATACTGCACTATACCACTCCCAATAAAACATTAAATATCAACTAAACACCCTCTACACTAAGCTATTAACATTTACACTACCTACCCCTATTAACCCCCACCACTCTAATTACAGAAAATAAAAAAGCCTAAAGTCACACAAAAAAAACTACATTACATGAAATAAAAAACCTAACTCACAAAAAATAAATAAACTACATTACACAAAATAAAAAACCTAAGTTACAAAAAATAAAAAAAGGAACATTACAGAAAAAAAAACATTACAACCCCCCCCCCCCTCACTACAGAAAAAAAAAAGACACACCTGAAAAGGAAATACATATAATACAAATACATACAATACAAATACATACAATTACAATACAATTACATACAATTACAATACAATACACCTCTATCTAATATACATCACACAATCTATCTAAATAAAGAGCATAATCTAATATACATCCTATCTATATAATAATACATTCCCAATCTATCTAAATAAATATCATAATCTAATATACATCCTATCTATATAATAATACATTCCCAATCTATCTAAATAAATAACACAATTTAATATACAATACATCCTATGCTATCTATAAAAACCCCTAGCTAACATACAATAAATGCTATCAATATATTAACTAATCTAAGTCTAAGGTAAATAAAAAAATGAAGACCACTTACCTTTGCAGATGTCCATTGGGATCAGCCACCTACGGAAAAAAAAAAAAAAATTAGTGCAACACGTTTATAGTTATAAAATAAACATTCTATACATTCTATACATTCTAAATATTCTACTCACCTTTCCGGCATGTCCCGTCCGGCATTCTTTACACCCTTCTCCGGCGCGGCACCTGTTAACAAAAACACAACATTAATAGACATACATCAAAATAAAATAAACATAATCTACATTATACTTACCTCCCCGAGATGTCTCCGGCTTCTTCCGGATCCTCTTCTGCCACGCCCTGTTAAAAAATATATATATATATATATATATATACTTACATCCGCACTCCCGCACATCCCCCACGCTAATGAGGCTCCAGGAGACTTTTCCGGAAGAAAATAAGCAATGGCGCCTTCTGATTGATTGAAAACGCTGTCTATCAAATTCACCCAATCAGGAGGCGCCAAAGTGTGAGTCAATCAGAAAGGGATACACCCTAAAATCCCACTCTGATTGGATAATGCACCTGTCTATCTTTATTTAAACCAATCACAAGGCGCAGATGCCTTCAGCCAATCACAATGTAATACACCCACACAGGGTGATTGGTTGGAGCCTCTGCGCATTCTGATTGGTTGCACTGACAATAGCCAATCACAATGGAAAACACCCTCACGTACTGATTGGTGAAGGATTTGCGCATTCTCATTGGCTACTGTTAATATCTATCAATATTACAGCCAATGGGAAGGCGCATATGTCTTCACCAATCAGTACGTGGGGGTATATTCCATTGTGATTGGCTGATGGCAATAAAGCCTTAGGATTGGTTCAAATAAAGATTGAAAGGTGTGTTATCCAATCAGCGTTGTATTTTGGGGTGTATACTTTTGTCATTAGTTCACAAATGGGGTCTTCTCATTGGCTGAATTTGATAGACAGCCTTTTCAGCCAATCAGAAGCCGCCTTTGCCAATTTTATTCTGGAACACTCCATAGGAGTTTTTTTTTTATTTTTTTAAAGGCGCGGATGCTTCCGGAGAAGACGAGTAGGCCGGAGACATCGCGGAAAGGTGAGTATAATGTAGATTGTGTTTATTTAACTTTGCTTTATGTTTACTAATGTAATGGTTTTTTTTACACGAGTACCACCGGACAAGACGCAAAGATGGACGACGGAACATGGACGACGGAACATGGAGGACGTGACATGCTGGGACGTGACATGCTGGAAAGGTGAGTATAATATTTTGAATATTTAGAATATTTAGAATGTTTAGAATGTTTAGAAGGTTTAGGTATTTCATGTAAACAATGTTGTATTCATTTTTTTTATTTTTTTAACGTCGGTTGCTGATCTGAAGAAACATCTCAAAGGTAAGTGGTCTTAATTATTTTATTGTAGCTTACAATTAGGGTAGCTATATATATAGATAGATGTATTGTATATTAGATAGATAGATAGATCGATAGACAGATAGATAGATAGATAGATAGATAGATAGATAGATAGATAGATAGATAGATAGATAGATAGATAGATAGGGGGATGTATTATTAGATAGTATTGTATATTAGATAGTGGGATGTATATTACATTATATAGTGGCATGTATATTAGATAGTGGCATGTATATTAGATAGTGGCATGTATATTACATAGTGGCATGTATATAAGATAGGGGTGTATTGTATTTTATTGAATTGTATTGTATTTCATTGAATTGTATTGTATTTAATTGTATTGTATTGTATTTTATTTAATTGTATTGTATTTTATTTAATTGTATTGTATTGTATTGTATTTTATTTAATTGTGTTGTATTGTATTATATGTATGTATTATATGTATTTCATTTTCAGGTGTGTAATTTTTGTGAAAAATTGTGTAGTGAGGGGGGGTTGTAATGTATTTTGTTATTTTCTGTAATGTTCCTTTTTTTTGTGACTTAGGTATTTTTTTTTCTTCTGTAATGTACATTTTTTATTTTTGGTGATTTTAGTTTTTCTTATTTTATGTAATGTAGATTTCTGCTTTTTGAAGAATTTAGTTACTTGAGGCACACAGTACACTCACATTGTGTGACAAACAGCATTTCAACACTTTCTTTTATAGACCGTCATTTTTTGACGGGCAAGTCGCTAGTATATATATAAAAGTCTACACACCCTTCTCCTGACTGATACCTTTTAACAATGAGATCCCTCTGATGCTATGGAAGCTCTCTGTGGACCATGGCTTTTGCTGTGGGATGCGACTAAGAACATTTCAGGAAAGACCAACTAGAGCAGCTGAACTTTATTTGGGGTTAATCAGAGGCACTTTAAATGATGGCAGGTGTATGCTGACTCCTATGTAAAATGATTTTGAATGTGATTGCTTAATTCTGAACACAGCTACATCCCCAGTTATAAGAGGGTGTGCAGACTTATGCAACCACATTATTTATTTATTTTTTTCTTCCCTCTACCTAAAGATTTCAGTTTGTTTTTCAATTGAGTTGTACAGTTTATAGGTCACATTAAAGGTGGAAAAAGTTCTGAAATGATTTATCTTTGTCTCATTTTTTTACAGTACAGAAACCTGACATTTTAACAGGGGTGTGTAGACTTTTTATATCCACTGTATATATGAATTATATTGGGGAGGCAAGGACATTGAGAACTTAAACAAAGATATTTGAAAAAGTTTTTGAGGGGCACTGCAGTAATAGGCCGCCCAGGATAGGGCCCCAGTGCATTGCACCGGCGGTAGATCTGCCCTGCTTCCTGCCCTGGGAGCAAAGTTTAATTATTCCCCACAGATTTTTTTGGGCTCCACCGCCCATGCATCTAAGACTAAGATTCAAAACACCACAGATTTAGAGCAGAGCAATGTAAACACAATATTACTTGTCAAAAGGTTGGTACTTTTGCTGAATATGATTTTTTCCCGCAAGTATCACTCGTGCAAATATAGATTAAAAAACTAACATAGAACATTTTGGCACTCTTCCATCAGGGAGACAGCCTTTCCTGAGATATACTGAACAAATCATATGTTTAGGAAGCAGAGGGGAAAGCAGGGAAGCATTGACACAGTTTAACACAATGGAAAAGTAAGTTATGATGCTTTTAAAAACATTGTACTCACATATATAGTGTAGGATGCACCCAAACCAAGTTTTTATTGATGAGAAACGATTCTAGGAACCAATAGAAAATGACAACATCATCATTATTATAATGAGCTAAAACAAATGTCATAACTGCGGCAAGGAACAATATTATATAGTGATCCTTTAACAGTCATAAAAATAGATAACAAAACTTTACATTTAACATCCTTTGTATGTGTGCAGTAATACAATTTCTGTTGCTGAAATAAAAAGTTATTGTACTTAACAGAAATAATGTTGTATTGATGACTAAAGTTCTTTCCAAAGAATTTGTTGGGTAACAAAAGGCAGAATCCACTCTCTACAAAAAACTATTTGTTCCTATAGCATTTGACGATTAAAAGGACCTGGTGAAACAAATATATTTTCATGTCTGTAACCCACCTGGCGGTATGATTATGTCAGTATTTAGAATGTTTAGGCGGTACATTAAAAAATACTGACATAATCATACCGCCCTTTCCCCCTTATCCTCCTCCCTTTCCCCCTTCCCTCCTCATCCTCCCCCTTCTATCCTCCTCCTCACTTCCCCACTCTCGAATCACCTCTCTTTTCCCCTTCCCCTTCTCCTTTTCTCCCTTCTCCTCCTCACTCCTTATCAACCTACTCCCTTTCCTCCTTCCCTCTTATCCTCCCCTCCTCTCTTTCCCCCTTCCCTCCTCATCCACCCCCCTCATATCCTCATCCTCACTTCCCCCTCTCCTATCACTTCCCTTTCCCCCTTCCCATCCTCCTTTTCCCCCTTATCCTCCTCCCTCCTTATCATCCTCTTCCTCCTTCCTTCCCTCTTTATCATCCTCCCTTTACCCATAATTATCTTCCCTTGCCCCCCTTTCCTCTTTATCATCCTCCTCCTCCCCTCATCATGCTCCTCCTTCACCCTAACCTCCTCCTCACTACCCCCTCTCCAGTCCCTATACCCCTCTCTCCTTGTTATTGTAATCAAATGAGCTGCCTGCTCATCCCTCCCCCCGCAGCATGTCTTCGGCAGTGAACTGACCAGTATAGGCTAATGACGTGACGTCACAAGCGCATCACATCATTAGCATATTCCAGTCAGGTGCAAAAAAGAAAAAAATGCTTTCAGCATTCCTTTGTTAGGCAAAAAAACAAGCTCCTTACCAAAGTACAGTATGTTTACTCCCCCACACGCCCTCTTTGTTCTGCTAACAACCTTCTTTCCTCCTCTCGTATCACGTCCTCTCATTCTCGCATTCAAGACTTTTCTTGCACTTCCCCTATTTTCTGAAACTCCTTGCTTCGCTCCACTAGACTATTCTCATGCTTCAAAAGCTTCAAAGCCTCACTAATAACACATCTGTTTAAAGAAGCCTATCACCTTCAGCCTTAACATGCACAACACATCTTTCACCCTTCCGACCCTAACTCATTAGATTTTAAGTCTTCAAGTTTACAATCTTGTAAGGTGCTTTAGCGCACACTAGATTCTAAACTCAAAACAGGGCTCTCCACTCTGGCAATGTGTTAATTTTGTTTTACCATGTACTTAACCCTTGTTCAACGCTACGGACTATTAGCGTGTTACAAATAAAGATAATAATCTGGAAAATATTAAACACCATGACCCAAACACCACCATTGCAAATACACAAAGTGATAATTGCGGAGCACCACCTGCCATTGATTTCAGAGGTGAATGTCGGCAGCAACTCGCCTTCCAGACGAACCAGGGGCTTCCAGACCGGTGTCTAAAACAACAGAACAGTGAACGCTGTTGCGTGTGGGGCTCGGAAGCAAATGCTGTAGCTGGTCACTGCATGAGGGTTCATCATCAGAAACGAGGATTCATCATCAGAAATTACTTCAATATGCACCACTATGCCAATTGGACCTTTTCTGATTGGCAAACAGTTGCTTTCTCTGAGTCATGTTTTATGGTCTGGGGAATGATTTATTGGCATTGCCAGGGTCCACTCATAACTGGAAGGCACTCTCAACCAATTGGGTTATCTATCTATCCTTGTAGGTCAAGTACACCCATACATGTTGACTGTCCTCCCTGGATGCCTCTAGTGGTCAGATAATATAACCTGCAAATGGGAAAGTCAGGTAATTTGAATGCTATATAGCTGCAACAATTGGAGGTGGGTGGGTGCGAAGTCGTATCTTAATTCAGTTAGGAGAAGTTGTAGCAGGATGTGTTCTGAGGTGATTTCTGTAAATAGAGAAGGTACAGTGAGGGCTTTTGAAGAGCAGGCTGTATGGGTAGGGGGGGAGGGAGGGGGAGGGTTAGATACAAGCATTGTATAGGAAATAGGAGGGGGGAATTTTAGAATGAAGCATGGAAATAGGTCCAAACAGATAGATTGCATACAACTTAAATTGATTACAGAAATTATATAGCATTAGATGCATGTTGCTTGAACAAATATACTGTGTAGGAAATCAGTTGTGATAAAGTTGTAGCAGGATAATTCAGTTAGGAGAAGTTGTAGCAGGATGTGTTCTGAAGTGTGTTCTGTAGAGAGAAGGTATAGACCTTCTACTATGGTCAAGAATCTCACAGACGAAATGGAGTAGCGTCATAATCAATCAAAGGGTGGCCAAAGCCGTTCTTTGCTATAACCCAAAAAATGACAGAATGTTTTAAATTCAAATTTATGACAGCCATTTGATATTGCAGTGATCCAAGTCTATGTTCCAATCATGGAAAGTGAAGAGGCTGAAGTTGACAATTTCCATGATGATATTAACCACCTCATAGAAATAACACCAAGAAAAGATGTTACTATCAATACAGGACATTAGAAAGTAGGGAACCAAAAGATACATGGAATAACTGGCCTTGGAGTACAACATTAAGCAGGTCAGAGATTAGTAGAATTCTGTCAAGATAATTCTCTGGTCATAGCAAGCACCCTCTTCCAACAGCCCCAGAGTCAACTCTGGACATCATCAGATGAACAAAATTGAAATCAGATTGACTATAGTTTATGTAGTTAAAGAAGGAGGAGCTCTATGCAGTCAGCAAAAACAAGTCCTGGAGCTGACGTCAGCTCAGATCATGAGTTTCTTATTGCAATGTTCAGAATTAAACTGATGAAAAGAGGGAAAATCCTCAACCCTGCAGAAACTAAATAAATAATATCCCCAATGAATATGCAGTGGAGGTAAAGAATAGATTTAAGGGACTAGACATGGAAGACAGAATTCCTGAAGAACTTTGGACAGAAGTTTCTCAATTGTCCAAAAAACAGCTACAAAAAATATCGCTAAAGGTAAGAAAACTAAGAAGAAGAAACTGACTGACTAATGAGACTTTGAAAGTAGCCCAGATAAGAAGAAAAGGGAAATGTTGTATAGATGGGAAAATATTTGTACAACTGAATGAAGAATTCCAGAGGATAGCAATAATGGACATTGTGATATTCTATAATGAGCAACATAAAGAGACAGAAGAAGATAACAGAATGGGAAAGTCAAGAGAACTATTCAATAACATTGATCAAAAAAACAGGATGCAGGAATACACAGAAGAACTATTCAGGAAGGATCTTAACAGCATTGGTAACCTCAATAGTTTGTTCAATGAGCTGGAGCCAGACATCTGGGAGAGTGAAGAGAGATGGATCCTATCAAACCTTGCTGATAAGAAGGCTGCAGGAGTTGATCAAATCCCAGCTGAACTGTTCAAAATCTTAGAAGATGATGCTGTGAAAGTGTTGCGTGCATTATGCCAACAAATTTAGAAATTTAAACAATGGGCAATAGACTCTATATACCAATCCTCCCAAAAAGTGCCAAAGAGTGCTTCAATTATGGAACAAGTGCACTAATTTCATATGCCAGAAATGTGATGCTTAAGATCCTGCAAGCTCGGCGCCGACAATATATAAACCAAGAACTACCAGATGTGCAAGTCAGAGGCAGATGAACAAGAGATCAAAATTGCCAATATCCACTGGATCACAGAGAAATCAAGAGAGTTCCAGAAAAACATTCACCGCTGCTTCATAGACTATTCTAAACTCTTTGACTTTGTGGTTCACTACAAAATGTGGCAAGTTTCTAAAGAGATTGGAGTACCTGATCATCTCATCTCATCTTCGAGTAATCTGTAAGAGGACCAAAAAGCCACACTTAGAACCGAACATGGAACAATGAAATGGTTGAAGATCGGGAAAGAAATGAGACATGGCTTTATTTTGTCACCTTATTTATTCAACTGATATGCAGAATACATTATGCGTAAAGCTGGACTGGAAGCATCCAAAACCAGAATTAATGTTGCTGGTAGAAATATTAACAACCTCAGATACGCAGATGATACTACCATGATGGCTATAAACAAGGAGGAACTTAAGGGCTTAGAAGAAAGTGCAAAAGCTGCCTGCTGCTAAACATTAAAGAAGATCATGGCATATAGCAATCTCAGTTACAGGCAAATAGATGTAGAAGTGGAGGCATTGACAGATTTTATTTGGCTTGGCTCTAAGATCTCTTCAGATGGTGACTGCAGCCATAAAATTAAAAGATGTTTGCTACTGGGGAGGAAAGCTTTGGCAAGTCTGGATAAGCTAGTTACATAAGGATGTGAGTACTGAATCTTAAAGAAGGCTGATGTGACGCCTTTGAATTGTGGGGTTGGAGAAAACTGCTTAGAGTTTATTGGATTGCAAGAAGATCTAATCAAACCATACAACAGGAAATCAAGCATTATTGTTCTATGGAAGTTATTATAATGAGTCTAAAGCTCACATATTTTGGTCATACCATGAGAAGACAGGATTCCTGAGAAAAGACTCTGATGCTGAGAAAATTTAAGGCACACAAAGAATGGAACAGCAGAGGATAGATGAATAGATTAGGTAATTGAAGCAATGAGCATGAGCTTGATGGAGTTCAGAGGGGCAGTGGCATGGAGAGTCAGACATGGATGAACGACTAAACAAGAACAACAATTTTTTCTGTCTAGGCCCACTAGGCCCATACTGAGGGCTGCAGGCTGTCTGAAGATGCAGTGCAGTACCATGGAATATTTTTTTATATAAACATACTTGTCTAAATGCGGTGATATTTCTGTCTGTAAGCGTAGTGACACTTTCTCACATACCATATATATACCATATATATACATAAACATACATAAACTTATGATTTGAGATATAGAAAAAGGGAAAGGAAGAGCTGAAATCAGGGAGTAGGGGAAATCGGGGGGTAGGGGTTGCACAAACCTGAACTGCCTAGGCCAGCTAAAAACGTAAATGCTTATGTGCAGCTACATGCTCTAAAAACCACAAAAATGCCTTCCTTCACAAATCATGTATTCACAAATCATGTATTAAAATGTACATCCAAGCAGGGGCGTATGAACTGGGGGGATGGGGGGGGGGACAAATTCCCCCCAGATTAAATGAATAGGGGACACAAAAAAATAGCAAAATTAAACTTAATATTGAATTACAAAATTTGGCCACTAGAGTGGGCTGGCGCTATGGAGCAGTATGTTGTTCCCATGAAAGCTTTGTCCCATAAGTTTTATATATATATATATATATATACTTTGCATTAAAGCTGTGTAACACAGCATGCATAAGCTTAAAGGAAGCCATGTTTGATGATGGCTACGGAATGAAGAGCGAGGCATTTGTGGGCATATTTGTGTGTCCCAGCTCAACTTCCCAGAATGCAGTGTAATAACTGTTTTTCTGAGAACTCTGAGCTGGAAGCAGGTTTTTTAACTTGCTTTAGACATTCAAATGTGAACACATATGTACTTTTTATTTACTATATATATATATATATATATATATATACCGTATTTATCGGAGTATAACACGCATCGCTGTATAACACGCACCTCATTTTAAGAAGGAAATTTCAGGGGGAAAAAATTAAATTTCAAATAAAGATTTTTGAAGCAAAAATCCTCAATCTCCCTCCTCATCCTCAATCCCCTCCTCAACCTCCCTCCTCATCCTCTCTCCTCAACCCCTCCCATCCTCAACCCCTTCCTCAAACCCCCCATCCTCAACCCCCTCTTCCAAACCCCTCCTCCACCCCCCCATCCTCATCCTCCTTCCTCAATCCCCCTATCCTCAACCCCCCTCCTCAACCTCAACCCCCCTCCTCAACCTCCCTCCTCATCCTCAACCTTCCTCCTCATCCTCAACCTCCCTCCTCATCCTCAACCTCACTCCTCATCCTCAACCTCACTCCTCATCCTCAACCCCCTCCTCAACCTCCCTCCTCATCCTCCCTCCTCAACCCCCCCCATCCTCAACACCCACCTCAACCTCCCTCCTGTGTGTGTGTATATGTGTATATTAGTGATGTCGCGAACATCAAATTTTCGGTTCGCGTACAGCGGACGCGAACTTCCATCAAATGTTCGCGAACGGGCGAACCCAGCGACCCGCCATAGACTTCAAAGGGCAGGCAAATTTCAAAACCCACAGGGACTCTTTCTGGCCACAATAGTGATGGGAAAGTTGTTTCAAGGGGACTAACACCTGGACTGTGGCATGCCGAAAGGGGGATACATGGCAAAACTCCCACGGAAAATGACATAGTTGATGCAGAGTCTGGTTTTAAGCCATAAAGGGCATAAATCACCTAACATTCCTAAATTGTTTGGAATAACATGCTTTAAAACATCAGGTATGATGTTGTATCGATCAGGTAGTGTAAGGGTTACACCCGCTTCACAGTAACAGACCAATATCCCTGTTTAATGCACCGCAAACAACCGCAAACAGTCCCTTTGCACAACCGCAAACTCCCCATTTGCACAAGGTTGGATACCAAGCTAGCCATGTCCCGTCCTTGTCCTCACTAATGTAATTGAAGGTCTCTTCCTCCATCCAGCCACCAAGGGTCCCCGAAAGGTGACAACAAGCCCCCTGGTACGCCTGCTGTGTTTGGTCTTCCACCTCCTCAAAGCCACCTTCCTCCTCTGACTCCTCTTCTTCAGACTCCTCTCTCTGTGTTGCCTCTGTCTGCGTTATTATAAGGTGTGTACTGTTAAGTAGTACTATTCCTATCGGTTTAATCCCTGTTACGTCCACTATTAGGTGACGTGTATATGGCATTGATTTTTGGAACAGGGAGATGGAAAAAGATGCTTGGTCGGACCTCCTACTTCAAATTTGGGGCACTGCGCGTGCAATCTAAGGTGCCACCAGATATGAGTGTCACTGTGCACTGGCAAAAGTTGGCAGAGTAGGCGCTGTAGGCCTCACACACACGCCTATAGGCAGGCAACTGATATTCAAATGATTACAGTCAAAAAAGTGTTGTTTTATGTCACTGTACACTACGGTTGCACCAGATATGACGTATGACTGTGCACTGGCAAAAGTTGGTGGAGTAGATGCAATAGGCTTCACACACACGCCTGTAGGCAGGCAATTGCTATTCAATCTATTACAGTCAAAAAAGTGTTGTTTTATTTCACTGAGCACAATATAAGCTGTGAGCCTGACCCAGGCAGGCAACTGAAAGTAGATTAAAGGAAAAAAGGGTTGTTGTTTTTCAATGTATGGTACACCAACTATGACTGGTGAAACAGAGCAGAATATTAGGTGTGAGCCTGACACAGGCAGGCAACTGAAATTAGATTACAGGAAAAAAATGGTTGTTTTCAATGTATGGTACACCACCAGGTATGATTAGTGAAAATAGGCACAATATAAGCTGTTAGGTGTTAGCCTGTCACACACACACACTGGCAGGCAGGCATATGCAATTAGATTACACAGATAAAAATGATAAAATAAAATAAATTATGTTCCAGCCCTAAAAAGGGCTTTTTGGGTTGCTGTCCTTGCAGCAGATATCAGATGAGTCCTTCAGGTCTGTAATGGAAGCTAAATACACAGCCTGGCTATCTATTTCCCTATTAAATCTCCAGCAGCTACACTATCTGTCCTCTCACAACGAATGCAGCTTCAGAATGATTCTAAAATGTATGCTGTCCTTCAGATGGAAGGCTCTGGAAGGGAGTGTATGCTGCTGATTGGCTGGAATGTGTCTGCTGACTGTGAGGTGCAGGGTCAAAGTTTCCTCAATGATAAAGTATAGGGGGCGAACCAAAAAGTGCATATGTTCGCCAACCGATGCTAAAGCTAACATGCCAAAATCGGCGCATATACGCAAATAGTCTGCGACATCTCAAGTGTATATATATATATATATATATATATATATATATATATAAATATATATATATATATATATATATATATATATATATATATATATATATATATATGTGAATTATATTTTGGAGGCAAAGACACAGTTTAACACAATGGAAAAGCAAGTTTTTACAAACATTGTACTCCCATATATAGTGTAGGATGTACCCAAACCAAGTTTTTACTGATGAGAAACGACTCTAGGAACCAATAGAAAATGAGAACATCATCATTATCATAATCAGTTAAAACAAATGTTATATCTGCGGCAAGGAACAATATTATATAATGTCCCTTTAACAGTCATAAAAATAGATAACAAAACTCTACATTTAACATCCTTTGTATGTGTGCAGTAATACAATTTCTGTTGCTGAAATAAAAAGGTATTGTACTTAACAAACAGAAATAATGTTGTATTGATGACTAAAGTTCTTTCCAAAGAATTTGTTGGGTAACAACAGGCAGAATCCACTCTCTACAAAAAACACTTTGTTCCTATAGCAGATGATGATTAAAAGGACCTGGGAAACAATTCTATTTTTCATGTCTGTAACCCACCTGGCAGTATGATTATGTCAGTATTTAGAATGTTTAGGCGGTATATAAAAAAATACTGACATAATCATACCGCCCTTTCCCCCTTATCCTCCTCCCTTTCCCCCTTCCCCCTTATCATCCTCCTCCTCCTCCCTTTCCCCCTTCCCTCCTAATCCTCTTCCTCCTATTCTCCTCCTCACTTCCCCCTCTCCAATCACCTTTTTCCCCCTTCCGCTTCTCCTTTTCCCCTTATCCTCCTCCCCCTTATCAACCTCCTCCCTTCCCCCTTCCCTCTTATCATCCTCCTCCTCTCTTCCCCCTTCCCTGCTCATCCACCACCTCATATCCTCCTCCTCACTTCCCCCCCTCTCCAATCACCTCCCTTTCCCCCTTCCCCTCCTCCTTTCCCCCCTTATCCTCCTCCCTCCTTAACATCCTCCTCCTCCCTCCTTCCCTCTTTATCATCCTCCCTTTCCCCCTTTATCATCCTCCCTTGCCCCCCCCTTATCATCCTCCTCTTCCTCCTCCTCCCCCCCGATCATGCTCCTCCTTTCCCCTAACCTCCTCCTCACTTTCCCCTCTCCGGTCCGTATACCACTCTCTCCTTGTAAGTTTAATCAGATGATCTGCCTGCTCATCCCTCCCCCCGCAGCATGTCTTCAGCAGTGAACTGGCCGGTATATGCTAATGACGTAACGTCACAAGCGTGTCACATCATTAGCATATTCCGGTCAGGTGCAAAAAAGAAATAAATGCTTTCAGTATTCCTTTTGTTGGGCAAAAAAACAAGCACCTTACCAAAGTACAGTATGTTTTCTTATGATGTGCATTGTTTAGAGTCCTGCTAAATATTATTAAAGAGGATTAACAGACAAGCATGCATCTTTCTCACAAATGAGGCCATAGTTATAATAGTTATTTAACAAAATATTTACAGAAGTGAGGATATATGTTGTATTAACAGGAAGCCTTTTAAGAGATTTTGAAAGCTTATCCCCCAGCTAAGAAGCTCCCTGGCATGGAGTCAGATACTACATTTCTTACAGCAACAAATGCATTAACAGCTCCATAGACAGACACACCAATGCTACAAGGCAGATGCCCTTATTATTACAGTTCATAATGTACATAAACACATTTCAATCCAGCTTAAAATAACCCATAAAAAGGCAGCAGTTATTGCAGCAATTAAAGATACATGTAAAAATAAACATAAGTGCAACTGGTTCTAATTAAAAATTTAAGTGAAAGTGACTTGCAATTAAGAAGTTATTTTATGTACAAATTCACTGAGGTAATGGCAATACCCACAGTAATTAATTAAGATTATCAGCGGGGGGCAATAAAGAAGAAGAATACAAACAGTTAATGGCAAGAATGACAGGGATGTTCAACAACAAAACAATTAATTTTAATTGTTAAATGTCCCTTTCATCCCTATGTAATTGCCTCAACGAGTAAAACCTTAACCTGTAACATAGCCAGCAAGACTTACGGCTATTAAATTGGCAAACCGCTAACGACTTGCGGGTTAAGGGCGAAATCTGAACTCTGCGGCCGCAAATCCTTTGGTCTGTCAAGCCCGTAACTGTTACATTCGAAAATCGCTATTAATTGCAATGAATCTACTGGCGTTCAACCCCGTAACCCGCAAATGGAGCCAAAAAGCCAACGGTACTAGAGAGGACCCACAAGGGGATTAAAGTCCTATCCATAGCACTATAACTGCAAATATACCCACACTACTTTACTTATAATTAAAGGGAAAGTGATGTTAGGTATTACAATTAATAGCAAAACATTCTCAAGCTCGCAAATCTGCAATATAAAATACATTATTTTACGTTTAATTTCCGTTATATCGATCCCGGCAATCAATGTGTTAATACATATAATGGAACTCGCATGGACTTGAATATCATATTTACTGATTTATTAAAATTGCATTATTTGTGGAATGCGATCGAAACTCGTAATTGAAACCTTTTAGGCTTTGAAATCTAACCTCCATGTTTCAGTGACGTAATGATGACGATCTCATTTGCCATTGGCTGCTTCTAAACCCGTAACTACCGTTTTGACTAATTGATCATGTTCACGGCCACACATCCAATGGTTTACGAGTTTGCGTAAAGGCCAGTAACTCACGGCATGGTGGAATTTATTAGCTCTGTAACGCAGCTGAATTTCAAGCCCGCAGCCTTTGAGGGCTTGCCGATGATGCAACGGGCTTCAAATTTAATAGGGCTGTTTGACTATTAGCATTTTTCAACTGGACAAGCTTTTCTTCTATATTACTCCCACTGTTAATCTTAATTAAAGATATATCTAAGTTTCATTGTTTTTTGCTTGTTCTAACCTAACACATGCTGCTTATCTCAGACACACACATTACATTGATTATATACACGTACAGATTTTTTAAAATTAAAAATAAAACTTGTTTTCCACATCCCAGAGATGCTTACATAGGCACAGTCTACCTACCAATAGAGACACTGCATTTGGGTATGGATTTAACCCTTTACTGACCTTCAAGAAAACAGCAGCACACTGCAGAGATCTACACAGCAATGCCTGACTTCCTGTTGTTTCCTAAAGCAGGTGACTACACATCCCATGACGCATTGCTGCACAAACTCCCATCACGGATTGATCCAATGTATTAGCTGCCTGTGATTGACCAAAACAAATTATGAGCAGGGATGCAGAAATACAGTTAATTACTCTTTAAGATGCCAGCTGTATACATGTAGTTGGATAATATAATTTGATGTACATATAATTTAAATATCCTTCATATTACACCATGAAAATGGTAAAATGAAATTAATGTGAACAATTCCTTTTAATAATTAAAGTACATTTAAAATAGGACACTCATCATACATACCTTTATATAATTAAATATATAAAAGTCTTAAATATTATAGCATTGCTCATGATAGCAAAGCAAATGCCACAGTTGCTTTTATTGTTATTAGTTGATTTCTATATAATACAGCCCCGGAAAGCATTTAAAAAAAAAAAAAAAACAACAACATGAAAGATATTTTTGTCTGCTTTATAGTTAGGATTATTTGTGTATTTGCTTTTAGCAAGAGGAATGCTTGAAAACAAGAACTGTGGGATTGCACTTTGGGACTTTAGAGAGATTATAAAACACAAAAGTTATTTTGCTGTCATCCAATATGAAGTGCATTGCTTTAGTTAGTAGGCCATTAGCACTTTGATTCAACTCGAGACATCTCAGCAACCGGATGGAGACACAAACCACTGGGGCATTCTTGAAATAATTGTACTTCCAACAGTAATTATTCTGACAACTCTCAAGCTGTACGGTCAGCTTTTGTTCTTTCTATATATTGTGTTTGTAGTAAAGGCTTCTATAGGATACATCTACAAATGCTTTCCTGAAATATGCCATATACATCTAAGGAGTCCATGTCTGGTTTCCACCTATCACCCATAAGGTGAAGGTCACAAGGGAGCTAAAAGAGGCTGCTCTATTAGTAGGTAACCAGATCTATAGAGCAAACCCACTAAGGTACTGCTCATTCTCAGATGAGCATCTCTACTCTTTTTGTTTAGATTTTCTCACCTTATGTATCATAGGGGGAACCAGACATGGACTCCTTGCTCACTATGCCTTAGGGAGTACAGCTACACCTCACTGACGAGGCCCACAGAGGTCGAAACGCGTTTTGGGGTTTGCTGTTTCTCATGTTCAGGGTAGAATTGCCTGGTATTACTGGCTTGGTCACTCTTTTGAGTGAGACCAGACTCATATACTACAGGATATTTTCCCTGTGAATAAGTGAGCTAAAAGAGGTTGCTCTCTGAGTAGGTAACCAGACCTATAGAGCAAACCTACTTGGGTATTGCTCGTTCTCAGATGAGCACCTCTACTCTTTTTGTTTACATTACCAAACATCCTTTTTTTTGTGCAACACAGATAAAAATTATTCCCATATCCTTTTAATACATAACTTTTAACATTTGCAAAAGAAAAAGTCAGAGGCGTTCAAACTGGGAACGAACAACACCTAAATAGGCTTGTTCTATTGGTCTGACGTGGAGAAGAGCTCGCTTGTGCCCTTCACAGGGAGATATATCCTGTAGTATATCTATATATAACTCAAAAGTGATCCAGCCCAGAAATACCAGGTAATTCTACCCCGAACAGGAGAGACAGCAAACCCCAGACGTACGTTTCAGCCTCTCTTAGGCGTCGTCAGTGAGGTGCATCTGAACTCCTTAAGGCAAGGAGTCCAAGTCTGGAGCCCTTAGGGTGACAAAACCCCTAATGGTCATTTGCATTTGTTCTCTGAGTAGGTAACCCACCCTATAGAACAAACCTATTTAGGTGTTGTTTGTTCTCAGTTTGAACACCTCTAACTTTGTTTTTGTTTAACTTTTAACATTTACATATAAGAAGCATAGTCATACATCTGAGGTTCTTAATTCTCAATAAGAATATTGTAACCTAATCAATTGTTATTATTTCACTACATATCTCAAAACCATTACAAAGAAGATTAACATTTATGTTTTCATAAAAAAAAATCCTAGAAAGACATGATGTTAGCATTCACTGCATTTTTTTAATAAAATTACTATAACCACTTTGCAGCAATAGGATAATTGATAGGTTAATTTTGGTTGAAGACGTGATCAATATGTAAATTATAATATACCTAATAGTTAGCCTGCTTAAAGAATCCAGCTCGCTGCCGAGTCATATGTCCATTGTCCCTTGCTAAATTTGGTCCAATGTTTTAATTACTATTACTATTACGTAGTTACACCGTTACATAGTAATCAAGGTTGAAAAAAGACTTTTAGCCTATCAAGTTCAACCTTTTTAGATCTCCTCTGATCTGCAATATGCAGATTAATTGTTAATTAATCCAGTGAATTATCCAAGTAAGGAGCTACGTTGATATTACATTTCCCACACCTTAAACCCTTACAAGTGACTGCTACGTATGGTTCCAGTAATAATTTTACGCTAGTCCTACGTGATATCCGCAATCACACAAGAAAAGGGTTAAAATATAATATAAGTAAATACAGGGGATTAATGACCCCTCCGTTTAAACCCCAAAACTATGAGAATAGGTATCCCCCTGGATCCGCTCAATACCCAGGGAGGCAATCAGGGAGGCAACTACCTACACTTAAGTAAATACAAAAAAAAAACACTACAAAAAAAAAAAGGGGATTACAGAACTTAACAAAAATTACTATTAAAATTTCAAAATAAATTACTATCAAAATAAAAAATACAAGTTAAATTTAGAGCAATATTACATTTCTAGTGGGGGAAAAAATGCTCAATTATAAAATTCCCTACTTTTATGATCCTACAGGGATGATCTGCTATGCCCTTGTGCTCCATCTTTGATGGAAATCGGTCCTCTTCTTTCTTGCTTGAAGACCCTTGGTTCCTTCTTATAAAAAAATTCTATAAAAAAAAATTAACCAAGAAAGCTCCTCCTCTGAGGATCTCCCCTGCCAATTTACATCTTTTTAACAAAACCTTCTCCTTTGAATGGCATCGCAGATCATTGCTGGAGGATCATCCAAGGAAGGATAATGTAATTAATTTTTAATTGTAATGTTTTGTTATTTTCTAAAATTCTTAATTTTCTTTTTTTGTAGTGTTTTGTCTTGTAGTAGTTAGAGGTGTGTTAATAGGTCCATAAGAAAACTAATTTTAAGGAGGAGTGAATAGGTCCCAAATCCAAAGCTACAAGGATGGTAGAGGGAAGTGGGGCCCAATGCCCCACTAGGTATTGAGTGGGTCCCGGGGGAATACCCAGTCTCACAGGGTGTAGTGGGACATTTGAGTAAGGGTTATTAACCTCTGCATTCAGGATAGATAGATAGATAGATAGATAGATATATGGGAGGAGGTTAGGGTTAGTGTAATGTGTTCAAGTTAGGTAGTGGGTAGCTTTCCATATTGTTGCAATTTTGACTACTAAGTTTCAGACTTTGGGTTTGCTACTGGTATACGTAAGGGAGGCTGCAAGTACATGAGAGCTACATGCAAATAACCTGTGTAATAGCTCCACAAAGTATCTTGTAAGAACTCCTGTAGTTACATATCAGCCTGCTGGAGGTCCTTTAGGAACTATGAAATCACGCACATGGACAGTGTTAAGTTGCAGTTCTGTGAGCGCCCATTCTGAACTTGACAGTTCTGTCACAGTTACATAGACATAGGAGAGAGTGATCTAAAATGACAATCTCCCAAAACAAAGCCGAGAAAGAAAATAGTTGTTTGGCAATTAAAGGGACTATTTAAGTTAAAAAAAAACGGTGTTTTATATCAAATGTTTTAACTACGGTAGGTATATTTAATTAATTGTTAAATGTTTAAACTAGGTTTGACTAATTATATAGATCCTTCTCAATGTAGACAGCAAGCAGACAGTAACATGCTGACAAAATGTTCAGAATCATATGTGAATTTTTATAATAACTGGTATAGAATGTAAACAATGAGCTGTACAAATGTGAAAATCCTGTCAGTTTAGTGTTTTTTAAGCTTCTAACTATTTGACACTGGTAGTGTCAATCCTCTCAAATATCAGAGTGTCCTTAGCTCACAAAATGTAGTGCTGTAGGTCATAGATAGAGAAGGAGAGAGGACGGGGATGGTTCAGAATATAAGAAACTGTTACTATGTGAATTTCTTACAAATAGTGTAGATTTTATATGAAAACTAGCGAATTGCCCGTCAAAAAATGACGGCAATGAAACTGTAAGTGAGCTAATGCTGTTTGGTGTATAATAATCAAATAAATAATAAATGAATATACTTTACCTATTTTGAAGTAATATATGCAGGAAGCATTCTGTTGAAGAGCTGACAATCTGTTTTGATGTTGCTGGAGCATTAGTGGTGTGGAGCTGCTGTGTTAGCGTGATGAATGTGTGCAGTGAAATAGTGTGCGTGCGCGAGACTAACCCGTTAGAGCAACGGTGTACTTCTGCATTGTATAAGTTATTGTTCTAAAATGGTGGCTAATGTGTGGTACGCGTCTGTAGCGGAATATCCGTAGGTGTTTTGTGGTGTTTTGCGTGTTTAGAGTTCTGTAGCCTAGTTTTCGTTTTGTTCGGCGGCCATTTTTTCTCTCGCTTAGAGAATTTTTTAGTGTCTAAACTCTTTTATTTTGAGTTAAATTAAGGTGTAACTTCATTTTTTGAGGTACTGGATGCTCCCTCTTGCTGTAGGTAAGCTTTTTATGTATGTGTTGTGTGTATTTATTGTGTTTTGAATTTTTTCATGTCCGCGGTTTGCGGACGATTTTTGCGAGGTCGTAATGGGTGGTAACGTGTCTCGTATGGTGTTTGCCGCTTCGCGAGGGCCGCAGTTGCTGGCAAGGAGCGCCTTTGGTGCTCCATGCCATCAACTGAGGCCCTGCCTTCAGCGCTCCTTGCCCGTGGCTTCGCCAGGGCCACTGGCTCGCTACGCGAGCCTGGAAGAGTTAGCAACAACTCGTATGCTCACAACTATATATGTGACTACACTGAAGAGGAGCAAATTAATAATCTTAGATAAAACAATTATATAAAAAAATGCCAATTGAAGCCTTTTAACATTACACAAACCCTTACTACAGCCAGCCAAATGGCCCTAAGATTTACAAAAATGGGCATGATGGGATTTATTCTTTGGGTCACCGGATATCATGGCATAACCAGAGCTCTCAAATTTCTTGCAAAGTACTTATAAACAGTAAATCCTGGTAACGTTTCTATTGGTGCCATTCACCATTGCTCCCTACATTCAGAACATGATGTAGAATACAACCAAAAGTAGGAGGAAGTTCTATTCCAAAGGCACCCTCTACACTAAGCCTGCACTGGCAGTTTGTTCACCTGGTGCAAATTCTCACAGGCTGTATTTTCCACATAACAGTTGTGTTGCATGTGTCCATCTTTTCTTCAGTGTTCCCATATTCATTATCTAAGTACAGTATATATCTCCCAGGACATAAATAAAAGGATTATGTGCATTTTAATGTGTCACAGATAATGTTTGGACATTGTCTGAAGGAACACCAGAAACATTTAAACATATGAATGGTTTGTATTTACCCTAAAGAGAGAGAGAAGGGTTTGTGGAATTAACATAGCAGTGACGTTACTTATCCACATTTGCCCAATATCACTTCCAACACTGAAGAACTTGGGTAAATTTGAGCCTTTAGTATTGGGGGTAAGTCTTCATTCAGCACAATTTGGAGGACATCAGTGGAAAGATCTCACGAAGGCAGGTTGAAATACTTTTTTAATTTTTTAAATACATACATTTTTTACAAATATATCTAATCTGCAGAAATGTATGAATTTCTGTCTGTTTACCCTTTGAGCCTGCCTCCAATCTGACTAATAGCTCAAACAGTGTGTAGTTCCTCCTCCTAAGTGACTTCCACCAATCAGGTTGTAGGGGTGTGTGAATAGAACTGAATAGAACCCTCTCTCTCTCGCCTTTCTCTATATACAGTATCTCTCTCCTTCAAGCTCTTTCTCTATATACGACTCACTCTCCTTCCCAATCTCTCCTTCTCTTCCAAATTCTCCCTCTTCTTCTCCTCTATCTAGGCATCTCTCATTCAAACTCTCTCTCTCTTCCCCCTCTCTCTTTCTCTATTTCTCTCTCTCTCTTTCCCCCTCCCATTTCTCCCCCCAGCTTCTACTCTCTGCCTTGTTGTTGCTCTCTATCTCCTCTTTGTGTCTCTCCCTCTTCACCCCTCCTTTTTCTTTATATTTTCATTTACTGTCTCTCTCGCTCTCTCTTTCTCTCTCTCTCTCAGTGTCTGCATCTAGCTGCGCTCTCTGCAGCTTTCACACTGAGGCAGTGTCCCATTAGCTACTTTCTCCCATACAGACATTCTCATATGGCAATAGGCTGTTTCACACACACCCTCCTTCCCTCTAGGGGGAGGAAACGGGAGGGACGACCTCCAAATGTAAACACACCCACAACAAGCCGCCTGGAACTCTGCTAATGCCCTTATTTCAAAAACAGCACATTCTTTTTTAATACAAACTGCCTTGCTATGCAACATGCTGCAGAGCAACTACTATGTGGTAAATGGCCCTTTAATAATGGAATGTGATTTGAATATATACAAGTTCCTTTATAGTCAATCTTTCCTTGTTCGGTTTACCTTATTTTCTTTTATCCAGACCTAAAGCTTCACACAGCACTACTCATACATTTGAGCCCATCTAACATGCTTCCCATCTACCCTTTCTATACCCATCACCTCCAGTTTTCATAGCTGATATAACTGCTGACTTAATCACTAATTAACTCTCTATTCGCTTTTCAATTACTTGACAGCTCTTGTTTATCCCTTTTAATTACTTCATCTCTTGTTTGATTAATCCTTTAGTCTGTAGCCTGCAAATTCTCAGTCATGCAAAGCACTTTGTATAAAAGTGTTAGGTTTATGATTGTTAGCTGAAAGGCCAGGTCATCAACTCCTTTTGAATCAGTCTGTTAAATTGTGTACTGTCATACCCATGTTTTACTGTACCGCAGAGCTACAGGATGTGTTGACCCTATATTAATGCACTCCATAAGGGTGAAGTTATTTGGTTAAATCAGCATTTAAACCTTCCTAAATCATCCTCATTTTAAATAATATGTTAAAACATAACGTGTAATCATTCACAAATATTTTATAGTTAAATAAATTACAGGCGACCATCTATATTTGCCTTGGTTCGATTCCGCAAATGCAGAAAAACTGCAAATAACTCAAACCAGACTTAAATGATGTAGAAGTGTAACTTTATTGACAAATAGAGAGCGAAATGGAGAGAGAGGGAGAATTACCTTATAACCATTATATGGTGCACTCATAATATAACAAGAAAGTGAACAAATAAAAAATAATCCTAAAATATTTATTTGCCTAATTCTAGAAATTGGTACAGTATATGTAAATACTGAATACTGTATACTGTAAATATCGTGAAAATGAAAAATGTCATTAAAATCAGAACATGGACTCCTAATATAAAGGCAAAAAGAAATACATGAAGTGGCCTAAAACCAATAAAATAGTCACATGGAGTCACTTTATAATTTAACTTTGTATTGGAAAGGATTCCATGTTCTAATTTTAAAGACATTTAGTTATTTTTTTTGCACCGTTTATATACAGTATTCACATATACCAATTTATTGAATTAGGTGAAAAACAGTTGTATTTTTACTTTAACTTCAATCATGAGTGCACCGTAAAATGATTATAATTATTTTTCTCTGTTTGTCAATATGAGAATATCAGTTTGTTACCTATGTACAGAACAGCTATTTATTCAAGCATTGGAAGTGGATAATCAAGGTATTTCTCCTGGTCTTGTGTGAGTATGGTTGGTGAAGAAGAGATGGGATTTTTTGGTGTTGTCTTTTTGAAATACATTGTTATCTCTGTTTGCTATTTCTGCTTCTTCATCTCATTAAAAATGTTGGTTCTGTTACATAGTTACATAGGGCCTCATTCAATTGCAATTTGCCCAATTGAATTGGACCCTAAATAAGCACATAACATATATTTTTTAAAGATTTTTTTAGTTAGTGAAAAACTTTATTTTGGATAGATGCTTGCTACCAAAAAACTTCTTTAAAAAATATATGTAATGTGGTTATTTAGGGCCCTATTCAATTGTGCAAATTGCAATTGAATGAGGGCCATAGTAATTAAGATTGAAAAAATACTTTCAGTTCATCAAGTTCAACCTATTAAGTTCTCCTCTGATCTGCAATATGAGGATTAATTATTAATGAATTAGTTGTTACTTGTTAATTAATTATTAATCATCTATTTATTTATTTATTTATTCTAATTATCAATTAATCCAGAAAAAGGCAAACAGAACAAAAACCCAGGTGAAACGTAGCCAATCATCTCAAAGGGGAAAAAAAATCCTTCCTGACCCCAGATACTGGCGATCAAATTCCTCCATGGATAAATACTCTCTCTCTAATTATCCAGGATAACCCTGAATTCTCTTCTTAATTAGAAATAAGTCCAGTCCCCTTTTAAAGTTATCTATCGAATCCACTGTCACCACCTTCCTAGAGAATTCCACAGAATTACCACCCTTACCGTGAAAAACCTTTTTCTTTCTTTAAAGTGGAATCTTTTTACTTCTAACCTCAAGGGGTGTCCTGTAGTCAGTTGAAAACCTCTTGGTACAAGAAACTCCCTTGACAATTTTTTAGACTGACCCTGGATGTATTTATATAATGTAATCATATCTCCTCTTAGACACCTTTTTTTCTAGAGAAAATAAGCTTAATTTGGTTAGTCTTTCCTCATAACTTAGCCCCTCCATTCCCCTAATTAGTTTTGTTGAAGTGATAGCACATCATTATCTGATGTAATTACCTTGCACAACTTTGTGTCATCAGCGAAAATGGAGACACTACTTTCCAGTCCCACCTCTAAGTCATTAATAAATATGTTAAAAAGGAGAGGACCTCATACTGAACCCTGAGGAACCCCACTTACCACATTAGTCCAATCGGAGTATGTTCCATTTACAACAACCCTTTGCTTCCTGTCTTTTAGCCAGGACTCAATCCATGAGCAGATTTTTAGTGCAATTCCTGTATCCCTTAGTTTGCACAATAGTCCCCCATGTGGCACTGTATCAAAAGCTTTTGCAAAATCCAAATAGACTACATCCACTGATTTGCCTTGATCCAAGTCCCTACTAACCTCCTCCTAGAAACTAATTAGATTTGTTTGACATGACCTATCCCTCATAAATCCATGTTGACTCCTACATATAATCCTGTTCAGGCATATTTTTGTATATTACCCCCTTATTAACCCTTCTAAAAGCTTTCCCACTACAGAAGTGAGGCTCACTGGTCTATAACTCTCCAAATTTGCTCTTGCTCTCTTTTTAAATATAGGTATCAAATCTGCTTTTCTCCAGTCATCTGGTAGAGACCCTGTGTTAAGTGAATCTTGAAAAATTAAATATAATGGTTTGGCTATTACAGAACCCAGTTCCCTCAGTACCCTTTGATGTATTCCATCAGGACCCGGGGCTTTATTAACATTTATTTTTTCCAACCTTTCTTGATTTCTTCCTGCATTAACCAGTTATTTGGTGAAGGTAGTGTAGCCCCATTATGTTGCAGTGCCCCAACCACTGGTACCTCCCTTGTGTATACCGAAGAATAGAACCTGTTTAGCTCATCTGCCTTTTCCTGGTCAATAATTTTTAGACGGCCTCTGTCACATTGTAATGTTCCTATAGCTTCCTTCCTCGCCTTCTTCCCATTGATATACTTAAAAAATATTTTAGTATCTTTTGCAATGAATTGTTCATTTTCTATTTTAGCCAGTCTAATACCCTTTTTGCAAGTCTTGTTGATTTCCTTGTACCCCTGTAAAGCAGTCTCTGTCCCCTCTTCTTTGTATAATTTAAATATCTGTTTTTTACTCTGTATCTTGATCTTTAAATCATTGTTAAGCCACATTGAATGTGATTTACTCTTTTTACTTTTATTCCCACTTTGTATATGGTGATAAGTATGTATATTTAGTAAGCATTTAAAAGTTGTCCATTTATGTTTAGTATTTTTACCTGACAGTTCTTTGTCCTAGTCTGTATTTTGTATTGCTACCCTTAAAATCTGCCCTTTTAAAATTAAGAGTTTTTGTTGGCCCCTTAAAATGTTGTTTTTTTAATTCAATCTCAAATGAGACTGTGTTGAATTACCCTATTTCAACATTTGATACTATATCAATATTATTTGTGATAACTAAATCCAAGATAGCATAATTTCTAGTAGGCTCTTGTATAACCTGGGCCAGATAATGATCCCTGAGTGTACTCAAGAACTTGCTCCCCTTAGCTGAACTGCTGGTCTCATTTACCCGTTTATTTCAGGGTAATTAAAATCTCCCATTATTAGAACTTGCCCATGCTTAGCTGCATTTCCAATCCGTAACAATAATTGTATTTCCTCACTATCAGCTATATTTGGGGGTTTATAGCATACTCCTACTAATATTCTTCTGGAATTTGCTGCTCCCCTATTTAACTCTACCCGCAAACATTCAACTTTACCACTAGTTCCACCGTAAATATCTTCTCTGACTATAGGCCTAAATTCAGGCTTAACATACAGACAAATCCCTCCTCATCTTTTACCATTGCCCCTATCTTTCCTAAATGGGTTATAACTAGTGATGTCGCAAACTTAAAATTTTCGGTCGCGAACATCGGACGCGAACTTCAATCAAATGTTCGCGAACGGGCGAACCCGGCGACCCGCCATAGACTTCAATGGGCAGGCAAATTTCAGAACCCACAGGGACTCTTTCTGGCCACAATAGTGATGGGAAAGTTGTTTCAATGGGACTAACACCTGGACTGTGGCATGCCGGAGGGGGATCCATGGCAAAACTCCCACGGAAAATGACATAGTTGATGCAGAGTCTGGTTTTAAGCCATAAAGGGCATAAATCACCTATCATTGTTTGGAATAACATGCTTTAAAACATCAGGTATGATGTTGTATCGATCAGGTAGTGTAAGGGTTACACCCGCTTCACAGTAACAGACCAATCTCCCCGTTTAATGCACCGCAAAAAAACGCAAACAGTCCCTTTGCACAACCGCAAACTCCCCATTTCCACAAGGTTGGATAAAAAGCTAGCCATGTCCCGTTCCTTGTCCTCACTGACGTCATTGAAGGTCTCTTCCTCCACCCAGCCACCAAGGGTCCCCGAAAGGTGACAACAAGCCCCCTGGGACGCCTGCTGTGTTTGGTCTTCCACCTCCTCAAAGCCACCTTCCTCCTCTGACTCCTCTTCTTCAGACTCCCAGAGTCTGGGGGCTTCAACTGCCCAGCATGGAAGATTATACACAGGTCAGAGTCTGGGGGCTTCCACTGCACAGCATGGAATATTATACACAGGTCAGAGTCTGGGGGCTTCCACTGCCCAGCATGGAAGATTATACACAGGTCAGAGTCTGGGGGCTTCCACTGCACAGCATGGAATATTATACACAAGTCAGAGTCTGGGGGCTTCCACTGCACAGCATGGAATAATATACACAGGTCAGAGTCTGGGGGCTTCCACTGCCCAGCATGGAATATTATACACAGGTCAGAGTCTGGGGGCTTCCACTGCACAGCATGGAATATTATACACAGGTCAGAGTCTGGGGGCTTCCACTGCCCAGCATGGAATATTATACACAGGTCAGAGTCTGGGGGCTTCCACTGCACAGCATGGAATATTATACACAGGTCAGAGTCTGGGGCTTCCACTGCCCAGCATGGAATATTATACACAGGTCAGAGTCTGGGCCTTCCACTGTCCAGCATGGAATATTATACACAGGTCAGAGTCTGGGGGCTTCCACTGCACAGCATGGAAGATTATACGCGTTGCCTCTGTCTGCGTTATTATAAGGTGTGTACTGTTAAGTAGTATTATTCCTATTGGTTTAATCCCTGTTACGTCCACTATTAGGGGACGTGTATATGGCATGAATTTTTGGAACAGGGAGATGGAAAAAGATGCTTGGTCGGACCTACTACTTCGAATTTGGGGCACTGCACGTGCAATCTAAGGTGCCACCAGATAGGAGAGGTGTATTAAGTTGTAATACTCATTCCTATCAGTTTAATACCTGTTACGTTACATATCAGGGGACGTGTATATGTCATGGATTTTTGGAAAAGGGAGATGGAAAAAGATACTTGGTTGGACCTCCTACTTCGAATTTGGGGCACTGCACGTGCAATCTAAGGTACCACCAGATAGGAGTGGTGGATTAAGTTGTACTATTCATTCCTATCAGTTTAATACCTGTTCCGTCACCTATCTTTCCTCCCAATAGCACATTCTATATGTCATCAACCGGTCTGTGTGTATTTAGAGAACCACACTTTAAGGCTATCAGAATTGCCTCAGAGCCTTAAAAACTCGCCAACCCCCCTAATCAGACACTTTACTATCATACTGGAAATGGGCCAAGAAACACACAGGTTTGTTCCCTGGATCCACCCAAATGACCCCAATTCTTGACCACCCTCAGGCCCCGAAACACATGAGAACAACATCACAACACTGGTGGAGGTCAAGGAAACTAGATAGACTGGGAGACTGGTTAGTAAAGGGCCAGATGCTCACCTATGAGGAACTGAAGGACAAGCATGAGCTACCGCTGTCAGAACATTACAATTACTGTAGGCTGAGGCATTTCACAAACTCCCTGACCCAGAAACAGGGGACACCGGTCTTAAATTGGTTCTCCAAAATTTGTAAAGATAAACCTCTATCAAGGGGGATCATTGGGTCGCTTTACAAATATAAAACATTTGTTACTGGTTGAAGCAACACTGGGGGAAGGACCCGAGTGGGGGGGCCCTGGAGACCCTTCAGAAGCAACCAGCGGCAAAATCATCCCAGGAAAGGAGAGGTCGCTTACTGAAGCCTGCCGTAGGGTAACCCAAGGGTGATTGCCCAGGTTAGATATTGTAAATAATATGCTAATACTGCTGGAGGGATGATAGCTAATAGGACTTTGGTGTTTCCTGCAGATATAGTCTTTACTATTGTCTGTTTTACCATGTTTTAAGTATCTCTTCAATTGCAATCACAGTAAAAAAAAAGAAAAATTATTAACTTAAAAAGTAAAAATAAGAAGAAATAGCCAGCTAACTTTCACAAAATGTATCTATTGTAAATATGTATTTTTGCACAACTGTTATGCAAGACTGTTCAAAAATGCTTTATTTTTCATTACATGCTGTACGCCTTCTAAAATAAAATAATTTAAATGCAAAAATTAGGTATTGTTGCAGCGACCAGAAAAATTGATGCTAGTTTGCCAGGCAGAAAGTGCCCTAAAACATTGCGTCTTGAACCCTAGTTGGTGGCGGATAAGTCACGCAAGTCATCCGGCATTCAGGGATAAAATACAGCAGCGTGTGGACCATTATTAGCTCAAGGCAGCTCATCTATCAGGCCTTTTTTAATCGAATGTATCGCCCACTGTCAGTCCCTTCGGGATCCATCCCTCATTCATCTTAATAAAAGTGAAGTAATCTAGACTTTTTTGACCTAGGCGACTTCTCTTATCAGTGACAAAACCGCCTGCTGCACTGAAGGTCCTTTCTGACAGGACACTTGAAGCGGGGCAGGACAGAAGTTTTATGGCAAATTGGGATAGCTCAGGCCACAGGGCAAGCGTGCACACCCAGTAGTCAAGGGGTTCATCGCTCCTCATAGTGTCGATATATGTAGTTATGGCGAGGTAGTCTGTTACCTGACAGTCGAGTCGTTCTCTGAGGGTGGACCCCAAAGGGCTGTGGTGATGCATAGGACTTAAAAAGCTCTGCATGTCCTCCATCAACAAAATGTCTGGAAAGCGTCCTCTCCTTGCCAGTGTGGTCGTGGGAGGAGGAGGATTATGTTCACCTCTTCCGCTGATAGATGGCCTTTGTGCTGGGACATCACCCTTAAACGCTGTGTAAAGCATACTTTTTAATTTATTTTGGTAGTGCTGCATCCTTTCCGACTTGTGGTAATTCGGTAACATTTCAGGCACTTTCTGCTTATACCGGGGGTCTAGTAGCGTGGACACCCAGTACAGGTCGTTCTACTTCATCCTTTTTATACGAGGGTCCCTCAACGACAGCATGAAAGACCCCATTTGCACAAGGTTGGATGCCGAGCTAGTCATGTCCCGTTCCTCGTCCTCAGTGATCTCACTGAAGGTACGTTCTTCCCCCCAGCCACGTACAACACCACTGGTACCAGATAGGTGACAACGAGCACCCTGGGATGCCTGTTGTGGTTGGTCTTCCTCCTTCTCCTCAAAGCCACATTCCTCCTCTGACTCCTCTTCCTCACAATCCTCTTCCAGCATTGCCGCAGGTCCAGCAAGCGATGCTGATAAGGCTGTTTCTGGCGGTGATGGTGACCACAACTCTTCCTCTTCCTCTTCAAGCTCATCTACGGCCTGATCCAGCACTCTTCGCAGGGCACGCTCCAGGAGAAAACAAATGGTATGATGTCGCTGATGGTGCCCTGGGTGCGACTGACCAGGTTGTCACCTCCTCAAAAGGACGCATAAGCCTACAGGCATTGCGCATGAGCGTCCAGTAACGTGGCAAAAAAAAACCCAGCTCATCAGAGGCTGTCCTAGCACCCCAGTCATACAAATACTCGTTAACGGCCTTTTCTTGTTGGAGCAGGCGGACGAACATTAGGAGTGTTGAATTCCAACGTGTCGGGCTGTCTAAAATCAAACGCCTCGCTGGCATGTTGTTTTGCAGCTGGATATCTGTAAAGTGCGCCATGGCCGTGTAGGAACGCCTGAAATGGGCACACACCTTCCTGGCCTGCTTCAGGACGTCCTGTAAGCCTGGGTGCTTATGCACAAAGCGTTGTACAATCAGATTACACACATGTGCCATGCACTGCACACGTGTCAACTTGCTCAAATTCAATGCCGCCAACAAATTTCTTCCGTTGTCACAAACCACTTTGCCGATCTCCAGTTGGTGCGGATTCAGCCACTGATCCACCTGTGCGTTCACGGAGGACAGGAGTGCTGGTCCGGTGTGACTCTCTGCTTTCAGGGAAGTCAACCCTAAGACGGCGTGACACTGCCGTATCCGGGATGTGGAATAGTACCTGTGGCGCTGGGGGGGGGGCGTTGATGTGGAGCACGACATAGCAGCAGCAGAAGAGGACTCAGCCGAGGAGGTTATGGAAGAGGATGGAGTAGGAGGAGTAGAGGATGTGGCAGCAGGCCTGCCTGCAAGTCATGGCGGTGTCACCAACTCCTCTGCAGAGCCATGCTTGGCAGCCGTCCCCAGGTTTACCCAATGTGCAGTGTAGGTGATATACCTGCCCTGACCATGCTTTGCAGACCAGGTATCCATGGTCAGATGGACCCTTGCCCCAACACTGTGTGCCAGAGATGCCATTACTTCCTTTTGCACAATCGAGTACAGGTTGGGGATTGCCTTTTGTGCAAAGAAATTTTGTCCGGGTACTTTCCACTGCGGTGTCCCAATAGCTACAAATTTTTTGAACGCCTCAGACTCCACCAGCTTGTATGGTAAAAGCTGGCAGGCTAAGAATTCAGACAAGCCAGCTGTCAGTTGCCGGGCAAGGGGGTGACTTTGTGACATTGGCTTCTTACGCTCAAACATGTCCTAGACAGACACCTGACTGTGGGCAGATGAGCAGGAACTGCTCAGGGCGAGACACGGAGTGGCGGATGGTTGAGAGGGGGCAAGCAGGGAAGCAGTGGTTGACGTGGCTGAAGATGCTGCACCAGGAGGAGGATGGCGGCATTGACTTTGTGTGCTGCTTGTACTGATGTGTTGATCCCATCAGCGTTTGTGATGTGACATCATGTGCCTTCGCAAAGCAGTTGTACCTAGGTGGGTGTTGGACATCCCACGACTCCGTTTCTTTTGGCACAGGTTGCAAATGGCATCACTGTTGTCACAGGCAGACACACCAAAAAATTGCCACACTGCTAAACTCTGCAATGGCGGCATTCTGGTGGTGGCAAAAGCATGCGTTGACTGGCGTGCTGTCTGGCTGACCCCGGGTGCCGATGCATGCTGTCTGACTGGGCCACTAGCTACTTTCCACGATCTCCCGCTGCTTCCAACTCGTCTCCTCCTCCTCTCTGTCTCCCCATCTAAACTTTACTCCTGTTCTTCTTCTCTTATAGCGGGCCCCCACGTGACATCCACGGACGCATCGTCATCATCAACCGCTTCACTTGTATCTGACAACTCAACAAAGGAAGCAGCACTGGGTACAACATCATCATCATCATCAGACCGTACGTCCATGTGTGTAATGCTGCCTGACTGGGACATATCCCTGTTATCTACATCCTCTGGCACTAATGTTTGTGCATCACTCATTTCTTCCAACGGATCTATAAATAACTCTGCTGATGGATCAAGTGAAGCGGCTGTGGTGCTAGTGTTGGTGGTGGCGGCCGGCAGGCGAGGGCTAACTGAAGAGGTGCCCGAAGCTGGAGGAGGATGGTGCGTCTAGGTACCGAGCGGAAGCTGTAGAAGATTGGGTGTCCTGTGTTAGCCAGTCAACCATGTCCTCAGAACTGTTCAAGTTCAGGGTACGTTGCCTCTGAAAACTGGGCATTATTCTAGGGCCAAAGAGAATCACAGCACCATGACCACGACGGCCCCTGCGGGGTGGCCTGCCTCTGCCTGTCATTTTTTTTTCCGATTAGTGGTACTATGCGTGCAAGCTACTGTGACACCAGATATGAGTGTCACTGCGCACTGGCAAAAGTTGGCAGACTAGATGCAATAGGCCTCACACACACGCCTTTAGGCAGGCTACTGATATTCAATCGATTACAGTAAAAAAAAGCGTTGTTTGATTTCACTGCACACTACGGTTGCACTAGATACGAGTGTCACTGTGCACTGGCAAAAGTTGGCTGACTAGATGCAATAGGCCTCACACACACGCCTTTAGGCAGGCTACTGATATTCAATCGATTACAGTAAAAAAAAGGTTGTTTGATTTCACTGCACACTACGATTGCACTAGATATGAGTGTCACTGTGCACTGGCAAAAGTTGGCAGACTAGATGCAATAGGCCTCACACACACGCCTGTAGGCAGGCTACTAATATTCAATCGATTACAGTAAAAAAAAGGTTGTTTTATTTCCCATGCACACTACGGTTGCACTAGATATGAGTGTCACTGCGCACTGGCAAAAGTTGGCAGACTAGATGCAATAGGCCTCACACTCGCCTTTAGGCAGGCTACTGATATTCAATCGATTACAGTAAAAAAAGGGTTGTTTGATTTTACTGCACACTACAGTTGCACTAGATATGAGTGTCATTGTGCACTGGCAAAAGTTGGCAGACTAGATGCAATAGGCCTCACACACACACCTTTAGGCAGGCTACTGATATTCAATCGATTACAGTAAAAAAAGGATTGTTTTATTTCACTGCACACTACGGTGGCACTAGATATGAGTGTCACTGTGCACTGGCAAAAGTTGGCAGACTAGATGCAATAGGCCTCACACACACGCTAGCAGGCTGGCATATGCAATTAGATTACACAGAAAAAAGTAATAAGATAAAATAAAAAGGGCTTTTTGGGTTGCTGTCCTTGCAGCAGATATCAAAGGAGTCCTTCAGGTATGTAGTTAAAGCTAAATACACAACCTGGCTATCTATTTCCCTATTAAATCAGCAGAAAAAAATAATAAAATAAAATAAATGATGTTCTAGCCCTAAAAAGGGCTTTTGGGGTTGCTGTCCTTGCAGCAGATATCAAAGGAGTCCTTCAGGTGTGTAGTTAAAGCTAAATACACAGCCTGGCTATCTATTTCCCTATTAAATAAAGAGCAGGTAGAATATATCTCCTCTCTCCACGAATGCAGCTACAGAATGATTCTAAAATGGAGGCTGTCATACAGATGGAAGGCTCTGGAAGGGAGTGTATGCTGCTGATTGGCTGGAATGTGTCTGCTGACTGTAAGGTGCAGGGTCAAAGTTTCCTCAATGATAAAGAATAGGGGGCGGACCGAAAAGCGCATATGTTCGCCGTTCGCTGCGAACGCGAACATGCAAAAATCGCTGCGAATAGTTCTCCGGCGAACTGTTCGGGACATCACTAGTTATAACTAGTGATGTCGCTGTGGTGTATCATCAAATTAATATATATAAATATTACACAAGGTTCGTCTACATTAAAAGGTATTTATTAAAAGGCAACAACACAATACTATAAATGTATTATAAACACACAGCCAGACCCACGGAGCAACAACCCTTTTTAAATCTATCTACCTATATAATAATCCCCTTTCCCAAACGCTTTATCTTACCCACGGTTAGACCATTGCCATCATCACCACCATCAACCATCACCAACACCATCCAGCAAGAAAACAGGAAAGAGCACCAGTTTCCTGCCTGGATATATCCTTAGTTGAGATGATGTAATTTACATCACATCCTGTCCATGACTTCCTTTAGCAATTGTGGGAGGGAAGTAAAGATTCTCAGCCCTCCTACAAAGGCCTGTTTGAGGAAGTCCTGAATTACCATTCAAGGAAGACAAGTTACCACATTCCCTCACTTTTTCTTCTTCTATGTTGCTCAGTTTTCTAGTTATCCCTCTAGTACAGGAGAACCTAGTGGGAGCAAAAACCTGATATACAGGAGAAATTCAACCCACCGTCCCTCCAGAATAGTTCCCTCAGCGACATAAGTTCTCCTGTACTTTCCTATGGCTGTCAATCCACATATTACACAAAAAACAGAATTTATAGAATTTAGGTGAGATTGTGTGATAAATGTTTATGTATGTGCAATGTAAAACTTTATTGAAGAATGTATGAGAGAGAGAAAGAAGAGGAAAAAGACACATTATTATATATCCTCCTTGCAAGTTTCATTGCCACACAAAAGTATATTATTATAATTGTCGTTAATACTTGAATGAACATGAGTACCAGCGACAGTGTTCGTAGGACTGGATGTGTCTCTGACTCATGAAGTTCCAAGGTAAAAAGCTTCATTGTCAAATTTGTACTATCTACATTTGCAGTAAAATTGATCATTTCAGTGGTAAGTTTTCTTGATGGAAATACCATGATACAAGACCCTTCTTCCACCAAACATATTTCATCAACTGTCCTATATTCAGAGTGGCCGATAAAGCATGCAATGTCCCCTATGCGGATCACCTCTTGCACCAGGTTTTCTTTTATCAACTGCACCCAGCCATCCTCCTCAGCTCCTTTCTCCCAAACACAACTGCACAGCCATCGGTGTTGAGATTTCCTGCAACAGCTTTCATCCATCTCCAATCCTGTAATAGTGGCCAGTCTTTTTGATGGGAAGTGTTGCTTGTAGATTCCATCACTTAACGTGCCAATGCTATGTATGAAGTTCATTTGCTCTGCCTGCCCCTCCCAGCGGGGAATTGCCAGGATTAGTCCTATTGTCCCAGATTGTAGTCCATGTGGCATCCATTGATCTGGGCCTTCAATATAGCTGTATTTAAGATTGTCCTCAGTGATGTCCACTCCTTTTCTTTTCAATGACGTGATAATCCTTGTTGCATTGATTTGTCTTGCCCACTTGTTTTCCTGGATGTCTTTAATAGTTTCCTTTAAATCTGCCAACAGCTTTCCTCCAATCATAGAACAGAAAATGGCAGTTGCCACTATTTCATTCTTAATGCTCTTAGCAATGGAAGCAATATTTTCCTCAACTAGATGCAGGTTGTTGGCAATGGTGTGTATGTCATCAACATTGTCTGTCAGTCTACTCACTATAAGGGAGTCAGCTACTCCACCTGTTTTCATAGCATGTCCCATGCCATCAGTAAGGGAGTTTATCCGGCTGTTCAGTCCAATGATGTCTGCTGAATTCCATACTCCCAATCCAGTTCCGACTCCTCCTAAAAGGGCTGCAAGTGTGTCCCGTTTTTCTCGACTCCCTGCTCCGGTCCACTCAATGATGGTCTCTTGTATACTTTGCTTAAACCACTGCCGCTGTGATTCCGGGCACTTTGGAGGAATAGAAAAATCATTAAAATTTAGAATTATTGGGTAGTAAGTCCACCCAACCCCTTGCACAACTGTTTCATGTGTTGGTACCACCACCAATCCGCCTATTGGCCATGGTACCTTCTTCTGATCTTTACAACGTTGCAGCTCCTTTACAGAGACAAATACTTCATCTATTGTTAGAACACACCCCTTTCCAGTATCAAAATTGCAGAATTCCTCTAGGTCAGGCTGGGCAGCTATAACTGCAGCGTCCCATTCTCCACCTTCTTCTAATGTTAAGTTACTCACTACTACTGTAATATTTGTAAACCTCCCTTGTATTGGAGCTCTAAGAGCTAATCCCCTGGTACTATTATGTGGCAAAATAATGTTTACTTGTAACCCTCCACCCTCTTTTACTTCCAATTCCCTGGGCCAAATAAATCTATCTGCTTGAACATAATGTAACTCCAATCTTTTCAAACTCTCTCCCTTATTTGCGGTATCTTCTGGCCTTATTGCCTGTCTCCCCATTCCTACTGTGATACAGCTTATACTTATCCATCCTGGAACAAGGATCCACCACAATCTTCTGTTGACACGCATCTTCATTCTTATACAGCCTTGCTCTGTGGGAACACTAGATTCCATCATTAGAAACATATACATAACAAAAACAACAGGGGCCATTCTTTTTGCAAGTTTGTTCACGGCCCTGTAATCAATGGTAAGTCTCCATGATGAGGCTGCTTTTTCATCTCTAAACCCTTTTAACACAGCTTTTCTCACAGGCCAACATGGTGAGTTACATGCATACCCATTTCCAGATTTAATTATTCCACTTCTCTCCAGTATTTCTATCATCTTGGTGATTGATGCCACTGATTCTCTTGGGACTGGATATTGCTTTTGTGGGTCTCCTCCTTCCAAAAAGACCATTCCTTTCATTCTTCCACAGTCTAATTTATCTGTAGCCCAAACAGGTATGTCTTGGATTAGCTTCTGCAGCCATTCTGGTTGTCCGTCTAGTTTCAGTTTGTTTTTTTCCAGACTTTTTATCGGAGAGACAATATATGCCATTGGGAGCACAACCCCTTTCGTCAACTCTGTACTTACCTGATTCACCTTTTCTGTCTTCCACAAACAAAAATTGGCAAGATCTACAATGAAATTTCCTTTTTTTAAAGCTTCTATTCCCAATATTTCCTCTGGCCAACCCACTATTGCTTCTACTTGTATTGTTTTTTCTCCAACTGCTACATCAATTGGACCTGCTCTAACCTCCTGTGGATTCCCAGTAACTCCCATACTACTTACTGAAGAATCCCCATTTTTGACCCTGTTGGTCATTGTAACTGCTGCTCCTGTATCTACCAACATATTTTTCCCTACCCCTGCGATGACTGTATAACTGGTAGGCCGACCTGCCTCATCCATGGTTAAATTAGCTGAGTGAATGAGATGCTGAGGCGCAGGGGAGGCGCAGGGGTTGGGATTTGTCATTGTGACTCACTTCTACTCTGTCCCTCTTTTATCATCTTTGCCTCATTTTCCTTCAATTTCCTCTCTGACTCAGCTACCTTGTTTTTAAGTATGTGATTTTCCTCTTCTATCCTATCCTTCTGTCTCCTGAGTTCCCAATAGCCCATGTTACCGTTTCTCTCTCCCTCCTGATTAGCCCTCCAGTTGCTGCCATCCCTATTCCTATAGTTCCTAGGTGGATCTCTCCATCTTTTGTCAAAGTTCTGTTTTGGTCTCCAGTTTTGATCATCCTTCTTGTTCTGGGGTACATCCCACGTCTGGTTTCTCCAATTACCATCTATATCTCTACCAGACTCAACCTTAAATGTTCTTACAGCTGAAACAGAGCAGGCCTGTTCTGTGAAAGGATGCTTGATCCACCACTTATCAGCTCTAGTTAGTACCATTTCCAAGTCTGTTGGTGTTGGATCAAAAAGCCTGATAAATTCTTGACACTCCCGGGAAAGGGCTTCCATTACTTTTGCTATATGTTCTGGTGAGCCCAGCACTAGAGGCTGTTGAGGTTGTCGTAGAGTATACCAAAAAAATATCCTTTGAGCTACCTCTCTAGGACCATCTGTTGGCCTCATGGTAATATTTGCTATTTCTTTCTCTATGCTAAGTAGATAGAAATTAGTTGCAGCAATTCTTCCTGCCTGATCAGACACACTGTTATTAAATCCCAATAGTCTACTAGCCAAAGGACCCATAGCGTATTCTAACAGTTCTGTCCATTCCTCTAAGTTAAGACCTCCTTTTTTAGCTCTATCTGCTCCCCTCATAAACCAATGTGTAAACGTATTAAAGTTGTTAGTTGGCATACTTCCCCACCATTTCTGGAAATTGTCTTTATCTGCCATAGACATCGGTCGAGTCTGCATAGAAAATCCTGTAGGTGTTTGCCTTGCATTAAATAATTCTGAAACAATAACTGGTGCTTGTGGTATGGTATCTACTTGTGGAACAGAATAACATAAGAAATCTTTTCTATCTTGGTTCATTTTCGGCACTGGTTCTTTATTTTGTGCCACGAACATATCCAGATCTGGATATATTTTGGCAATGTCTCTGACTCCTTTTATCCCTTCTAACTTTGTTTTATTTTTATAGTCCATTATTATGTTTTGAAGTTCTGTTATTTTTACTCCATAAGCATCCCTCTGTTCTTCTATTTCCCCTAACTCCCTTTCTAGTTCCCCCACAATTGTAGTTGTTCTCAAAGCTGCAATTTTTAAACAATCCCTTTTGTCCATTGCTTCCTCCATTTTATTTGTTGTTTCCAAATTATGCTGCCGTAATTCTACAACTAAGTCTATTAGGCCTCCTATTGTGGCTACAACAGCTTGTGTGACCAAACTTTTTCTCTTCTTTGTTCTATACTTTTTGGTTATTTACAATTTGTTTTAGAACATCCATTAATCTCTTCTCTTTTTCACTGTCTGGGTTTGCTGGCTCTGGAAGCTCATATAGACCATCATGTTTTTGAATATGTTTCCTAAAGTACTCACGCACTTCTGTGGGAAAGTATTTGGCCCCTTGAAAAGACATGCCTACTCTTTTACTCACCCAAGTAAGAATCCAAATCAATTTGCGACTAAAGTAGCATGCTTCTGAGTAGCCAACAATAGTTGATGACTATTCAGTAGGCCAGGTGTAATATGTAGAAAAATAGACTAGTACCCACAATGCAAATTATACTTACCTTAGTATGGTGAAGGTAATACTTGCTAATTAACTTAAAATATAATAGCAAGGACTGCAGGGTAGGAGATATACCTGAACTAGGATATGCAAGACACCCAAAATGTATAAGGTATGGAAGCCTATAGTGTATTAAAATGCACGCCTGAAATAATATATATATATATATATATATATATATATATATATATATATATATATATATATATAATATTTAAAATGGTTTATTTATTATTTTTCTCCAGGCCTGTACTATGATAAAGGACTAGAGAAAGAAAAAGAAAGAAAAAAAAAAAAAAAAAATTCTTCTTTTAAAAAAAACAAAAAACAAAAAACAAAAACAAAACAAAAATAATAGTATTAACAAACTCAGGTATTTGAAACACACAACAAACTAATGGTGGCCTGATGACCAAGCTTGTATATTAAAAATGGAGGCTTGAATTAGCATTTAAATACACAAAGAAGCCTCATGGAGCCTTATTCAAATGCAGACCTAGGCCTGTACTTTGATAGTCAAAAGCACAACAAAACTCAACTCAGATAAACCCACAAAAACAACCTGTATGATATATATTTGTTTTATGTATCAAAATAAGCTAGTACATACAAAACTCAACTCAGAAGCTAGTACGATATATATTAAAAATGGAGGCTTAACCTAGACTCCACACACAATCAGCACTTGATTTCCCATGCAGAGGAATATAATAGCAAGGCCTGCAGGGTAGGAGATATACCTGAACTAGGATATGCAAGACACCCAAAATGTATAAGGTATGGAAGCCTATAGTGTATTAAAAAGGAACGCCTGAAATAATATATATATATATATATATATATATATATATATATATAATATTTAAAATGGTTTATTTATTATTTTTCTCCAGGCCTGTACTATGATAAAGGACTAGAGAAAGAAAAAGAAAGAAGAGAAAAAAAAAAAAAAAAAATTTTTCTTCTTTTAAAAAAACAAAAACAAAAAAACAAAACAAAACAAAAATAATAGTATTAACAAACTCAGGTATTTGAAACACACAACAAACTAATGGTGGCCTGATGACCAAGCTTGTATATTAAAAATGGAGGCTTGAATTAGCATTTAAATACACAAAGAAGCCTCATGGAGCCTTATTCAAATGCAGACCTAGGCCTGTACTTTGATAGTCAAAAGCACAACAAAACTCAACTCAGATAAACCCACAAAAACAACCTGTATGATATATATTTGTTTTATGTATCAAAATAAGCTAGTACGAACAAAACTCAACTCAGAAGCTAGTACGATATATATTAAAAAATGGAGGCTTAACCTAGACTCCACACACAATCAGCACTTGATTTCCCATGCAGAGGATAATTAGACAAAGTACTTTTTTTCTTCCCCCCAAAAAAAAAAAAAAAAATCTGACTATCTATTAATGTGATATTACCTCATAAATAACAATTGTAGAAGTCTAAAATTCGTGGTCGCCAAATGTGGTGTATCATCAAATTAATATATATAAATATTACACAAGGTTCGTCTACATTAAAAGGTATTTATTAAAAGGCAACAACACAATACTATAAATGTATTATAAACACACAGCCAGACCCACGGAGCAACAACCCTTTTTAAATCTATCTACCTATATAATAATCCCCTTTCCCAAACGCTTTATCTTACCCACGGTTAGACCATTGCCATCATCACCACCATCAACCATCACCAACACCATCCAGCAAGAAAACAGGAAACAGCACCAGTTTCCTGCCTGGATATATCTCAGTTGAGATGATGTAATTTACATCACATCCTGTCCATGACTTCCTTTAGCAATTGTGGGAGGGAAGTAAAGATTCTCAGCCCTCCTACAAAGGCCTGTTTGAGGAAGTCCTGAATTACCATTCAAGGAAGACACGTTACCACAGTCGCGAACATCAAATTTTGGGTTCGCGAACAGCGGACGCGAACTTCCATCTAATGTTCGTGAACGGGCGAACATCGGCAAACCCCATAGACTTCAATGGGCAGGCGAATTTCAAAACCCACAGGGACTCTTTCAGGCCACAATCGTGATGGGAAAGTTGTTTCAAGAGGACTAACATCTGGACTGTGGCATGCAGGAGGGGGATCCATGGCAAAACTCCCACGGAAAATTACATAGTTGATGCAGAGTCTGGTTTTAAGCCATAAAGGGCATAAATCACCTAACATTCCTAAATTGTTTGGAATAACATGCTTTAAAACATCAGGTATGTTGTTGTATCGATCAGGTAGTGTAAGGGTTACACCCGCTTCACAGTAACCGACCAATCTCCCTGTTTAATGCACCGCAAAAAAACGCAAACAGTCCCTTTGCACAACCGCAAACTCCCCATTTGCACAAGATTGGATACCAAGCTAGCCATGTCCCGTTCCTTATCCTCACTGATGTCATTGAAGGTCTCTTCCTCCACCCAGCCACCAAGGGTCCCCAAAAGGTGACAACAAGCCCCCTGGGACGCCTGCTGTGTTTGGTCTTCCACCTCCTCAAAGCCACCTTCCTCCTCTGACTCCTCTTCTTCCGACTCCCAGAGTCTGGGGGCTTCCACTGCCCAGCATGGAATATTATACACAGGTCAGAGTCTGGGGGCTTCCACTGCCCAGCATGGAATATTATACACAGGTCAGAGTCTGGGGGCTTCCAATGCACAGCATGGAAGAATATACGCGTTGCCTCTGTCTGCGTTATTATAAGGTGTTTACTGTTAAGTAGTACTATTCCTATTGGTTTAATCCCTGTTACGTCCACTATCAGGGGACGTGTATATGGCATGGATTTTTGGAAGCGGGAGATGGAAAAAGATGCTTGGTCGGTCCTCTCACTTCAAATTTGAGCCACGTATTCCATGCTTGGCAGCCGTCACCAGATTTACCCAATGCGCAGTGTAGGTGATATACCTGCCCTGACCATGCTTTGCAGACCAGGTATCAGTGGTCAGATGGACCCTTGCACCAACACTGTGTGCCAGAGATGCCATTACTTCCTTTTGCACAATCGAGTACAGGTTGGGGATTGCCTTTTGTTTATAGAAATTTCGTCCGGATACCTTCCACTGCGGTGTCCAAATAGCTACACATTTTTTGAACGCCTCAGACTCCACCAGCTTGTATGGTAAAAGCTGGCGGGCTAAGAGTTCAGACAAGCCAGCTGTCAGTTGCCGGGCAAGGGGGTGACTTTGTGACATTGGCTTCTTACGCTCAAACATGTCCTTGACAGACACCTGACTGTGGGCAGATGAGCAGGGACTGCTCAGGGCGAGACACGAGGTGGCGGATGGTTGAGAGGGGCAAGCAGGGCAGCAGTGGTTGACGTGGCTGAAGATGGTGGACTAAGAGGAGAATGGTGGCTTTGACTTTGTGTGCTGCTTGTACTCATGTGTTGATCTCACAGGCGTTTGTGATGTGACATCATGTGCCTTCGCAAAGAAGTTGTACCTAGGTGGGTGTTGGACTTCCCACGACTCCGTTTCTTTTCGCACAGGTTGCAAAGGGCATCGCTGTTGTCACAGGCAGACACACCAAAAAATTGCCACACTGCTGAGCTCTGCAATGACGGCATTCTGGTGGGGGCAACAGCATGCGTTGACTGGCGTGCTGTCTGGCTGACCCCGGGTGCCAATGCATGCTGTCTGACTGTGCCACTATCTACTTGCGACGACCTCCCCCTGCTTTCAACTCGTCTCATCCTCCTCTCTGTCTCCCCATCTGAACTTTCCTCCTGTTCTTCTTCTCTTATAGCGGGCCCCCACGTGACATCCACGGACGCATCGTCAACATCAACCGCTTCACTTGTATCTGACAACTCAACAAAGGAAGCAGCACCGGGTACAACATCATCATCAGACTGTACGTCCATGTGTGTAATGCTGCCTGACTGGGACATATCCCTGTTATCTACATCCTCTGGCACTAATGTTTGCGCATCACTAATTTCTTCCAAAGGATGTGTAAATAACTCTGCTGACGGATCAAGTGAAGCAGCTGTGGTTCTAGTGTTGGTGGTGGCGGCAGGTGGGCGAGTGGTAACTGGAGAGGTGCCTGAAGCTAAGCTGGAGAAGGATGGTGCATCTAGGTTCTGAGCGGAAGCTGTAGTAGATTGGGTGTCCTGTGTTAGCCAGTCAACATGTCCTCAGAACTTTTAAAGTTCAGGGTACGTTGCCTCTGAAAACTGGGCATTATTCTAGGGCCAAAGGGAATCACAGCACCATGACCACGACGGCCCCTGCGGGGTGGCCTGCCTCTGCCTGTCATTTTTTTTTCGATTAGTGGTACTATGCGTGCAAGCTACTGTGACACCAGATATGAGTGTCACTGTGCACTGACAAAAGTTGGCAGAGTAGATGCAATAGGCTTCACACACACGCCTGTAGGCAGGCAACTGATATTCAATCAATTACAGTCAAAAAAGTGTTGTTTTATGTCACTGTACACTACGGTTGCACCAGATATGACGTATCACTGTGCACTGGCAAAAGTTGGCAGAGTAGATGCAATAGGCTTCACACACAAGCTTGTAGGCAGGCAATTGCTATTCAATCTATTAAAGTCAAAAAAGTGTTTTTTGTCACTGAGCAGATTATAAGCTGTGAGCCTGACACAGGCAGGCAACTGAAATGAGATTACAGGAAAAAAATGGTTGTTTTCAATGTATGTTACACCACCAGGTATGAGTAGTGAAAATATGCACAATATAAGCTGTTAGGTGTTAGCCTGTCACACACACATGCTGGCAGGCAGGCATAGATTACACACAAAAAATTTAAAATAAAATAAATGATGTTCAAAGTTTCCTCAATGATAAAGTATAGGGGGCGAACCAAAAAGCGCATGTGTTCGCCGTTCTCCAGCGAACTTTTCGGGACATCTCTAGTTATAACCATCCAGATTAACAGTCCAGTCATGAGATTCATCCCACCACGTTTCGGTAATGCATATTAACTCCCATTTTTCATTAATTGCTAATAATTTCAATTTTACCATTTTTCCTGGCAAGCTTCTGGGATTAGCAAGCATACACCTTATGTTATGAGTCTGTAGTTTGGTGGTGCCTGCCACTATACTTGAGTTACGTAGTAATACCTCCTTATTGACTATTCTACCCCTCCCCCCATCTCCTCCCCTATGAGTTGTTAATTCATCCATTATACCCTCTACACTTTCTACCCCATTACTTAGTTCTTGTTCCTCCCCCCACCTACTAGTTTAAAAACTCCTCCAGCCTTCCTACCATCCTATCCCCTAGCTTGGAGGTCCTTGCCTTCAGCTTATTACCTAGTTCTCTAAAATTATTCTTTAGGATGATAGTGGGTTAATTAAGGATCCACACAACAAACACAAATATGGAATCCACGAATGAGAAACTTGCGAATGTTGAGGGTCTCCTGTAATTATGTTGTGTGTTATGGATTATTATTATCATTATATTATTAATATTATTGTTTATTTATAACGTGCCAACATATTTCATAGTGCTGTACATAAGTTAAGTTCCATAAAAAGATAAATACAAATTAACACATAGCAAAGCAAGGAGGGCCCTGTCTTTGAGTTTGGAATCCAGTGTCCATTGTACTTTCCCCAAAGCACATTGCAGGATTGAAACTTGCAGACTTACAAACTAAGGGCCCTATTAAATTCCAGCCTCGTAAATAAGAGGCTTCTACTTAAGCCCTACGTACTGCAAAGTTTCTCTAACTTACAATGCTATTAAATTAGCCCTGCTGCGAGCAACGTGTGAGCTACGCAGCAGGGCCGTACGTATCTACACTGCGTAAATGTACATGAGGAGTGACAGCCTGCGAGATGATATCGCAGGCTCCCACTCCTCATCAAGTGCTGCGGGGGTCCTAAAAGGGACCTCCGCGGCAGTCCCCCACATAAGCATTGCCGTGGGGGGTACTCCAAACCCCCCCCAGGCACCTAAAATGAACCCCCCCTCAATGCGGGGGTCCCTGTCGGGACCCCCGAAGTGTCCTCACATGAACACCTTGCTGCAGGGGTCCATAGGAACCCCCGCAGCCCCCACACATTAACCCCTTGCAGCGGGGGTCCCCGATCGGCACTGATCAGGCCCCCGCTGCATTTAAAACTTTTAAATTCCCCGCCGCGGCTCCTTAAAGGGGCCGCGGCACACTATTAGCCAATCCCGGCCGCGGCACTTAAAATTAACCCCCCTCTATGCTGGGGGTCCCCATCGGGACCCCCGAAGTGTCCCCACATAAACCCATTGCAGGGGGGGTCCCCGATCTGCATAGATCAGGCCCCCCGCTGCATTTAAAACTTTTAAATTCCCCGCCGCGGCTCCTTAAAGGGACCGCGGCACACTATTAGCCAATCCCGGCCGCGGCACTTAAAATTAACCCCCCTCTATGCTGGGGGTCCCCATCGGGACCCCCGAAGTGTCCCCATATAAACCCCCTGCAGCGGGGGGCCCCGATCGGCACCGATCGTGACCCTGCTGCAATTCAATTTTAAATTTCCCGCCTCGCGGGTCCTCAAAGGACCGTAAAGGTCCTGAAAGGACTCGCACTAAAAATAATAACCCCAGGCAACTATAATTACCCCATTAACTCATGATGGTCAATCCAGACCACCATAAGGCCTTAATTACCCCATTAACTCATGATGGTCAATCCAGACCACCATAAGACCTTAATTACCCCATTAACTCATGATGGTCAATCCAGACCACCATAAGGCCTAAATTAACCCATTAACTCATGATGGTCAATCCAGACCACCATAAGACCTAAATTAACCCATTAACTCATGATGGTCAATCCAGACCACCATAAGACCTTAATTACCCCATTAACTCATGATGGTCAATCCAGACCACCATAAGGCCTAAATTAACCCATTAACTCATGGTGGTCAATCCAGACCACCATAAGACCTAAATTAACCCATTAACTCATGATGGTCAATCCAGACCACCATAAGGCCTAAATTAACCCATTAACTCATGATGGTCAATACAGACCAGCATAAGGCTCTATTTAACCCCATCAGTCCCATAAGGGTATATTATTACCATTATGGGCCTGTTACAACCCAACATTAACCACATAAGTGCCATGATGGTCCTCAAGGACCATCATGACACTAACTACAAACACTACACTATAACCCCCAATAAACCATTTAATCTAAACTAACCCCCCTCTACACTAATCTATTAACACTTACACTACCTACCTACACTACCTACCCCCTAATAAACCTCCCCAACACTCTAATTACAAAAAACAAAAAACCTACAGTACAAAAAACAAAAAAACCTACAGTACAGAAAACAAAAAAAAATTACACACCTGAAAAGGAAAGACAGATAAACACAATACAATAATACATATAATACATTACATACATTACATACAATACATGACATTACATATAATATATTAAATATAATATATTAAATATAATATATTACATATAATACATTACATACATTACATACAATACATGACATTACATATAATATATTAAATATAATATATTAAATATAATATATTACATATAATACATTACATATAGTCCTAATCAAATACCCCCTATCTATCTAACATACAATCTATTTAATTTAAAATAAATCCTAACTATATCAAATACATCCCCCTATCTATCTAATATACAAAAAATCCTAACTACATACACAGACCCTTATTCTAAAATAAAATAAAATAATTACAGTCCTAACTACATACACAGACCCTAATTCTAAGCTAAAATCAATAAATTAAGACCACTTACCTTTAAGATGTTGCTTCAGATCACTAACCTATGGGTCAAACAAAAAAAAAAATTAGTACAAAACATTAACATCAAATAAATAAACATTATATACATTCTACATATTCAACTCACCTTTACAGCATGTCTAGTCACTGTTAAGCTCTTCCGGCGCGGCCCTGTTAAAAAAAAAAAACACAATACATGAATACATGAATACAATATATAAACAATAAATAAAATACACAAATAAACATCTAAATATACATTTAACTTACCTCCCCGCGATGTCCCCGGCCTTCTCTCCTTCAGCCCCGGCTGGGCCGCGGAACCATCCGCGCTCTAAAAAAAAAAAAGAAAAAAAACTAACGGAGGTCTGCACTGGCAGACCTCCCCGACGCTACTGAACCTCCCGGAGTCGTTTCCGGGAGGAAATTGGCATTGGCGGCTTGTGATTGGCTGAAAAAGCTGTCAGCCAATCAAAAGTCGTCAATGTAGGAGCCAATCAGGATGCGCAGATGTCTTCTACCAATCACTCCGTGGGGGTGTATCCCATAGTGATTGGCTGAAGGCATCTGAGCGTTGTGATTGGTTCCCATAAAGATAGACAAGTGTTTTAGCCAATCAGGGTGGGATATTGGGGTGTATCCCATCCTGATTGGCTCACACATTGACGACTTTTGATTGGCTGAAATTGATAGACAGCTTTTTCAGCCAATCACAAGCCGCCAATGCCAATTTCCTCCCGGAAACGACTCCGGGAGGTTCAGTAGCGTCGGGGAGGTCTGCCAGTGCAGACCTCCGTTAGTTTTTTTTCTTTTTTTTTTTTAGAGCGCGGATGGTTCCGCGGCCCAGCCGGGGCTGAAGGAGAGAAGGCCGGGGACATCGCGGGGAGGTAAGTTAAATGTATATTTAGATGTTTATTTGTGTATTTTATTTATTGTTTATATATTGTATTCATGTATTCATGTATTGTGTTTTTTTTTTTTAACAGGGCCGCGCCGGAAGAGCTTAACAGTGACTGGACATGCTGTAAAGGTGAGTTGAATATGTAGAATGTATATAATGTTTATTTATTTGATGTTAATGTTTTGTACTAATTTTTTTTTTTGTTTGACCCATAGGTTAGTGATCTGAAGCAACATCTTAAAGGTAAGTGGTCTTAATTTATTGATTTTAGCTTAGAATTAGGGTCTGTGTATGTAGTTAGGACTGTAATTATTTTATTTTATTTTAGAATAAGGGTCTGTGTATGTAGTTAGGAATTTTTGTATATTAGATAGATAGGGGGATGTATTTGATATAGTTAGGATTTATTTTAAATTAAATAGATTGTATGTTAGATAGATAGGGGGTATTTGATTAGGACTATATGTAATATATTATATGTAATATATTATATTTAATATATTATATTTAATATATTATATGTAATGTCATGTATTGTATGTAATGTATGTAATGTATTATATGTAATATATTATATTTAATATATTATATTTAATATATTATATGTAATGTCATGTATTGTATGTAATGTATGTAATGTATTATATGTAATATATTATATTTAATATATTATATTTAATATATTATATGTAATGTCATGTATTGTATGTAATGTATGTAATGTATTATATGTAATATATTATATTTAATATATTATATTTAATATATTATATGTAATGTCATGTATTGTATGTAATGTATGTAATGTATTATATGTAATATATTATATTTAATATATTATATTTAATATATTATATGTAATGTCATGTATTGTATGTAATGTATGTAATGTATTATATGTAATATATTATATTTAATATATTATATTTAATATATTATATGTAATGTCATGTATTGTATGTAATGTATGTAATGTATTATATGTAATATATTATATTTAATATATTATATTTAATATATTATATTTAATATATTATATGTAATGTCATGTATTGTATGTAATGTATGTAATGTATTATATGTATTATTGTATTGTGTTTATCTGTCTTTCCTTTTCAGGTGTGTAATTTTTTTTTGTTTTCTGTACTGTAGGTTTTTTTGTTTTTTGTACTGTAGGTTTTTTGTTTTTTGTAATTAGAGTGTTGGGGAGGTTTATTAGGGGGTAGGTAGTGTAGGTAGGTAGTGTAAGTGTTAATAGATTAGTGTAGAGGGGGGTTAGTTTAGATTAAATGGTTTATTGGGGGTTATAGTGTAGTGTTTGTAGTTAGTGTCATGATGGTCCTTGAGGACCATCATGGCACTTATGTGGTTAATGTTGGGTTGTAACAGGCCCATAATGGTAATAATATACCCTTATGGGACTGATGGGGTTAAATAGAGCCTTATGCTGGTCTGTATTGACCATCATGAGTTAATGGGTTAATTTAGGTCTTATGGTGGTCTGGATTGACCACCATGAGTTAATGGGTTAATTTAGGCCTTATGGTGGTCTGGATTGACCATCATGAGTTAATGGGGTAATTATAGTTGCCTGGGGTTATTATTTTTAGTGCGAGTCCTTTCAGGACCTTTACGGTCCTTTGAGGACCCGCGAGGCGGGAAATTTAAAATTGAATTGCAGCAGGGTCACGATCGGTGCCGATCGGGGCCCCCCGCTGCAGGGGGTTTATATGGGGACACTTCGGGGGTCCCGATGGGGACCCCCAGCATAGAGGGGGGTTAATTTTAAGTGCCGCGGCCGGGATTGGCTAATAGTGTGCCGCGGTCCCTTTAAGGAGCCGCGGCGGGGAATTTAAAAGTTTTAAATGCAGCGGGGGGCCTGATCTATGCAGATCGGGGACCCCCCCTGCAATGGGTTTATGTGGGGACACTTCGGGGGTCCCGATGGGGACCCCCAGCATAGAGGGGGGTTAATTTTAAGTGCCGCGGCCGGGATTGGCTAATAGTGTGCCGCGGTCCCTTTAAGGAGCCGCGGCGGGGAATTTAAAAGTTTTAAATGCAGCGGGGGGCCTGATCTATGCAGATCGGGGACCCCCCCTGCAATGGGTTTATGTGGGGACACTTCGGGGGTCCCGATGGGGACCCCCAGCATAGAGGGGGGTTAATTTTAAGTGCCGCGGCCGGGATTGGCTAATAGTGTGCCGCGGTCCCTTTAAGGAGCCGCGGCGGGGAATTTAAAAGTTTTAAATGCAGCGGGGGGCCTGATCTATGCAGATCGGGGACCCCCGCTGCAAGGGGTTAATGTGGGGGTGCTGCAGGGGTCCTGATAGAGACCCCTGCAGCATGGGGATGTGTATAGGGTGCAGGGGGGAGCCTCACGCTGCTGTCTCGGGCTGTTCCGAGGCAGCACGTAGAGGCTTTCGGATCCCTTGCGTGGACTTTTTGTCCACGTAGGGATTCTTACGATATGCGAGACTCGTGCATAGATTTAAGGCTACGTAGCTCTCTCGGAGCCTATTCTCGGCCATTTTCTCGCAGTCATATCGTAAAGCAGGCTGCGAGAGATTCGGTTCTCGCAAACAGCAGGAAAACTGCCTTTTGCGAGCACCGAGAGAACTACGAGGGAGAATTTAATAGGGCCCTAAATGCATTGAGTGGTAAAGGAGGGAGATAGAGGTGATGAGCCTGTTAGGGTTGAAGTTCATACGCTTCTTTAGAGAGATGCATTTTTAGTGAGGTTTTGAATGTTTTGAGGCAGGAGGATAATCTGGTGGAGCGAGATAAGGAGTTCCAGAGAATAGGGGCAGCACGAGAAAAGTCCTGAAGGCGAGAGAGAAAAGGGGTGACAGGTGTTGTAGAAGGAAGAAGGTCATTGTAGAAGGAAGAAGGTACTAAGTACAAACACTACACTACACTTTCCCCCCAATAAACCATTAAATCTAAACTAACCCCCCCTCTACCGTAACCTATTAACCCCTACCTACCGAACATGACCTAGGGGTTAATAGGTTAGGGTAGAGTGGGGTTAGTTTAGATTTAGTGGTTTATTGGATGGGGAAGTGCTTATCGGGTAATAGACCCTTATCGGACTGATTGGGTTAATTAAGGGCTTATGGGGGTCTGTATTGACCCCCATGAGTCACCGGCTTAATTAAGGCTTATGGGGGTCTGTATTGACCCCATGAGTTATAGGGCTATTTAAGGGCTTATGGGGGTCTGTGTTGACCCCCATGAGTCATAGGGTTAATTAAGGGTTTATGGGGATCTGTATTGACACCCATGCGTTATAGGGTTAATTAAGGCTTATGGGGGTTGGTATTGACCCCCATGAGTTATAGGGTTAATTAAGGCCTTATGGGGGTTTGTATTGACCCCCATGAGTGACAGGGTTAACTGAGAGCTTATGGGGGTCTGTATTAACCCCCATGAGTTATAGGGTTAATTAAGGGCTTATGGGGGTCTGTGTTGACCCACATGAGTTATAGGGTTAATTAAGGGCTTATGGGGGTCTGTATTGACCCCCATGAGTTATAGGGTTATTTAAGGGCTTATGGGGGTCTGTTTTGACCCTCATGAGTTATATTGTTAATTAAGGCTTATGGATGTCTGTATTGACCCCCATGAGTGACAGGGTTAATTAAGGCTTATGGGGGTCTGTATTGAACCCCATGAGTTATGGGGTTTATTTTAGTTGCCTGGGGTTAATATTTTTTAGCGTGAGTCCTTTGAGGACCTTTACTGTCCTTTAAGGACCCGCAAGGTGGGAAATGTAAAATTTTAAATGCAGCGGTGTCACGATCGGTACCGATCGGGGACCCCCGCTTCAAGGGGTTAATGTGGGGGGGATGCGGGGGTCCCTATGGACCCCTGCAGCAAGGGGTTAATGTAAGGACACTTGGGGGTCCCGATGGTGACCCTCAGCATAGAGGGTAGTTAATTTTAGGTGCCGCGGCCGGAATTGCTAACAATGTGCCACAGGCCCCTTAAGGAGCCGCGGCGGGGAATTTAAAAGTTATAAATGCAGCGGGGTCACAAGTTAATGTGGGGGGGGCTGCGGGGTCCCTATGGACCCTTTGCAGCAAGGGGTTAGAGTGGGGACACTTCGGGGGTCCCATGGGGACCCCCAGCATTGAGGGGGGTTAATTTTAGGTGCCGGGGGAATAGCTTGATTACCCCCCACGGCAGGGCTTATGTGTGGGACTGCCCGGAGGTCCCGTTCAGGCAATTGATAAGGTGCAGGAGCCTGCAGGTGCATGTAGATTTCCTCTGTGTTGATACGGACGGCGCTGCTGCGTAGCTCACACTTTGCTCGCAGCAGGGCTAATTTAATAGCGTTGTAACTTTTATAAATTTGCAGCACGTAGGATTTAAGTAGAAGCCTCTTATCGACGAGACTGGAATTTAATAGGGCTATAAATGTTAGCTATATAGATCTGGCAGATACATTATAAAACCTTATTGTACATTAGCATGCCAGTCTAAGTACTTGATGTTATTTATCTATAAATATCTTTATTGTCTGCCTTGTTATGTGCTAGGTTAGAAAGCCCAAAATTATTCTTGTATTTAGTAATTTCCATTCTTATGCATCATAGTTAGGATTAGATTAAGACATAGAAGTAATCAGCATTTAATTCAGATAAATTATTTTCTTTTAGAACACAATGCTAAAAATTAAACTCAGTGAGTCAAACCACAAAAAGAAATATCATTATTCTGCTAGACTTTATATCATATTTATAAATACAATAGCATATTTTCATTTTCCCAGACAATTTAAAAGTTAATGAATGTTCAAGTAAAAAGAAGAAAGAAAGGTAAATAAAGGATTTTTTCTTTGTAGCCATCTAAAGATCATTTTTACAAATAGAATTATCATATATAATAAAAAATGTAACTTTTAAAACTTATTTTGTACAGTTATATTACTACTTATTATGGTTTCCCTGCCATTTCTCTTCCTTATTTTCTCCCATAATCACACATTTTGCTAGTTAGACAATCAAGGCGATTAGAGAATGCATCCTGGGATGGGTTTTTTCCATGATGACACATCTCACCTGTGATTGGCTGAACAAATCATGTGATTAAGTAAACATGGGTAATTGTTATGAAAAGCAGAGGAATCATGTAAGACAACTGAAACGTAAGTACGTAAATTACTTCAAACCATAAATTTGGCTGCGGGTGATTTTTTTATCTAAACATATTCTATCATCTCTAACCCGCAACTTAAGTCTCTCAGCCTCCATATGTAAACCATACCTTTGTAAATACGATTTCAGTGGGAGTGGTTATATGAGCTTGCGATATTAAGCAAATATGGAAACGAAAAAAAAATAATTTAAAATGCTGTGAAAATGTATTCAATTTGACTGTTGTAGTTGAGCAATAAAACACGCAGGTTTAGGAATTGGGTTTGGGATTTTGAGAGAGGGAGCTGTACTGTACATTTTTTGTTTTTGCTGATTTCACTTATAATAATTATTAACAATTAATTTACACCACGCATAATTCCTGATATCAAATAACTTACACACATAGATTAATAACCAACATATAGCTATACTGTAAATTGAGTTAGGGCACAGAACATATACACCCCACCATACAACTCACCATCCTCCTCATAGCGTTACACATAATATAATACACATAATACACACACTTGTACATTTTATATTCAGTTATCCTAATATTTTTTTTTTATATATCTGTAGGAGGGGAGAGGAGGAGAGGAGAGTAGAATAGGAGGATAGTTAGGGGAGCATTGTTGGTGGACAGGATGGGAAGAGGAGAGTCTGTGATAGAGAGGAGGAGAAGGAGAGGTATGGAGTGAGGGAGTAGTGAAGAAAGAGGGAAAGGAAGGGAGGGGTAGCAGTAAAGAGTAGGGCTAGAGTAGGCTCTGCTTGCAGCTTAGGGAGAGGCCTAGGCGAGCAGGGGGAGATGGACAGGAACTTGATCCGTGCCCACTCCAGCATTATTCATGGGGATGGAGGTGAGGCTTAACCTGGAGGCACAGGCTTGGACTGAGGTTGAATCAACTGTCTCTGTGTTGGGCTAGGGATGTGAAGTCAGTCAAACATAGGTATGATGACAGTTGGGCCAAGGTCAGGAAGAAGATGACGCTTTAGACAAGAGCAGCCCTCCATTCAGCATCACCTATACTAAATGGGAGAGGACATTAAAGGGCTGGATCGAACCAGTGGCAGTGTTAAAACTTCCAGGAATGGAGGACTGGCATGATGACCGCACCATGCAATGTGAGTATTATATACACCTTCATACCCTCAAATGCACACACATGTACACGACACACACATACATAACACAAATACAATATAAAAGCTGCACCATTTTTAAAGGGATATGTAAGACCACTGGTTCTGACCAGGTATAGATGTATAAGCAATCACAATGCAGACCCAGGAAGAAAAAATATCTATATCCGGCCCTCCCACAGCTCCACGTACTGCTCTCTGCTCCCACCTCCACCTCCTACCATCTCCTGGATCCAAGAACCACCAGGCCCACCAGTGCCACTCACAACACAGGCTCCTCATCAACGCCCCACTCCTCCACCTCCGCTGCTGCCACCTCCTCCTAGTGAAATGCCGGTATATCCCAGGACAGAACTCCAACCCCCACCCAAGTGACTTTGGCTGGTGCTTTACAATTTATGCAGCTTGAAGAAAGTACCGTTAAAAATATACTGTGAAAGAATGGACAGGTATTCTGAAAATCAGTGCAGCATGATGATATATAGGGAGATGAGGAGCACAATATAAAAATTCATTTTTAACTCCCTCAGTCTACTGGCTCTCACAGAAATCTGTCTCTCTCCTTCAGACACTGCCTCCCATGATGGTTTTCAATTCAGTCACACACCTTGACCTGGGAACCGGCATGGTTGTGGTGTTGGCATATTACTTTCCTCTTGGTGCACATTTCACTCCATACACACTATTCCTTCCCTTCAATTTTCATAGTTTGAAGTTTACACCATCCACCTTTTCTCACCTATCTCTTTACATGTTGCTGTGATCTATCGCCCTTTTTTGGCCAGCCTCTCAATTTCTTGATCACTTTGCCACTTGGCTCCCTCACTTTCTTTCCTCCAATGTTCCTTCACTCGTTCTTGGCGACTTCAACATTGCCATTGACACTCCCACCTCCCCTACTGCTGCTAAACTACTTTCATTCACCTCTTTTCTTGGCCTCTCACAATTGACAGATTCCCCAACTCAACATGATGAACATTCCCTAGACCTTATTTTCACCCAACTCTACAAAACCTCTAACCTCGCCTTCTGCCCACTACCTCTATCTGACCACCACCTTCTATCCTGCAGCCTCACTACATCTTTTTCTCACTGCCCTTCTTCTATCCCGCTCACCATGACCCACAGAAATCTTCAAGCACTTGACCCACAACACCTTTCCACTGTGTTACAACCCCTTCTCAGTCCCCTTACTGATCTCACTTGTCCTGACAATGCCACCTCACAGTACAACATGACTCTTACTTCCACCCTTGATACTCTGGCCCCTATAACCACACAGTCGCCCTCATTCGCTTTAATAACCATGGCATACCACTAAAACACGGTACATTCAGAGGTGCTCCCGCACTGCTGAATGGTTATGGAGGAAATCACACACTTCAGCAGATTTCCTCCACTACAAGTTTATGTTGTACTCCTACTTCTCTGCCCTCAACCTTGCCAAACAGCACTATTTTACATCTTTAATATCTACACTGTCCTCTAACCCCAGACGTTTGTTTGCTATATTCAACACTCTCCTCTGTCCATCACCACCTCCCGTCCCTTCCTGTCTCACAGTTGAAAACTTTGCCTGCCATTTTAAACATAAAAATGAAAACATTCTTAACAAACTCTCCTCTCAACATGGACCACACACTTCCTCCTCTCAACTAACTGATAACACCCAGCCTTTACCCTTCCCGAATCCCACAGCCATTATGCATTCCTTTGACCTTGTAACAGAGGATGAAGTATCCAGCCTACTATCAACCTCTCACCTTACTACCTGTCCTCTAGATCCTATTCCATCACAGCTTATCCCTCCCCTCTCTAACACACTTACCCCTGCTCTCAAACATCTCTTCAACCTTTCCTTAAACACTGGCACATTTCCATCATCTCTACAACATGCCATAATTACAGCCATTCTTAAAAAACCCTCATCTGATACTGATTCTGCAACTAACTACCTCCCTAAATCTCTACTTCCCCTGGCTTCCAAACTGCTTGAGCGGCTTGTCTACAATCGCTTTACCAAATTTATCTCCTCCAACTCCCTTCTTGACACCTTCCAATCTGGTTTCCAACCCCAACACTCCACTGAGACAGCTCTCACAAAAGTCACTAATGGCTTGCTCACTGCCAAGTCAAAAGGTCACTTTTCTATTCTACTTCTCCTGGATCTCTCTGCTGCCTTTGATACAGTTGATCACCCTTTACTAATCCAAATTCTCCACTCCCTTGGAATCAGAGGTACTGCTCTCTCATGGTTCACATCATAACTACAAGATCAACATTTAGTGTCTCCTTCTCTGTCACCTCTTCTTCTCCTCACCATCTATCTGTTGGTGTATACCAAGGTTCCGTCCTAGGACCCCTCCTATTCTCCATCTATACATCCTCACTGGGCACCCTAATCAAAACTTTTGGACTTCAGTATTATCTCTATACACTCAAATCTACCTTTCAGCACCTGATTTATCCCCCTCTTTTCTAGCATGTTTTTAACTGCTTCTCAAGCATATCCTCCTGGGTGTCCGCCCACCATCGCAAACTCAACTTGTCTAAGACCGAACTCCTAATACTCCCACCATCTACTACAGCATCAATTCCTTACAACTCTCTCACTTTCAACAACACCATCATCACTCCTACCTCCCATGCCCATTGTCTTGGGGTTCTACTGGACCCTGCCCTCTCTTGCATTCCTCACATACAGTCGCTAACAAAATCTTGTCTTCAATTTAAACACTTTTAGATATTTCCAAAATACGTCACTACCTTACACAAGACACAACTAAGATTCGAATACATTCCCTCATTATATCCTATTTTTTTACTACTGCAACTCACTTCTGGCTGACCTACCCACCACCCGTCTAACCCCCTTCAATCCATATTGAATGCCTCCACTAGTCTCATCTGGTGTACTAAACGCTCCATGTCTGCAGCACCTCTCTCTCAATCGCTCCACTGACTTCCCGTAGCCTCCAGAATAAAATTTTAAATCATGACCCTAACTTACAAAGCCCTCAACAACAATGCACCCCCTTATATCTCTGCTCTCATCTCCAAATATTCTCCCACACGCCCTCTGTTAATGACTTTCTTATTTCCACCTCTCTCATTTCCTCTCACACTCGCCCCTTCAGGACTTTTCTCCCACTGGAACACCTTGCCTTGCTCCACTAGACTATCCTCCTGCTTCAAATCCTTCAAAACCTCACTAAAAACACACCTGCTTAAAGAAGCTTATAAACTGCCACCTTATCATGCACGCTGCATTTCTCATGCTCCTGACCACACCCAAAACCTTTAGATTGTAAGTCAGCAAGTTTTCAATCTTTCACTGTGCTGTGGGGAAAGCACTTTGGACACAGAATTCTAAGCTCAAAGACAGGGCCCTCCATCTTTGTAATGTGTTAATATTGTTTTGCCTTGTATAGTGCTACGGAATATGTTGGTGCTTTACAAATAAACGATAATAATAATAATGGAGACGTATAAGGTCAAAAATAACGTGACAAGCAGGCCCAGAGATCACTTATTGAAGTGCAGATTAAAATTTGCCAGCATACTCTCTCATTTATTCTAACTCTGGTTCCCCAGCCAGCACAACCAATTGAACCTCAGCCTGTGCCATCCTTACCACCCTATATACCTCTGACTCCTGCTGATATGCAGCCACTACTGGAGGACATACCATTACCTCAAACACCCCCTCACTGTGGTAGAGGGAGACAGCATGTTGGCAGGGAGGGTGGGAGCTCTGAGATTAGAAAGAGGAGGAAATAGGGGCTGCATTTTTTTTTAAAGCTTCTCATGAACACTCACTGAAAAACTATTGGTCAAAATGTTGACATACTCTTGCCTGGCTGCAGAGTAGAGGATCATGGTCTATGTGCTGGTAATTTTTTGACGGACCATGATCCACTTCTCTGTGGACACGTATGAATATGTTTAACATTTCACCACTTGATGTTCAATGTGGAATGCCATTGAGAAGAGATGGTGTAGTCACTATTATTTATGTAGTTATTTCCTTTACTTATTAACATATTATTTTTATTTCATTTTAGGCAAATCTCACATCCATTAAGGCCTGTTTGCCTCTTCAAGCAGTGCTTTAATATAATGTAAGTAAACAATAAGCCTATCAGGCATAGATCAATAACATTCTTCCAGCAGAATGATCTTAATTGCCATATATAAATACATATATCATCTCTAAAGAACATGACTGATTATTATGTTCAGTTACTAGCAATACTGTCATGGCTGTTGACTTGTATAGTCTTATTAGCATATGCTAATCAAACGCAGTAGTTATATATGCATTATTTTTGCATGAGAGCAGAATCATTTGACTGATTTAATTTACTGACATTATGGATGATGACCTTTGTTTTACATCAATATAAATGGGTATGTGTTTACAAGTCATGTGATCATTGTAATCACTCTTAATCTGATAACACCTGTATACCAATGAAATGTGTAGCTCAATTATTTAATATGGAGATAGTGATAGTACTCCTGGTCAACTGATTGTGGTCACAGTGAAGCATTCTTTGTGAAATTACACATCTTTACTAATGGTCAAGTGATTGTCCATGACAGATTCACTATGGTTAGCACTGTTCATAGATGAAGAACAGGTAAGTTGGTTTATTGTTACAGTAACAGCATAAAACGTTGTAATGTAAATACAGATATTGCTAGATTTTTATCCTCCTCTTCTTTTTTTCAGATTACGACCATCATTTTTAATTTTATTAACACACTGTATGTGTCCAACTGAATTGGAATACATATTCCAAGAGTTATTGCATCTGTTAAAGCAGATGAAGATTGTATGTAAGTGCTATGTGCATTACTGGTTACTTCTATCAAATGGAGTGATGTATGATGAGATTTCTATTCATCAGATTATGGTTACTGTGATGTACTGACCACATGTAACTCTAGTAGATGCTAAGCATCATCATTATTATTATTAGCCCCTTAGGTTTTCATTTTTTTTCAAACAGAATATGGATTTGTGTAACTTTAGTTATGTTGCGATCATAATGTTTGAGATGTCCAAAAATCATTGGAGAGGATAGCCCTAAGTGGTGTCTTTGACTTGTTAGTAGTGGTTGTGGGCAAGTAACTAGCAATCAGGATGCAAGTTGCTAATAGAATATGTGGCAACTTTACTTACAACTTGAAGTATGTGTAACATTATGATCTGGGCAATAGAATAGGGCCTTAAGCTATCAAGCTTTTGCAAGCATTTTACTTCAATCCTCCTATTTTAAAATATTATCTTTAGGTGATTGTAACAAAAGTTCTTTCAGTATCCGTTTAAAGGAGAACAGTTATTGTAAAGAGAAAGGAAATAGGAGAACATAACATCATATTAAATTAAGATATATGTAACAAATCAATGAAGAAATCACAAATTCAATCAAATTATATGTACCATTTATAATCATGTAATTATTCACTTTCAATAGCACAGAATACCAAATACTGAAAAAATAGATTGTAAATAGACATTTACAGTAAATTATTAAATATAGAAAAACATTATTTAAATCAAATTATATTCTTTAATAAACAGCTATAAAAAAGTAAATATTTTTTTTTTCTCAAAACAGTGTAAAGTACTTCATTTAAGATGAGACATTTTTTTTTCCTTTAATTTTCAGCATTTTGGAGCCATGCATCCAAAATGTAAGCAATTTTCTGCTTCTAGAAAGCTACAATTATAGTTAAATATGCATCTACCTAAGATGCTGTATCTATATTTTTCTTTATTTTTAAAACAGTTGACCTATCAGTATTTATGTGTAGTAGTACAATCCTAGGGTTTGCTGATGTATTTCAGATCTTTTTTCCCCGTAAATATATGCATGCTGCTTTAATAGATTAGTCTAGCCCCATGTGTATTCTAGATAGGACTCATCATTTACTCAACAATATTCAAATCCATTTTTTAACAATATGGGGGTTTCTTTATTTGAAGGAGGCTGCTCACTAAAGAATGGAAACATATCACACAGAATTTCAAGGTATATAAGACATGTTTGTAATGGAATTACAGGTGCTTCTTATTTTGGAGTTAACTTCATTATATTGAATACAGGCTATCATTAATTCAGGAGCTGGAAAATCTGTGTAGCAGGGCAAGATACAGCTCATGGTATACAAAAGACAACATAAAAGTTTCTCTACACATACACACATTGGTAACAACATTTTTGGAGGTTTCCCTTTCTTCCCCACGCCCAGTTCTACATTAATGCAAGAAAGGAACTTTGGATTTATAATGGACATATGTTGCATTAATTCATTTATTAATATACAGTATAACATTTTAACAAGCATATGTAACTCTAAAATATGAAAATATGAAGACATTCTAATATTCTTAGTAAATCTGTATTATGTTCTTAATGTCATGTGATGGTCTCTTCATACTTAGATACAACATTGCAGTTGTAGATTTGAGTAACTTTTTCAGCCACCATTTAAATACAGGTGGCAGAAAAATCTTTTTCACTTTATTATAATGCACTACAACACACTTCAGTCCACATGTTTCTTAATTGTAAAGCCACAAATGGAATTATGCACACGAGCATGTACATCAAACCACTTAAACAGAATTGTTTTTGCATATTATGTGCACCTCGGCTAGCCTATGTACTTATGGAAGTGAAAGCTTCTCTGACAAAAAAACATGGAAAGGGATTCTAAAATCAATTTATGTAATGTCATTATCAGATAGAGGATTTGCAAAGCATATGTAAAAAGTGATTTCCTTCTTAAAATCATTTCTAAAATAACTTTTCTGCTGTATCTAAGCTGCCTTTGTATCTTATGAATACATATTAAGTTGCACTGGTAAGTAGAATTAATTCGAATCAGCTGTGCAGGTAAAGAAATTAGTCTGTTTATTTGTTTATTATATATATTATTTTTCACCATTTTAAATGCATGGACATAAGTAGCTTAGTGGTTAAGAAAGCTGATCTGTGCTGATGTAGACCTATTTCCACTATTTTTTTAAATAGTAATTTTTATTTTGGTGAAAATATGAAACTGCAAATAAATGTTAACTGTAAGAATGAAAGGAAGGGATTTATGACAAATATTGGTGCATAGTGCTACTTAAAGTGCTCTGGAATCAAGAGGATGGCAGAGGATATACCAGAGCACCTATACCGGCCAGAAAAACATTAGGAGAAACTTCCACACAGATCTTATAGCATCCTGGACACCTAAAAGGGGTTGAAGAGCGTCAGATAGCTTCAATGCTTATTTCAAACGTTAGTTTTAAAAACAGCATAGATTTTTTTGTTCCTTCAAATACCGATTTACTACCAATTTTTTGTGTGACCGTTACTGTGGCCCCTTAGCAATGTTACTCTTTATGTGACCTAACAGTTAAGTTATTTATAATTTGATTACTATATATCTGCATTATATTTGTTGGTATTGAGTCCAAAGGCATTTTTGCACTGGTCCCCTGGAAGTTTACTAGCTATTCCAGTTGTGATGTGAGTTTGAGCAGCATTTTCATTAATGAAGCCATTTAAACAGAAGCATGCTCTGATTATGCTGTAATATGGACATTCTAAATATGGATAATGTGATGGTATGTAAAGTAGATTTTATTGGCAGACGACTGCAAGTATATAAAATATTATGTATACAGAAAGCTGTTTTCCATAAAAGTTTAAATTAAAATTGGATCCTACAGCATCCGCTTTAATGGATAGTTATTAGGAAAATAATAATATCAGTAATCCACATTTAATTTAATTCATGTGGATTATTTTCTATCTAGTAAAACAAACTGTTAAAAGAAAAATCTGTTGAGTCAAAACATAAAGAGCTTTAATAATATAATGACAGGTAGCCCTTGGTTAACAATAGTTGTTTTACAATGATTCACAACAATAATTGTATTAAAAACAAAAATCAACAGAAATCAAAAAATAAACAAAAACTATGAAACATTTTTGAAAAATGCACGACTATAAATACTGGATATGATTTTAAAGGAACAGTTCAGTCAGGGAGTAGAGATGAAAGCTTATCCACATTTACCATCTGTAACAATCAGGGAGGAAGTAGCCAGATATAAGAGGAAGGGGAGACCTGAGTTCACTTATGGGAGTACTATTAGTGGGCCTCTATTATACAGTGTCAATTTGTGAGTTTTAATAAAAAAATTGTTGATTAAATTCATAAAATTCATAAAATAAGAGCCACCATGTCTGCTAAGAGAAGTGTAGAAATAAAGGGTGGTAGCAAGGTATAGTTCATATGATATTGATCTCAAAGATTTAATATCAACATTGATTATGCCCAAATTACCAGAATGAGAATTCCTCCTTCTTGTTCTGCTCTCAACTGGTAAAAGAGTGGAAAAGCTTGTTCTTATATAACCTACTAAACTCCTCCTCCCCTACTCACCCACCAATAACTTTAAAATATTATAATCCCTGTTCCTCACCAGGTCAAACCCCCTTCTCTCTTCCAATGTGCTCAGCCATGACCTAGGTATAGTCAACTAAGCATTACCATCCCCCCCCAATAAATACACAGACACAATAATATTTTAGAAAATAAGGCCACAGCTCATTTATTTTTCACATTAACCTCAACATTAGGTTATAAAAGAATCTAGTATACTTAATTTTAAGGAAAGAATAGGCTAGGTAATCACATAAATAGTTGTGAGCATGCAGGTTGTTGCTAACGCTTGCTGACTCGCATAGCAAGCCCACCGCAACTGCGAGGGTCGCAGTTGCTGGCAAGGAGCGCCAAAGGCTGGTGGAGATGAGCACCATAGGCGCTCATCCCTACGACCCCCTACGACTTTCGGACCGCAAATGCAGACCCTCACAAAGCGAGGGGCCGCATTTGCGGAGGTGGAGGTTCGCACGTCGGCTGCAATGAGTCACAGGCGGGACTTAAAAATATGAGCTGCAAAAATACGACCTTAACGCCCGAACCGCGCACACATGAAAACATTAAAAACACAATAAATACACACAACAAATACATAAAAAGCTTACCCACAGCAAGGGGGGGCACCCAGGACCTCTGCAAGTGAAGTTACACCTCAATTTAAGTGCAAATTCCAAAGTTTTAACACACGAAAATCCCCTAAGCAAGAGAAAAAATGGCCGGCGAAAAAAACGAAATCGAGGCTACAGGACCCTAAACACGTAAAACACCACCAAGCACATAAGGATTTTGCAAAAAGCCGTACAAGGTACAAGATACACTATTAACAAGGACGTTACATTATACACAGCCGCGTACCACATACACATTCGCCGCCATTTTACAACACTAACTTACACAATGCGGAAGTACACAGCTACCCTAACGGCTTTTACTCGCGCACGCAGTCTATTTACACTACACACTGCACATATTGCTGACACTTACACATCAGCTCGACGACAGTGCAAACCGACATTGGAGGCTGCAGGAACATCAAAACAGATTGTCAGCCCTTCAACACAAAGCTTCCTGCATATATTACTTCAAAATAGTTAAAGTATATTCATTTTTTTATTATTTAATTAGCATACAAAAAAACATATACAAAAAAAATACACTCTCACAATAAACACAAAAGCCATTCACTGCGCCACTCACAACGAGCGCCAACGCTGCTCATAGCACACAAAGCCTTGCAATAAGCGAAAAAAACAGATCACTGCCGACCAAACAATAACACCAAAAGCACATATCAGAAAAAAAAAATACTACAACCAACAGCAGAAGGCGCTCAGCGTGAGGCTCGCAATGAGCGCCAAGGATCTCGGACCACCAACAAAATGAATGTCTCGGCCAAACATCATTACCTGCCTTACAATTTTATTGCCGTCATTTTTTGACGGGCAAGTCGCTAGTAGACTATAATATTAGGTATTACATTTTGTTGTGTACAGTATTATGAGAAATATATTTGATTCATTAATAGGAGAATCTATGATACAATTTTATTGCAGCATTGTTAAATTCTTGAAATAAAAATGTCTTATTAGAATTAGAACATTTGGTGTGAAGCGCCAGGGAAATAAATATTGAATTTTATGAAGTAAACCTTTTTTTAACCCTGAATTGCCTGGCGAATTACAAAATGCTTGGTAACATCCTGCCTCCCCCCTACTTAAATAAAAAGGCTTAAAGCAGCCAAAATTGATTGTCCCACAGGTACCATCTTCAAAGTGATAACAAGTGGTAGCAAGTGGTGACAGATTCTTCGTCAACCTTTGCCATGAGGGCCCCTCTACCTACCATATGAACCAGTTTGATCAAATGACGTATAAGTCACTGATGACAGATGTTTTTCAATGTTGTAGTTCACTGATATCCCCTTTAGATATAACAAACGATGAATTAGGTGGAAATTTTCCTGCTCTTTTCTTTTAGTTACTATACCTAATTGCGAAATCCGTAAATCTGCATTGGCAAAGTTGAAAATGGACCCACCATACTACCTAGACTAACCTCCTTGGTCAGTTTTTCACAAATAATAGATGGGAATTGCGAATATACGAACAACCAACAAGTAGGTATACTCTTAAAAGCAATCATACATAAAACCTGAACTAAAACCACAAACCAATAATGCAGACTTATTAAAGGAACCCCAATTCTTACTGTACTGTCTTAGCAAGGGAAGCGCCCTTCCTAGCTGAATTAACATCACTGTCCTTAGCAGCAGAATCGCCAGGTACTCTGATCCTTTTGAAACACTTGAACACTGGATGCTGGTTTCCACATTCAGAGCACTCTTATTTAAGTTTGCATGATGCTCCCCATCGACAAATGTTTTCATTATACATAAAGCAGTGTCCCTTCCTAACTGCCCCCATAGCTGTAGTGGAGGTTGACTTTGAGAAAGTCACCCACCAGGACCCACTAGGATCCTTCAGAGTGTAGAGGTGTAAAAATTTTCATCCCTGCCAACCCACCTAATAAATTCTGTGACCACCATTCTCTGCCTGAAGTGCTCATCATATGACCACCAGACCATCTCTCCATACATTCTATGGATATTGTAAATTTCATCCAGGTAACCGAACACTGTTCTGGGAAATTTTTCCCTTATGAAACTGACCATTAAAATATATGCCTGCAACCAGTCTGTGAGTGTCTTGAGAATCGTTCTATATCTCCTCTTTTTCTCCTCCTCCTTCACCATCTCATCCTTTTTCTCCTTAAACTCAAAATAACTGTCCAGATGGAGGAGAGAAAAGAGCTAAAAACAATTCCCTCTTCCAAATTCCCAAGGCCTTTTCCTGTCCTCTTTCTTCTGCTTGAGAACCCAACAGATGTGCCTCTGACTTCCTGTGGGGTATTAGGCCCTTGATCCGGTCATCTATTCCCTGGACCTATACCTATATTCATTGACATCTGGCCTGTTATCCCTGGATGCTGACTGGAAAATCCACTCTATACCCCGCTCTACTAATAGAGGGGTAGTCTCTTCATCTTCACGTTGCAGGTACCTCAGAACCTATGTCCCTAGGCAATATATCTGAATCCTTTTCCTGCAGCTGTTGCATTACATTCTGTTGTGAAGGTTTTAACAATTTAATTGCAGCTTCTCTCTTCCTCTTAGTGTTACTTCCTCTGCCCTTCTGTTCTATAGGACCCTCACTATCTGGTCCTCTGCCAGTTGGAACCAAATGGCCAGACCTTCTTTCTGATGCTCTATCTTGTGTCTAGAAGGCCTGTCGGCATTTGCAAATCGGAGAAGCTACAGTTCTCAATGGGGAGCAGAATGGAAGGAGCAACGTAGCTGAGGAAATGGGCAAATGGATGTAAATTCATCCTGCTGGTCCTGTTAGCTCAACTGGTAAAAGAGTGGGAAAGCTTATCCTTATATCACTTACTAAACTCCTCCTCCCCTACATTTATAAAGAAAAAAACAATTTCACTATATATATATATATATATATATATATATATATATATATATATATATATATATATATATATATAGTAAATAAAAAGTACATCTGTGTTCATACTTGAATGTCTAAAGCAAGTTAAAAAACCTGCTTCCAGCCCAGAGTTCCGAGAAAAACAGTTATTACACTGCATTCTGGGAAGTTGAGCTGGGACACACAAATATGGCCACAAATGCCTCGCTCTTCATTCCGTAGCCATAATCAAACATGGCTTCCTTTAAGCTTATGCATGCTGTATTATTACACAGCTTTAATGCAAAGCCAAGGTTGGAATAAACACAGGCTGAGTATCCAATCCATGTACAGCTGTTTCAAGCTTACTGGCTATCATCAGCATGGAGCGGGATCTCAGCCTGTGTTGTGGAAATTATGAGTAGGTAGTTCACCACAACAATCATTTATAATATGGTGGGTAAAAGAGCGAAAGAAGCCCTCCCCCGTACAGTAGTACAGTAAATAAAAAGTACATCTGTGTTCATACTTGAATGTCTAAAGCAAGTTAAAAAACCCGCTTCCAGCCCAGAGTTCCGAGAAAAACAGTTATTACACTGCATTCTGGGAAGTTGAGCTGGGACACACAAATATGGCCACAAATGCCTCGCTCTTCATTCCGTAGCCATATATATATTAGTGAAAATATGATTATTAGAATATGATAGATTAGAACAAATTATATATATATATATATATATATATATATATATATATATATATGTATATATATATATATATATATATATATACAGTACTTTGCAAAAGTATTCACCCCCCTTGACTTTCTACCTATTTTGTTACATTTAAGCCTTAAATTCAATGTTTTGTTAATCTGAACTTTATGTGATGGATCAGAACACAAAAGTTGGTGAAGTGAAATGAGAAAAATATATACATAAAACTATTTTTTAGAAATAGAAAACAAAAAATTGACATGTGTGTATGTATTCACCCCCTTTGTTATGAAGCCCATAAAAAGCTCTGGTGCAACCAATTACCTTCAGAAGTCACATAATTAGAGAAATGATGTCCACCTGTGTGCAATCTAAGTGTCACATGATCTGTCATTACATATACACACCATTTTTGAATGTCCCCAGAGGCTGCAACACCTAAGCAAGAGGCACCACTAACCAAACACTGCCATGAAGACCAAGGAACTCTCCAAACAAGTAAGATTTGAGGCTAGGATGGAGGTTCACCTTCCAGCAGGACAATAACCCCAAACACATTGCTAAAGCAACACTTGAGTGATTTAAGGGGAAACCTGTAAATGTGTTGGAATGTCCTAGTCAAAGCACAGAACTCAATCCAATAGAAAATCTGTGGTCAGACTTCAAGTTGGATGGTTTGCACTTGTGAACAGCAATCTTTATGGAGCTGGAGTAGTGTTGCAAGGAGGAATTGGCAAAAATCCCAGTGGTAAGATGTGGCAAGCTCATAGAGACTTATCCAAAGCGACTTGGAGCTGTGATTGCCGCAAAAGGTGGCTCTACAAAGTATTGACTTTAGGGGGGTGAATAGTTATGCACGTTTTTCTGTTATGTTGTCCTATTTGTTGTTTGCTTCACTTAAAAAAAAACATCTTCAAAGTTGTGGGCATGTTCTGTAAATTAAATGATGCAATCCTCAAACAATACATGTTAATTCCAGGTTGTGTGGCAACAAAACATGAAACAATGCCAAGGGGGGTGAACACTTTGCATATAATGTAGCTTAAAAATGAAAACGCATATGACCATTTTTTTTAAATCTGTTTACAGTGCTTCATTTAAGATTATTCATTTTCTGCAAAATATAATTTTCAACAATATGAAATCAAGCTTCAAAAGTTGGGTAATGTGTTGCTTCTTGAATTCTTGATTGTAGGTTAAGATCTTTTTAATTAAGGTGTTGAATTTCTTATTTTATTTTTAGAAAAAAGGTCTTAAAATTATTTTAACAGTATAAAGAAAGGGTTGGTATGTATGTTTCAGATGTGTTTTTCAAGATGCATTGACAGAGCTATGTATTTCCTATATAGCAATATATATATAGTAAATATGACTCAACATTCGCTCTCCTTTCTTATACAATTTTGTGTTAGGTTGATATAATAATTTTCAATGACTATCATTGGCAGTATTTGTATCTATTTTTCCTGCTCTTAAGAATAGTTTGTGAGGCCTCATTAATATTTGGTATGCAAAGCTTAACACTGCTTCTGACCCCCGGACCCAGAAGGTATTGTCCACTGTGGGGATGCAAATATCCCACTAAGAAACTCCCAGCATGCCTTGAAAGTGGACAGTGGAGTACAATATAACATTCATCCTGCATTCATAAAACAAAAAAGCCTAGAACACTTTTTTTGCCATGGAGTGGGTAATGGAAACAGAAATCTCCCTTATTGGCATGTGTGGTAAAGATATAAAGCGAACAGTGTCACTTTTTTAAAAATTGTTGAGGTCTAGTTGATTTAAAAAATAACACCACATATTGTTTTTGTTTATCAAGCCTATGTAGTCTAAACCTTGGAAATTCAAATATAATGGTCCATTGATTTATATATTAATCAAGTTACTTTACATTTTTCATGAGTTGAGTACTACCTAACACAAGTTACTCTTAAATGTAGGCTTACATTTATAGAAAAAATAATAATACAAAACAACAAAGTCAGAGGTGCTCAATCAGAGGATGAACTAACCTTAATAATTTAGTTCTATGGACACGATAATCCACTCTGAGAGCAGCCTCTTTTAGCTCACTTGTGACATTCACAAGGAGAAATATCCTCTAGTATATCAGTCTGGTCCCACTCACTAGAGTGATCCAACCCCAAAATACCAGGCAATTCTACCCTGAACAGGAGAAACCACAAACCCCAGATGTACATTTTGGCCTTTATGGGCCTCATTAGTGAGGTGTACCTGAACTCGATAAGGCACAGTGAGCAAGTGGTCCTTGTCTGGAGTCCCCTATCACCCTTAGAGAGACTAATCCCTAAGGGTAATTTGCATAAACAAAACAACAATTACATTTATAGAAGTTCAAAAATATATCAGAGACAACGGACCCTATTAAATTGCCAAGATCACAATTACTGAAGCCCGTAATGTAGCTCGCAAAAGTTACTGATATTCAATTGGCCTGCTCTAGCTACCAGCAATCCATTTGCGAGCCACACGCTGAAAATTCCTGCGCTTGTCAAAATTGGAACTCAGACACATCTAAGCCTTTGATGTTTCAAGCCTGCAAATGTTACAATCGCTAAAATCGCAAATTGCAATTTAATTGCAACAATTCCACAAGCCCGTAATTGCCTTTAAACCCATAAATGGAAAATGTAACCAAAAATGCTACGAGTACTAGAGCAGAATCGCAAGGGGGTTAAACACTTGTTCTTAACATTGTAAAAGCCCATTAAAACGCAATACTGGACTTTAAAATATGGGGAAATTAGAACAGTCTCAAGCTCGACAATCTGAAATAAGAAATTATTTATTTTACGTTTAATTTCCGTGTTATATCAATCTCGGGAATCAAGGAGTTAATACATATCAGGCCACCCACATGGACTATAACAGTTTCTTCCTTAATTTTTACAGATTTTTAGATCACCGGATTGCGAGTCCGATCGCATATATCTAAACACTAATTGATTGACGTTTAAACGCAATGTTTTACTGATGTCATGATGACAGTCTCATTTACTATTGACAGTTTGTAAATCGTTACTTATGGGTTTGCTTAATTGATCATGATCATGCCCTGAAATACTATGTACATTTATGTGGTTTACGGATTTAGCTTTTGGCCATGTACATGCAGGCTTGTTCAATTAATTCTATCTGTAACTGTTGCAATTTTCATTACGGCCTGTATGAAGGCAACTACAGACTTGGGGCCTCATTCTATTATTGGCCGTAGGAGATGCGGGGCCGCAAGGACCGGCCGCAAGCTATTTGCCTATTCTATTCCCTTCCGGCCGCCGACTCCGGAGGAAAGCCTTTGATCTTAAACGGCCGCAAGAGTTTCGACCGCAAGCAAATCCCGGTTGCTATTCAATTGCTCCGGGAACCCTCTCTACAAGGCTAAAACCGAGCCGTAGCTTACTTGCAGCAAAAAGGTACCGCAGGTACCGGAAAATAAACAGTTAATGAAATCTCGGATTTGGGCTGATGTGCAAGCTTGAGAGGGGGTTGCTATTAATCCTCATGTCCCCCATTATGATCCCTAGCATTTACAGAGCTTTACAGTGCCGTCTTGAATATATATTTGCTTTTAAAGATTTCTGAGCTTACGGCCGGTTGCAAGATATATGGCCGGCCGTAAGGGGATATCCTTGCGGCGCCGTCTATTTGAATTGCAAGGTAACGGGAGCCCCGCAAGGAATCGCAGCTTTGCGGCCGATTTACGGCCGATAATAGAATGAGGGCCTTGGAATTTAATCTGGCCCTTTGTGCTTTATTGTTCCTAGAGCTTTGCATGTCAGGTAATGCGAGTTGTCAAAGAACAGAAACATGAATATAACTGTCATGGTTCAGAAGTACAACTGTTGTTTGATTTGCTCTTGATCTTGTGATCCAGTCAGATAGCACAGCTCAGAATGCTAAGTGTCAGTAATAGAAACAAAACCAATTTTGCTTCTAACTGCAGCTCCTGATCTCCTCAAAACTGGAAATAAAACTGTCAAATTAGGTAAATTACAGATTTTCTCTAGGTTTAGTGTTTCATATAAAAGAAACTTAAAACGTACATGGAAACATTTATCAAGTATAAGAGTACTGCAGTTTCTCCTGTATTTACCTCCCCTGGGTACACAGATATAAATAATTTATTTAGCACATCTGCCTTCTCCTGATCACTATTGATTAACTTGTTCAACTTAAAATGTAAGGATGAATATATTTTCATAATATACAATCACACTGACCTCTTCCCTGTGATTTGCTGCCTTATCTGATTGAACCCTTCCTTAAATCCTGAAGGCCCTTAAGAGGGTGTTTAAACAGCTGACAAACTGCATACATGTTTTAAACAAGTATATTCATTGAAAACTAACTTTCAAAAGGTGTTATGTAGTATAAGGGTATTTTCTCTTCTTTTCAGCCTCATAAACGGTATTGTAGATTCTCCCCTTTAAGGGAAAGGGTTCTACCACTGGGCCAAACCAATAAATTGTTTTAATGTTCTGAAAGTGGAAGCTTATACACTTTTTCTATAACATGAAGCTAGAAATACACTTTGCTTGGACATCTTGATGGTTAAGTCAAAATAAGTTATGATGCACCTTTGCCAATACTGTTTTTGGGGTTTCCTGGACCCAGGCTACTACTTGACTGCCCCTTCAGTTTATCCTATTATGCCTCAAGCTTCAGTCTTCCTACCAACATGTGCATGGATCCTGCTGCCTCACTGGACAACTGACAAGAACTCCTTATAATTTTGTGTCTAATAGTCTTAACACACTTACATTATAAGCTCTTACAAGAGCAGGGTCCTCTACACCTTCTATACCAGTATATAACCTTTGCCAGATTCATCATAAGTACTCACCTTATTCCTTGTACTGTTTTGTCATTCAGTCATGTCTACAACTCTCTGTAACTCTATGGACCACAGCATGCAAGGCACATCTTATGTCTGGTTGTGCTCATCAAAAAGATTTTCATGGCAAAGATACTGGAGTGGGTTGCCTTTTCTTTCTCCAGTGGACCATGACTTGTCTGACCTCTCTGCTATGACCTGCCCATCTTGGGCGGTACTGAGGTACACAAGCCCCTTCATCACGACAAGGTAGCGATCCGGAAGGGGTGCCTTACAGAATAGGCTGACACTTTATAAAGGATAATAATAATCATCTAACATCCAGAGGTTGAGGGAAAATACAAGCTGTAAAATGGAGCGATGGATGGTTTGACTTGTGTCACTGCTCTTTACCTTGCTCACCCTCTATTGCATATATATAAAAACATCATGTCTGAACTATCCCTAGGCCCAGGCCCCTGACCCAGATGTGTATCTATTGCTTAACTCTAGGTCATCTTTTTGATTATCTTCTACCCTTCTAGCAGTCTTAATCGCCCCATTCATACCGACCTTGTCCTACACCAACACCACCAAAAAAAAAAAAACATTTAGTGGGGCAAATAACCAAATTATAATGTTGAAAATCCAGATGTATTTCTTTACCATGTATTATCTTCATGTATAACCACCTACTTTTTCAACAAAAAGTAAGAAAGGTACCCATGAAAAGAAAAACAGATTTTGCACCAATTTTGATGCCTGTACTGGTTAATAATATTGCTTTTAGAGAGGAGTCAAATGAGGAGCTCTCCATGGTAATGAAAAATAGAAAATACAAAATGTTTAGCAAAAGCAATACCAAAAGCAACAGAAACATAGAAATGATAGTATTCATTCTAGTAACATTTTTATGTATGTTTTAAAATGTTAAGCAACAGAAAAGATAAAAAATAGGGACAGCTCGTGTTCACAAATGTGGCATATGCCATCACTGAAACACGATAGTAATAATATCCAGTAAGGAAAAGCACTAAATGTACTTTCATTTAATGAGTTTTCTTCGATTTAAGATGATCTGCCATCGCAAAGGAATGGTAATGCTACAATGTAAAAATAGCACTTCAACATGATGTAGGTGTTTATATTCATAATTTCCTTTTTATTCAAAAATATATTCATAAAGTTATATTTTACTGAAACTGTTGAAATAAAAAGGAACAAAATAAGGAAGTAATTCAAGCTTTGAATGTAATCTATTGCCATTGTTAAGTCATCCATGTATTTCTTACAAATTTGCCCATGTATTTATCAGAAAGTACCCATTACTTTGCATTGCTGATTATTCTCCAAGAAACTTTGATTTCCAAATTTGCATCTAGTGGTCATATTGAAGAAATATTACTACTTGAATTTAAATGGAAAAAGGTTTCTCATGATTTTCTCTGTTCATCAGTGATATATGTTCCATGAAATAAGATTATAAAACCTTTTAGTATGCATATATTACATCTGATCTTCATTCATTGTACAAAGCATATTTTCTATTATATAAAAGCCATTCTTTCACACCATTACGGAAGTGTATATACTCTGAATTGCTTCAGTTCTCGTGAATAACATTTTTATGTTAATTATTGTGTAAACTCCTGCCGTTGCTGGAAGGCGTACAGTATTTTATAGTATTGCTATCATTACTGCAGTATGTCTAACTATAAAAAAAGTAATACAAATACATCCAGTCCTTACACTACTAGAATCAGTAGGGACGCAGTAAAACAAAACTAAAACAAATCAAATTAAAATGTTAATTCCTAATCCTGTCAGTGTCAGATGGACAGCGCACATTGCAAGGGATTCTGTTACTGGCACCGAAGGATTAAACATCCAATAAACAGTGGAAAGGGGATTAATTTCAGTGAAAAAAAAGAAGCACAAGTCTTTCAGTTTTCATGATATGTGGTAATAAACAGCAGTCGTATTAAAAGTAAAAAAATGTTAGTTTCCTGCAGAGACTGTGCTAGATTCACTGGTGCCAGAGCGATTTAAACCAAGGACATCTGTGATTTTCAAATGAGCACTGGAGAGGTGTGATTAGGTGGCTAAGGACAAATTCTGTAGCAAAACACAAATTAGGGGAATGAACTAAATCAGCAGGAGGAGCAGGTGCCTGGGAGAGGCGACATGCCTTCCTTATTTTACATTCTTTGTATTATTATTCATTGTTTGAACAAAAGTAGTTACGTCTATGAATACAATCAGGAGCACAAGAGAGAAAACGAGCAGGGTTTTGTTTTGGCTGCGGTGTACGATGGTTGTTTTTGTACACAATGCCCGCTATCAATCTGTGATGTGCTCGCCACCTTCATATTGTTCTCAAGCAGTGGATACAGGCATTCATTTGGGATGGCCACTCATGCCGGTGTCAAAGCAGATCCTGTATCCCCAACAGATCCTCTCTCCTTCTGTCTTATGTACCAGCAATCAGCTCAAACCCCGCCCCTGATTCCGTGCCAGCCTCTCTCGTTTAAGGTGGATTATCAGAAGTTGCTGCTCAGTTAATAAAAAAAAAATAATTCAAAAAAGCTAACGCAATTTCGAAATACAAGAATGTCCTAAAATCACACTTTCGGCTTTTGTCTGGAAAAAGAGAGTTTTGTGTGTTGAAAGTGTTTCATTATATGTTTATTTTTGTAAGATAAATAAAAATCACTTTTTTTATACTATAACATGTAGGAAACAAATGTCAGAAATAAATGAGTTAATCAAGTTTTTTTTAGTTTACACTGAAAATAAATCAAAGTTTAATTATGACAACTGAACAAAGTATGAGAATGCAAGTGTTGTCTGATTTTTTTTTCTATATAACATATATATTTATTGTAAATATATATATATATATAACATATATATTTACTGTATTCACATAAATGTTTAAATATACCAGGAAGAATGTAATTATTTTTATCTGATACATGGAAAACAAAATTAAAGGGGATGGGGGAGCGAAGATCACCACCTACTAGTGCAAAACAATAATAAAAAAAATATATATAAAAGAAAAAGTGTAACCATGGCGCACTCACATTTTAGTCCCCCATCTCACAAGGTATAGAAAATCCTCTGTGAGTTCCTAGATTATTTTATATGAATCCGGGTCCTCCCGTCTTGTATGATGAGAGACATTGAGGTTAACGTCTATATTTATGGTGCAGTAAGCTGGTTTCTTACCGGTTTTGCCTTTCTCTTTTTCTTTTACTCTCCCTGTATACCTTTAGTGTTATTACACCCAAATAGCATAGCAATCAATACACAGCAGCAAATATACACTCAGGCTATTTACTATGGTGTACTTGTATTTATTTTACATATATATAAGAGTTCATGGGTCAATAAAATATATATTTATAATATAATGTATAAATATACATATTTAAAAGGACATAGGCACCATATTTTGCCATGTATTCCTTTCAGAAGATGGCTGTCACTATTCACCAGAATAGACAGCAACGGAAATGATAAACTTTGCTGTTGTCACCTCCTTTCTTCCCAATCTCTTTTAAAGGTCAAAAGTAAAGTTGCCTTTGATCATTCCATGCTTTCAACAGTGTAAACCTACATAAATAGTATGTAGTTGTTTTTGTTTAGTTCAGTTTTTAAATGCACTGTATAACATCTGTGCACTTCTGATGAACTGTGATAGCATAATCAATATCACTGGTGGTAAAGGATAGTTTTACTATACATGTAATGTCCCCATGTGATGTCCCTAATATCATTAGCACTGTCCCTGGGCTTCCATTTACCAAGTACTATTTTTATCGTACTCTTATTTATGGGAGCTCCATTGCCAAATGCTACCTCTGGAAACAAGAGTAAACTTAAGTGATCTATGATACCATTTGAGGCAAATGGTCATGCTTATGACTCAGGTGCTTCAGCTACAGAAATGTCATTTTTAAAGTGATATACTAGAAAGTTGTTTGATTGTTATTGTTGTAAATGGAACATACTCAGATTGGACCAATGTGGTAAGTGGGGTTCCGCAGGGTTCAGTATTAGGTCCTCTCCTTTTTAACATATCTATTAATGACTTAGATGTAGGGCTATAAAGTATTATCTCCATTTTTGCTGATGACACTAAGTTGTGCAAGGTAATCAAAGCAGAAAAGGATGTACTCTCCCTCCAAAGGGATTTGTATAAATTAGAGAAATAGGTAACTAAATGGCAGATGATATTTAATATGAATAAATGTAAAGTTATCCATTTGGGAAGGAAAGATAGCCATGCAATTTATAATCTTAATGGAACAAATCTAGGGGATTTTAAAAGGGATTTGGGAGTGCTTGTGGACAATCAACTTGCTGACAGTGCTTAATGCCAAGCAGCAGTTGCAAAGACAAGTAATCTATTAGCATTTATTGAGAAGGGTATAGAAGCCAGGGAAGCAAATATAATTCTGACACTATAGAAATCCCTAGTACACCCTCATATGGAATATGGAGTACAATTTTGGGCACCACTTCATAAAAAGGACATTTTAGAGCTTGAAAAAGTACAGAGAAGCACAACAAATAAGGGGAATGGAGGGGCTAAGTTATGAAGAAAGACTAACCAAATTACACTTATTTTCTCTAGAGAAAAGGCGTCTAAGAGGAGATATGATTACTAACCACTATATACATAGTCTACTTATAATATACATGCCCACCTACAAGGCTGGTTGAGATGGAAATGGCCACTAAAAGAATGAATATTACATACCGGTTGTTTTATCGCACAATGTGAGTCTTACATCTTATGTATTTGGGGTCTCTCCGGACAAGAGTTGCATTCTTATAGCAGTATTTACTAACTCCATTGTACCAGTTGATCTGCACTAGGTGCTTGTGCACCATCTCTCCCACTCCCTCTTGTTTTTATACAATTATTTAGACACTCTTGTGAACAGTGTGTATTCCTAGGAGGCTGCACAGCACTAGCACTAGAAGAGAAAAGAGACAATTAATGTGTGCAATACGGCTGAAATTCATAAAAGAAACGGACTGAATGCATATTAAAAAAAACACATTCATTTATAAGGAAAATAATCTACAAAGGAAATAAGTAAAGGACTTAGCCTGTTGGGACTACTGCAGTGGTTTAGGATTCCATCTTTAACATCTATCATTCCTGAGTGTTTACTGTTACAGTGGGACCTTCCAGTCCCAGTACTCCATAAGACTGATGCTGAGTTATATAGTTATTTTATTTTAAAGTTAATTCATACTGATTTTATTTCAATAACAATTTATTTTATATTTTATTAAAACATACCTTACAAGTCTATCTATTTTGGATGGAAAATCCCTCCGTGGGGAGAAATTACTTGGTCACTCTCAGCCTCCCAAATATCCTTCTTTTGAGGAAACGTCCTAGAGATGGACAAGCCTCATATTATTTTGCCAAGTCCTCATGACGCTTTGTCTAATGGTCCAGGACAATACCAGTGTATCTGTTTTACAGAATATATGTATGCTTAGGGAGGCATACACATATTAAGTGTAACTCTAAAATGTATGCAGTTCACTCATTTCACAGAATGCAGTAATGCTATCTAAAAGCATTTATCTAATATCTTATATCACATATTTTCAAGAATACAAGTGTGCCTCTGGCAACTTGAAATTTTGGAACATATGGGGTATAAGGTACATGGAATACATTTATTTTTTTCATGCATTTAAAAGAGCATGTTCCATACATTAACAAAGCTGTGTTTTCTTAAAAAAATATTAAATAAAACCTGTTTAAACTGAATTAAGACTAAAAGGAAATGCACAGAGCTTATGTATGTCTGTAGATTTTATTGACTAATATTTCTGCTCACTGGTGATAAGGGCAAAGCCCCAGATCAGTTACACGTTTTAATTTTTTTTCCTACTTTTAAGGGCTTCATTTAAAAAAAAAAAAAGAAGAAAACACACTGTGGTAGATCATCAAATAACCTCTTTCAGATGCAAGAATGGAATGTGATCAATTTTCTTTTAAAGCCTAAAAATAGCAAATTGGTAAGGTGAGAGCAGGGAGATGTAGAGCAAGTCTAACATGGGGGACTGGGAGAATGTTTTAATTTTCAGGATAGGTGTAGAACTGACTTCCAAAAAATGTATAAACAAAAGGTAGAAAAACTTAGCTAATTAAAATTGTTGGATAGAAACTACAGTCCAACATAGTGCTGTATATGAGTAAGCTTAATGTTTAAAGATGTCAAAATGAGTTGGCTTCTTATTTATAGAGATAAGTTACCTCTGTGCTAAGCTGTTATTTTCTCCATTTCTCTATTATCTTGTTCTTTTGCTATATTAAATAAGCTGTTGGAGACTATGCACTTGGGACCTTGCCTGTTTCACCCCTGCCAGCAGTACGGTGCTGCACTGAGACTTTGTTCAGTTTGTTAGGGTTAGATTTAGGGTTTAGGCTTACATGTTATGGTTGGGGTAGTGGCAGGGGTGTCCACTTTTGGTCCTGGTGGGCAGCACACATGCCTGTATTTGAGGAAATCCCTGCTGCACCCAGGTGAAACTATCGCTTCTTCTGGCATGCTAATTCACTCACCTGTGCACAAAAAGGAAATCCTGAAATCCACGCCTGTGTGCGGTTCACCAGGACCAAACTTGGAGGCCCCAGATGTAAAGCTTATCATCTGCCACTACCCTAACCCTAAACTTTAAGCCTAAACCCTAAGTCTAGGCCTCACTCTAACAGCAAATTGAACAAAGTCTTGGTGCTTCGCCACCTAGTGGCTACTGCACAACACTGCAGGCGACGAAACAGGAAAGATCCTGGGCCTATTCCAAATGAGGTATAGAGCTCTAAGGCTGCTGGATTTAATTTGTGTTAAACAGTTTATCTATTTGTTTTTGTTTTGACCTTGGATTTGTTTGCCCTTTGGGATCTATCCTGTTTTGTTGTTGGGACCGGCACCCGCTGCAGTGCCGCTTCGAACCGCTAGATGGCGCTGTCGATATATTGCAGCTCTGCTGATATGTGAGAGAAGTTCTAAGCTTATAATATTAGCCTAACCCTTGAACTCACCCTAACCCTCACCAGGGCTGTATCTACCTATTTGGAGCCCTTAGACAGTGATGTGGAGGAGCCCCTGCAAGTGAGTATGCAAGGTATGCACAGACCCATTTTTGCCTTTTCTGTGGGTGTAAGTTCCCTTTCCTGTTGTAACTGTCTTGTTCTAGGTGGGTACACCCTAGTAGCCAGTCTATGAACTGCAACATTTCATTTTTTTTTAAGCCAGGAACCATTTTTTTAAGAAGTGGCGCCCCACACAGAGAAGCACCCCTGGGCGGCTTACTAATTGGCCTAATGGGTATTCCGGCCTGATCCTAACCCTAACTGTTTACCTAAGCCTTGACTCTATGATATGGCACCGGAATATCGACAGCGCCATCTAGAGGATGCTCACCACCACTACTGCCACCCTTTGTTTTCTCAATTACAGAATAAAATGCAAAAGCACCATATGTTTAACAAGACTCCACAACTGTGCTGGTGTTTTACTTTATAAACAAGAGGTGGGATGACTTTTAATGAAATGCAGTTATTAAGAAGGCAAGGCAGGTCATCTCTGCAGCAAGAGGCGCCTGCATCATATATTAGTCTTTTATGACATCTGTCTAATCCAGCCATCTCCTCCCACCCATACAAACCGTGCCTAGGATGTTCTCCAGGTTTCTGACTTTTCCAGGGACACATTTTCTAATCAGTAATTTTATGACCTACTTGAGAATTGTGTAATTAGTTAGTGCACTGGATGATAAATAGCCAAAACACCTGCATACAGGGATGTAGGAGCCAGAATAATGCTGGGGGGATACAGCTCATTGTATACACAGGCCATAAAATAGCTTTTATATATATATATATATATATATATATATATATATATATATATATATATATACACACAAACATGGAACAATCTGGAGGGGATTTGTCCCCCCACCCCATGCCTGCTTACACTAAGGGCTGACATGCGGTGTACAGCTTTAAAGTCACTAAAATCATTGTTTGACTATTTTAAGTCTGGTTGCAAATTTCCCTCTTTCTCTTGATTTTGAAATATGTATACAATATAGTAAACTAAATTATATTACTTATCACCAAACCGGCTGCAAGGATAGGTTGTAAATGATTTCATGTTTCAACTTAATTAATAAAAGCAATTGAACTTAATGAAACCGTGTGTTGTTTTGTGTAACCTTGATCCTTGGAGTGCCAGGTGGTGTGTTATTCTTAACCAAATCCTTACTGAGTTGAAGAGTTAAACCCAACCAATTAGGTACAACAGTTTTTTTTTTTTGTAATGATGCAAGATTCAGGCAACCGGTGGATTCCTGACTTAAAATTATAATGGGAAAGTTTTGACTTTGTAATAATTATGCAGCATGATCGTCGGGTGGGGGAGTTTATATACTGTATTTGTTCTACAGCGTATCAAGTCATCCTATATTCCCCCAGGGTCCTATGCTCTTATGGTAGCTCAGCACAGGCATCATCAGCGCTGCCGATATTCAAGTGTCATATCATAGAGACAAGGCTTAGGTAAACTGTTAGGGTGAGGGTTAGGGTTAGTTCAAGGGTTAGGCTAACATAATAAGCTTAGAACTTCTCTCACATATCGTCAGCGCCATCTAGCGGGTGGAGGCTGCAATGCAGCAGCAGACCTGTCCCGACACCATAACAGGATAGATCCTCCCCCTCTTTGACACAATAGCCCAAAATCTTATTTTGCAGAGGAATGCCTGGAAATAAAAGTGTGAGGATTATTTTTAAAGCTATAAGGCACTCCAGAGTTTTTTATTGTGTGCTTTAAGGAGACTATTTCAGTTTCACTCAAATTAACTCATCTAACAAAGCAGGATATGCTGGCTTTTTTAAATGCACCTGATTACAGACATTGCCCACCCCTGTGTACATTGGCATATTTAGGTTTCAAGCTGCCCTAGCCATTCAGATCTGTGCACCCCTATACTACCTGCTTTCCCCTTTCTGTAAGTGTATGTATATATATGGTATGTTATAAAGTGTCAGGTACACTTACAGACAGAAATATCACTGCACAAAGACATTTCTGTGCATATACAAACATTTGTAAATGTACTGCCCTGCTTCTTCAGGTAGCCTGCTGCACCTTGAAAATATGCTGCCCTAGTCCTTGGCCTCTTGGGCTTAGGCATCAACACATACCAGCCTGTGTTATTTTGTTCCAAACTAAGTTTTAGGTTTTGCAGTCGTTTCCCTCTTCCCCTATGCAAAAGATTGGCAGCAGCAGTGCCTGCCTCCAGCCACTAGATGGCGCTGACGATTTTCTGAGTAGTGCTGCACAATGCATTTAAGGCACCCCGACAGAAGAGGCCTTGAGCAATGAGAGGCGCGTCCGAGGCCTTAAAGGGCCGAGTGCCTGCGCCGAACATAGTGATGGCCTCTCTGTCGATTCAGCGCCGTCAAGTTGAGCCACGTCGGAGGAGGGAATAATTAGGGCCTTCCCTGAAACTGGACAACGCCATCTAGCAGCTACTTGCTTGCACTTACACAACAGGATAGATCCAGTTTTGTTGTTAACAAAATGTATTATATCATAAAAAATAGAACAAAAGATTATAATAATAATTAACTAATAAAGGATTTAAAATGTATAAAATACACACATATATATATATATATATATATATATATATATATATATATATATACACAAAATATGTGTGCACACTGGTTATTACCAAAACATACTACTTATCATGCATACACAGAAAGAGAGTTATCTATTATTTAGAATGTCAAAATAATAAGCGCAAAACTGAATATGGAAACTCCATAGATACTATTCTGTACTTAGTAACTAATATGTGGTTGTTTTCTTTATTATCTATCAATCTTGCCTATAAATGTGTGCTCCACTTAAAGGACCACTGCAGTTCAACATAAAAGGCACTTGTTTGTCAGTTATGTACCAAATGAATAAGATTAGCAGCTCTGCAAGCCCTGGATATAAAACCTTATTGGAAAATCTGAATACTGAAAACTCTGTTTATGAGTATAGGAATCCATTTTGTGATTGTTTTACATCACTACCTCAAAGCTGATTCAGGCGGGTATGCCTTTTGGCTATCAGTAGAGACAGGTGGGGAAGTGAGAGTCTTTATTGAGATAATTGCATCATCATGGGCAAAGAGCGACAGAAACCCTCCACTGTACAGTAAATAAATAGCACATTTGTGATCACGTTTGGATGTCTAAAAAAAAAGTTAAAAAACGTATTTCTTGCTCAGAATTCTGAGAAAAACAATTATTGCACTGCATTCTGGGAACTTCGCTCTTGCAATCAAATATAATTTTAAACATGGTACCTTTTAAGCATATTTCTGGGATCTTTCCTGTTAGCTGGCTGCACTAGGTGGCGCAGCCAAGATTTAATGAATTTCATGACAGTGTAAAGCTTAACTGTTAAACCTAATCTATTAACCCTAATCCCTAATCCTAGTGAGTTCACTAAAATCTTGGCTGCGCCACCTAGTGGCCGATGGCTGCCACTGTGTGAAGCCAGCTAACAGGAATGGTCCTATGTCTGCTGTATTACACAGCTTTAAATCATAGCATAGGATGGATTATCCAGGATTTAGGAGACCTACCCACAGACAGCTGTTTCGAGCTTAAACAGATCTCATCAGTGTGGAGCTGGTACCTGCTATACCTTAGTATATGATATAGATGGATAATAGCCTCCCCACACATTTTTAGCAGGACATGGGTACCAACCCCTTTCACACACAATCCCCACCTATGTCTCATGGATTCCCCCAGGGCCCAGCAAAGTCATCAATATTTTTTTTATTTTTTTTATTTATTTTTTCAAAATAAAAACTACCTATATGGTGATCCCGTTTTATGTGCGCCGCTGTTCAAGCACGCTGCCGCAGTATAGGAAAAGGACTATTCTCTCCACCGAAGTGGCGCAACTCGACGTAGCGAGCACGTATACTCAGTGGATCCCAAACAGCGGCGCACATAAAACAGGATAGGACCGCTATAACTTTTTTTTTACTTTAAGTTTCTTAAACAAATTTTCCTTTTCATTGGGCTGTGGCTCTTTCATGAAGATAGATGTCTAGTGCTGTTCTATCTATTCTATCACTGTTTTTATTATCTGAGCAGTAACTTTGTCTAATCCACCTTAAGTACACAAAGGGGAGAGAGAGAGAGAGGCAGTGACAGGCGGGGGCGGGGCTTGGAGCTGGATGCTGCTTCATGAGAGAGGGATACAGGATCTGCTGTGGATACAGAAACATCTCTCTTATATCTGTGCTGGTGATTGACTTCCAGCACTTGTGCTGAGCGCTGCCCTCATCACAGGCATTGCATCTGCAGGACAGGCATTGCATCTGCAGGAGGAATAAACACAAAGCAGCCAAGCAAAAGCAACATTTGTTATTATTATACCAGGACAGGACTTTGCTTTCTCTAAGGGATTTTTATAAAACCCCAATTTTCATTTTGCTGACCCAAAAACTCCAGAAATGATGATCCAGAAGGAGGTCGCCCACCTCCTGCTGTGTTTCAGCTTCTGGGTACCACTCATAGCTAAAGGTAAGTGTGCAATGAAGGTAACCCTATGAAATAACCTGCACCCAGGTAAACCTGATGCTTTGATTTATTAGTAAATACAGTGACTATTTAAAGTAAAGTCAGCAATAAAGTGCACTGCTGGGAATGGGTATCATGCATGTTGCTGGAAATGACGTGATGTTTTTTTTTTTTTAATCCAGGGTGCTAAAGCATGATCCCAAAGTGGGATTACAAACCCTGCCATCTGCAGACCTGCCCTGTTTAGCAACTGTTCCTAATTAGATGACAGAGTGAGAGAGATCTTAATTGTAATCCCAATCAGTGGTTAGTAAGATTTAAATATCTGCAGGGCTGCCCTAATCCCTTTACCTCATTTTTTATTGCACTGATGTAGCCAGGTTTGGGATACTAATCTTTATAATAATAATAATATTGTGGGGGAATTGCATTTTTGATGAAAGTTACCAAATTATGCCAACATTTTCCTCTTTGGTAAAATAACCATGTTTTGGGGTTTTAGATGCAAAATTGTTACTGGCTGTAAAATTTTTTAAAAAAAGTGCAATTCGTATACTTGTAAGCAACTTGTTCATCTATCACTTTCCAACCTAGTAGTTGTTTATTGTTTTAATTTTATTATAGTCCTCATTAGGGAATTGGATGTTTTATTTAAAAAAAAAAAGACTCTTGCTTTCATGTCTTAAAGCCCATTTGGTCTTTATGGTAGCATCATTCTATGTTGGCACATAATAGGTCCCTAACTTGTCTTGTTAGAGGGTAAAAGGTCTAGTTAAATGCAGACAATTCGTCATGGCTTGTAGGAGTGGATATGAGGATGAAAGGAATCTATGAGATTAGTGCTTGCCAGACTGTGTAGTTCGTTTTTTTGCTGCTTGGAAGATAATGAAGCCTTTGGGGCTTTAAATTGTGTGAGCAGCACTGATCTGATCTTCTAAATTAATATAAATATCACAATGGGAATGACCACATCCATAGTAATAAATTCCATATCTCCAAATTCCCATGTATAACGAATCATCCTGATGACCATCTTTTTTGACTCAGAACATCTGTATCTCTGTGCAAGAAAAATTACCCATAAATTGAGATGAATTGTTTAGGAAGTGTATACATATTTATATTTAGCCGTATGGATTTATCTATTCTGGAAAGAGAATATGGGTACGCTTTTACTCGGCTATTACATTATAGATGATCACATTTTGGCTTTCTTTAATAAGCACTTGGGCTGAGTGATTTATTCCTCTTATGAGACATATTTTCCGGTGTTGTTCTGTTTATTGATTATGCCTGCACTTACTGTACATCCTGTAAGAGGAAGTGAATTGTCCTCTCTCCACCCACGGTGCTTGCAGGTCCTCACCTCTCAATCCACTGTAGTCCCTTTGGTTTGGATGATGAGGGCAGCCCCTTTGGGAATTAAAGGTCTTACTGCAGCAACTGCAGGTTCACTCATTGTCGAGCCGTAACAAAAAATCCTATTAGTCTATCAGATATCTACTTGAGTATATATATCTGATATCAGCTCAGCTTCACTGCCCTAGTTCATTTAATGCTAAGCGTGATCACAGGCAGCACCAAAGGGGCCAGATGTTGGCTACTTGGATCCACATCAGCAATGGTGCTTGAAGATATTTTAGAGACTAGTCTTCTTTAAACCCTATTGAACGCTAATATACTGCTGAATATGTAGAAGATGTCATATGCACTAATTCAAGTGTCTTCATAATTTAGCCAGATGGATGAAACCTACTCAAGCGAGTGACCTTAGGGAAAAAACATGCTTTTTTATTTTTTTTTATTTAAATTTTCTTTTTATATTCTACATTGACAGCTGTTAGTTTAATTACAGCATATTCAGACAGATGTTATGTTAGTGCTGTTACACAATATAAATATAAAAGGCTACTTCATAGATTGGAACAGAAAAATGGTGTTCATTAACATACAAACGTTTCCCTTTTATGCAGCTGGGTTTTCATTTTCCTCTTCTGTGTATTTTTCCTTTAATTTTCTACGACTTGCTGGGAAAGTATTTGCATAATAGTAAAAATTGCATGCACTTTTTTCTGTACCAGTGTTGTTAGGGCATAGTGTATCTTTTGCTAAGCTAATTTCAGCTGCTTTACCCATTAATCATTTTTTACTTTTAAAATGAAACCAATGGATCAGTCATCAAACTGAATATTGTATTAGCTGTTAAATAATTCATCAGTATGGGATGCTCTAAAATCCAATAACATTTCATACAGTTGCAGCAAGCACGTGATGTTATGCAATCTGTCATTGTGGCTACAGTTCATGTCTTCATCCTTTAAGCAAAATGTACCCCATTAAAGACTAGACAAATGCGTTCGCTTTACAGTTTGACTTGCATTAAAGAACAAGGCTTATATCCTGTATATAAATGAAAAGGAAACTGTCACCCTAAGTTTTTCCTATTAAAGACTTGTGAAACTGTATACAAGCTGTTTGATAATAAAGTGAATCATGTCTGAGATATTCTAATTTGCTTTTGCTACTTTATGCCCTGGTTAGCACATCAACGTATCTAGTTAGTATTTGCGAGTGATTCATTGACCAAGTAAGGCAGCACATTTGTTTTTGATTTGCTTCAGAAAATGGCTAGTACAATGTAGAGCCAGTTTTTCAGAACCTTTAAGAAGAAAATACTTCTTCTTACTTGAAAGAAAAACAAGAAAATATTTTAGGGTGACAGTCTCTTTAAATTCCACTTGTACATGTATACTAGTGAAAACGGGATAATTCAAGGGTGGGCAAGTTCGGTCCTGAAGAGCCCCACACAGGCCAGGATTTGAGGATATATTTTCTGTGCACACATGAGTCATTTAGGATGACTGAAGGAACGATTGAATCACCTGTGAGCAGCAGGGATATCCTCAAATCCTGACCCATTTGGAGCTCTCTGTTTGGGGTCTATTTTATCTTTTAATAAAAACTCAAAATATGGCTTTGCTGCACTATAGTGAAACAGGGTTATGTTTCCCACAATGCTATGCATCAAGTTCATATAAAGTAACCCATTAAAATCTATAAAATAAATTATATCGGAAAAAACAAGGTTTATGTATGCCATCATTTCTTAAAAGTTATAAAATGATCTAGGTTTATATTTTGGACCCTGTAGATGGATTAGTGGATTATCATCATATCTCAAAAATAAAATGCTCTTTTGAAGAACTTGTTAATGTCCAAAATATTGTATAACCTTTTAAAAATAAATATGGTCATTCATTTTGTAATTATTGTTTTAAATTTTGCTTTAATGGTGGCAGAAATTTATTTCTTTGTATTTCTAACATGATTAGAAAAATATGATATGATCTCTATTCAGTTTGCTGGAAATACTGACATATTTTAGATAGCTACTTGACAATATAGCTGAATTGAAGAGCAAGTCTCAATAGGATAATCCTCCCTCTCAAGCTAAAGGCAGACTACCAGCCAACATGACACAAGCAGAATCGGCTAAATGTAAAATTATATTTAAACATGATTTTATGCTCCTGGACTATATAGCTGTTGTTAGTTTATTGTAAGCTTCGCAAACCTGTGAAGGTTTTCCCAAATTACTGTTTCTTTAAGATACACTGTCTGTATTGTGTGCCCACCTTCCTTTTTAAGACTCTTTTCTGTCCAACATGAACTATAGCAAAAGAGCTGTTAAGAATATTCTTACAGTGAAAACCACCCAATTAAATATTAATTTCCTGAAATATATTCCTTTCATCCTTTTATTTTTTTACTCTGTAACAGATTGATTAATTTGAGTTAATGGACTTCTCTGTAATATAACATTTACAATAATATTAATGTTTAATTCTTTAAAGCAAAATCAATGATTTTAATGTAGTTCATTTTGGGAGAATTTGTTTAATAAAACAGATTTGTGAAATAAATGATTCTCCATCGTTACAATGGCCTGATGATTCTTTAGCAAGTGTCCAATTTTTCCTAACTGGAGTTTGATAAGTAGAAAGTTTAAAATGATATCTGATTTTTAACTACATTGGAATGCCAATAGCCTGACCAACGAACTGTAAAATTGAATATCCTCCCTTTCGAATGGCGTTATTTGCCAAATTATCACAGCATCCAGGCTTAGCACGTTTTAGGATTTACATAAGGAAATAGTATTTTTATATGACCGGATCATATTTTAGCCTTAATGTTGTGGAATATATATGGTATCATTTTCAGTAAGCAGCACATTCAGATGATATTGGTTGCTCGAAATTTCACTAAACTGCGGTGTACTTTAAAACTAGGCTAAGCTTAAAAGGACATGGATCTAAATTCTTGTTTATGCATTAAAAAAAGAGCATGCTTTAAATATTACCAAGTTGTGTTTTGCATTAAAAAATATTAAAGGGACGCTGTAGGAAATTGGTTTAATCCTAAACAGCATGAATAGCTGACTATGGTCCTCATTCAATTTGAAATTTGTCAATTGAATAGGGCTCTATATAAGCACATAACATATTTTTTTGACAGAAGTTTTTAGTTAGTGAAAACCTTGGTTTTGGATAGAGGTTCAGTAACTAAAAAGTTTGTTTAAATTTTTTTGTATGTGCTTATATAGAGCCCTATTCAGTTGGGCAACTCGGAATTGAATGAGGCTCTATATATTTTACTATCCTTCCCCCCCCCCCCCCCCCCCCACAGCAAATCATTCCTGAGAAATGAAGCATTGTTATGCAGCTCAGAGTACTTGATAAGGCGAGGGCAGGGCTGGATTAACCATTAAGCAAAATAAGCACATGCTTAGGGCATCAAGGGAAGGGGGTACCACAGAGATGTCCCATTGTCGGATTTACCATGGACCATATGGTGCAGCTGAACCAGGTTCCAAAAAACCTCTAACGGTCTTAATCCAGCCCTGGATGAGGGAGGGTCATGGGAGTATTTATGCTGCCATAGGACACTCAAATGTGTGTGTTACAACTCAACATTTACTACTCCTCCTTTCCCAGTGTGTCCGAAAATGTCAGGTACAACTATAGTTAGGAAAGTCACTATATAAAGAATTTGAGGTAGGCTGCTGCCCTCCCAAATGTTCTGACTTGGGACTCATAGGCCTACAGAGAAACACCTCACTGGGAAGGGTACTAACTGAATTATAACAGTGGGGGTTATTGTTTTGACAATTATAGAGACGGATAAGCAGACTGTGATGCCAATTAGCACATTAAAGCAACTAATTAACAGTTCATTTACATAAAAAAATCAGCACAAATTGTGAATCTCTCAGGAAAGGTCCACTGTAGATAAAAAAATAGGTAATACGTTTAAGGTTTTTTTAAAAATAACCAGCAAAAAATAATAATTTTGCGGTGACAGAGCCCCTATTTATACTTCATTGAAGATAACAGGAAGTGCACAGAGCATATGTATGTATTGAGTCCGACTGTCTGCCAATGAAACAGGAAGTGCACATGGCATTTATTATAACTCCCTTACAATATTACTTCTCATTGATTAATAGACAAGCCCTAAGATCAGTTTAACATTTGAATCATTGTTTTGCATATTTTTACAAAAAGAAAACACAGTAGTATATTATCCATCACCCTTGTTCACATGCAGCAAAAAAAACATAAAAAAAAACCTGACATCATTTGCAGCTATGTAAACCTTGAGCATACATTTAGTAATCTCTCCTTGTGTAATGGTGGCTTCCATCTTGGACTTGCTAGTCTGTCTGTAGCCTAAGTGGCAAAGTCACATTTATAATAAGCTTATTTTTGAACAAGTAAAAGCATTGATAATGAAAATATAGTGAAAACAGTTTTAATGTCTTTTTTTTTCACAAAGGTTTTTTATTTTAAACTAGTTGTTTGCCCGCCATAAATGACGGGATATTATTATTTTTTATTTTTTTTCCCCCACCCCTCTTCACCTGTGTCTCTCTCCCGTGTCTTTCCCCTTCTCCCTCTCCCCTCCCTCCCATTTTCCAATCCAGCTTGCGGCTATTGCGTGAGCTGCGCATGCTCACTGTGTGCACTCCCTGCCGCTAGCTGCACATGCGCGGCTCTACCGCGCAATGCGCAAGCACTTTGTGCATGCTGTAGCAGCATCCCACTTATTTAGAAAGTAAGTGTGTAAGCTCCCATTACTACAATTATATTATTTATAACAGTACATTGAAAGGTTGTATATACTGAATTTTACTGCTATGGAAACTGAACCATTACAGTGGCCCTTTAATTGTCACCCATGAGCATGGTCCTGTTATTAATTGCACTTCTATTTAATTCTATTGTAAGTTCTGCTAGGTTTTGGCAGCTTTCAACAAAATTGAATAAAGTCTTTACTCATCCAATGTCTGTTCTAGATGATTAATCTGGTTCGGTAAGCAAGCAAGGCATTACAAGAAAGTAATAGCTAAAAGGAAAGGTTGCATTTATTGTCTTTACTTTTGTAAATAGTAATGTCTTCAAATAAAGATAAGATTCCAGATCTTTATATCTTGCACCTCAAAAGAGCTGTGCTTCATTTTGAAGCCAATATTATGAGCCATAAAACAAAACCACTCAAAATGACTTGTCCGTAGATTTGACAGAGCATGTCATATAACAGTTAGGTGGCTTTATCCGTTTTCAATGTTGCCCAAACTCGAGGGAGGAGGGGGCAGGCAGGTTGCTGTCTTAGGACAACATCAAAATAACACCTAAGATTTATGAGAGCTCAGTCCCCCTCGGCTTTGAAGGCCTGAACTGATCGTAGCCAAACACATCATTTGCTGAAAAGCTTGAAGTGTCATTAATGAGGAATTCGGGATGTAGGTTTTCAGGATCTATTTTTGAAAGCCCGGATAACCACAAAATATATTTCAGAGCTTTCCAACATTTTATTGTTCCATAGTAACTGAATAAGGTTCACAGCAAAGCAAAAATAAGTCCTATGCCAAACAATGACTTCACTTGGAGAAGTTTCCATGGAGCAAAGATTAACGGACTGAAGGAAAATGGTTTCCCTTTTCCAATAATATCTGCAATAATTTACAGTCTACTATATATGCAAAAGTGTCATTATTGTTCATTATAAAAAGCGCTAGGCACCGATTTTATGTTTTCGAAAATAATTACAAAAAAGAATTGCCTTTTGTCACAGTGTACCTTTTTTGCTGCCTATTTACTGCACAGCTTTAGTGGCAAAATCTGAGCATCTCCTTCCTCTAGTTGAAAAAGAGTGGAGCTCCATCCAAAGATTTCTGCAGAGCTTTGTTTCTAAGTAGCTGAAAGTTTTAGTGCTCCCTGATTTTTCATGAAATCCTTCTTGGATTATCTGTTGATGCCTTTCTGCTATTAGCAGGGGTTGCAGAAGCATCAGGCAAAATCACACCCCCATTAATTAATTCTGAATTAATTGCGCATAATGCCCGGCCCTAATTGATATAAAGTAATTGTTCAGTCGTGTCTGACTCTACGTGACCTTATGGACCACAACACGCCAGGCACATCTATCATTATGTCTCCATAAAGTTTATAAGATACTGAAGTTTGTTTCCAGTTCCTTTTCCAGTAGACCCTACATGGTATAGCTTCATTGAAGTACACAAGGCCCTTCATCATGACAAGGTAGTGATCCAGAAGAGGAATATAGTAATACAGAAGTATTTGTGTAAATATACGATAATATGGGTTCGGCATGTTACTGTGATAATTTAGGGCATTTATCATTGCTATATTTCTCAGTCATATCTATATTGTCTGTTCTAGTTAAAGGGACATGGGAGGTTTCTGGGTTTAACTAGGAATACAATATAGCTTTTTGTGTACTTTATTTTGTTAAGATGTGCTTACCAAGACTGTGTACTTCTAAGTACAGACATTGCACTGCCTCATAGTAACTAATTAGTGGCAATGTTCTGCAATGTGCTGCTTGAGAGAGATAACTGGTAGACTAATTTGAAACCCTGCAATTCACAGTCTGTGTATTCATGATCTAGAGGGCAAGTTGCAATATTTAGGCAAAACACAGATATTTTAAGTACATAAAAGTAAATAGATATGTAGGTAGATTATATTCCTAGTGAAATCCAGAAACCTCACATGTAATAGTTTGAAATCCCCATATTACATACATTGTTGTATTTTACAGCCAGATTTACCAAGCTTTGTTGGCTATGAGGGTTATTTTTATTTTTTTCCAATGTAAATATGCATCACAATCTTAAGAGAAGTTTAATTAATCTGTTGTGCTAGATTTCCACCTTCCATCTTTAATAACCAGTTTTTATAATGAAATAAAGAATTAGAAACACCAGCCCTATTATTTTAATATCCCAATATTGCTTACAGACGACCCACACATAAGAACGCTTTTTGTATGAATTTGTTTTTATGTTCTGTTTGCTTTAATTAAGAGAGCACAATAGTTTCTGTAACTTATTACAGTATTACTACCACATAAGAACTATTTATTATTATTATTTTTCATGGATCTGAGTTGCATACAAATCCAGTTTAAAGAACATATCTCATCCTTAAAGGGTTCCCTGTTTTTAATATTTAAACCTCATTGTATTAATAAGTAAGAAGAGCTGTTTTTAATCACTGAAACCATCCAGATAGTCCCAACAAAGCTCCGCCCCCTGTAACTCATGTACACAGTGCCTCTGTAGTACTAGATGCTGTTGAGTAACAGTCTGTGATTGGCTAATATGTGTAGTACCAATAGAAACACTGTGTGCATGAGCTCCTGGGGGCGGAGCTTTATATAAACTATTTGTAAGGCTTCAGTGAATAAAAACAGAGCTTTTAAGCACTTGTTACTGAAATGATGTTTAAATTCAAACACACATGTAGGTAGTTTATTTTAATATTAAAACCAGGGACCTTCTATATCGATTTCATACAGGGACAACTTATCTCTTAAAAATCTCAATGTCATTGTGGCTAAGTGGGCATGTCTCCTTTCTTATATTCCCTATAAATTATATATTGGCAAGCTTGAGTAATAAATTAAATGACTCCCCTGTTTCCTGATTTATTTGTTTTATATTTATAATTTCCGCTGTTTTTTTTTTTTTTTTGTCTCCTTTTTTTAATAAATGACGGTAAAACATTAATGTGCATCTCCTCGGTTGTTTCATTTTAGGTATATGATGCTATCTGCTTGGAATCTCTCCTTGTTAATTAGTTAAAATTTTGTTTACAACTTATTAATCTCCTAACGATGTATCAGACCTTTCTGACAAGTTGTTTTGCATTGATAATACAGACTGTCTCTACATAAGAGCAATCCAATAGAAAATAAGCTTTATCTTTTAGCTAGAAGTTATTCAGTAAATGAGGGCAGAAATTGATAACACTCCACTTAGAACGACTCTTCTGTGAGAGGCAGTTGAGCAAGGGAATCATATAAAAACTCCGAAAACAATTCATGTTGAACAAAATAAGTTAAAAAGGCTCTTGTAAACACAAAAGCAAATTAACCTTCTTGCTTCACCTCAAGTAAATCGCTCACATGGTTACACTCTTTCTCTTCATTTGGCCAAGGTCAGACGGATTTGTGTACAAATGGATACGTTTTTTTCTCACCTGTGCAGACTCCACATAAGCCGTTTTTATCTCAAGGTCAGACGAGTGGAAAGTACATTACAGAAAGATGTATTCCTGCTTAAATTCTGAGTACTCAAGCTGAAAATTCTGTGTTGAACAGGGGAATATTATATCTTGAAGATATGTAGATGGAGACAACCTGTGGTCCTCTGGCAATTGTAATAATGATGTTCAACTTTGGTTTTCTGCATGTGATAACAGTTAATCTTCTATAATTAGCAAATGTTGGCATTCCATACCTCCTTTAATTCACTGACTGTTTCACTTTCCAGTATATTTTAGCCCAGCAAATGGATGCATTTATATTTAGATGGGGCCATTACTGTTTGAACTTAGGGCTAAGTGATGTATGTATATCGGAATAATAAAATGTAGCTCTATATTAAAAGTGTGTTTTGTTAGTTTGTTTGTTTTTTTAAGAACATGATCAGGTTGTAGGTAAATTTATAGAAAATTGCAAAAATCAATACACTGAATTTAATATTGATTTTTAATGATTAATTTACATTTTTTGTATTACTTGGTATAAGTTGTCTAATCAACTGTAGATATTTGCTTAAAGGAATTCATCATTACTGTTCTACATCATCGAACTAATTTTTTTTTTTTATTATTAATGTTTTTGTGACAGTTTCTTTTTTTTTTATATCACTGTTATTCCTGCTCTAACTAATAGCCACATCAAGCTTCCTTCAGAAATCATGAGCACCCTGCAAATGTCAATACGTTCATCTTGCTCCAACCAAAAGTAGATGCTTACTCATTTATGTTTGTTAGACATTCTATTTTTTTTTTTCCAGTTAAGACAGAATATAAGCATTTAGAGGGAAGTTATTTATGGCGTCTTCAGGGCCTGGGCGAATATACTGTGATACAAGTCAACTCCTTCCAATAAAGAGTGCTGTAAAAACAATCACAATCACTTCTGAATTTTATAAACCATTTCTACTTGATGTTAATACCCCAGTGTTTCACAAACCTCTCCTTGGTGATACCTGTACTGGTCCATATTTATTTATTTAGCATTCTATGAATACAGCGAAAGCAATGAGAGGCTATGTAAACCCCTCCGGCACAACTGCCCCAGGTGCCATTTGTGTCCTACATAAAATTCAATAGAATCTTGCCCCTTCTCTCTTCAGTGACCCATTGGCACCCCAAGGAACTTACTGCAGCATAAGATTCTCCCCTCATCTCTGACCTTCTCTTATGCACTCTAACCTCTGTAAACCCACTTAGGTTTTATTTTTTTAAAGATACTCTATCCCAAACCACTGAAAACAGGTTCTTAGGAAAAAACTTATGTACAACTCCTTTTTATTCATGTTTTAAAGAGACTCTGTGATGCCCTTTTACCATGCAACCAACAAGCACATCCAATAAGAGATTCCAGTGTACTAAATAATAACTTTTGGAGAATGCTGTAAACTCAAGAAAACAGATTACTATGGATGTCAGGTCCAAATCCATGTTGTGTCTATATCATGCCAGGTCTCGAGTAACCAAAGGGTTTGATTGGGGGGAAAACCATTCAGGATATGTGTGTGATTGGTATTCTCATTAAAGGAAATTGAGTATTTTAGACCTAGCTTCCTTGCAGAGCAGCTTTGGGGTGCTTTTTCATAATGTTAAAAGTGTTTATTTTTTTTATTTTGATATAAGTATAGTTATTTTATATTGTTTTGCTAGTTCTATGGAGCAAAAGCCTAACGCTCTATTAAATGATTTTAGTTTATGCAAATGTTATTTTAAAATGCTATATCTCACCATCTGCTCTAATTATTTTATATAACTAGAAAATATTAGCATTCTTAATATAAAGTGTACGGCAGGCATATGTTTAGATTAAAAATGTTATATCATCAGAATGTAACTGCAAATTATGCTGATTCCTTTGTTACAAAATTTACACATTTTATTGCAAGATAAAAATCCACCCAGTATATGTTATATTTTAAGTTGAGTAGATTTGTTAAAATCATCATTGGATGAATCGAATGTTTTAAAATGTGTACTGCAATCAAACACTGCATTTTCTAGTCACTTGCTAAGCTAGTAATTAGAAAGTGTTTCTACAATAACATCTTTGTAGATGGATGTCAATCATTAGATCTGCTGTGTGCCATAGTGGATTTATATAGCAATAGTTATTTGGCATAAAGTGAGAATTTTTCATTTTAAAATAATATAAAAGATTATAGAGTAGACCTGGGATTTACAATGTAAGTTTTACTGTGGCAACAATCAAAAGTGTAAATAGGAATTACTTGGCCCCAGAGTAAAGTGATCAGATACGTTTCCATACATTCATTATGCAACATTATTATAGCAGTGATACGCAGTAGGCATGAGCAAGGCAAGCGCCATCATACACACTTCATATACTGCCCCAACCTGCCCTCTACAGTAGGAGGGCATGTCCTTTCTCAAAGATTTAAATTCAGTTTTATTTTCAATAGCTAGCAAATTGATTTATTAATATCCAAAACGTATATCATGATCTAACATCTCTTTCCCCATTGATTTTTACCAGTTTTGCTACATGTAAAAATAAGATACCAACCGTTCTGCATCCGTTTTTAGGCCTTTGGGGGGCCATACATGAGGCCTTTCAAGCAAATATTGTGTGTCACTGTATTACTTTCATAAATAAATCCGTATTTCTAATGAGAACCTATATTATTTGATTTTAAATAAGCTTTCATAAATATATTCAGCAACACTGTCCTTACTATCATGTGAGCAATGGTCAAAGGAACATCATCATCCTCAACCCCCCTCCTCATCACTTTACCCCACTCTTACCTTCCATCAGCTGCTCCTCCACTCCTAGCGTCTTCTGGCTGTGTCGGGGACCGGTATATGCTAATGATGTGACGTCATTAACATATGCCGGGTCCCGACACAGCAGGATGACGCGCGGAGGAGGCTGAGGATGAGAAGGGAGTGACGAAATGGGGGGCTGAAGAGCATAAGGGAGGGGGAGGGAAAGAGACACGAGGGAGAGGGGGGGAAGAGACACCGGGGAGGGAGAGGGGGAAGAGACACGGGGGGGTAGGGTAGAGGGAGGAAGAGACACAGGAGAGAGAGACTGGGGTTACAAAGGGGCACAGGGGGCAGCACATTTTCCACCCTCGGCTTATACTCGAGTCACTAAGTTTTCCCAGTATTTTGTGGTAAAATAGGTGCCTCGGCTTATATTCAGGTCGGCTTATACTCGAGTATATACGCTATTTACAATCATTTTATCTGGGGGGGTGGAAATTATATATATATATATATATATATATATATAATATATATATATATATATATATATATATATATATATATATATATATATAAAAAAAAATTAAATATAATTTGCATTTTCATAATTGAAATATTTGAGTATTTTATGGCATCATATTCAATTATTATTAAAGAAGAAGATAAAATAAAAAGCAAGTTTGAAAACTAGTACCATTTAATATTGTGTGAGTGTTACCAGAGGAGTTTTAAACATGAACCTGATTGTTCTTGGTCATAAATAGAATTAGACAGATTCTTCATATAAGAACAAAGAGGCTGATAAGAGAGAACATTTATTGTTATTAAGAGCTACATTTTATTTGGCCATATTAAACATTTACTGAGGAAAGGACATTTCTATTTATGACCAAGAGCAATCAGGTTCATGTTTAAAACTCCTCTGGTAACACTCACTATATTAAATGGTACCAGTTTTCAAAGTTGCTTTTTCTTTTTTTCTCCTTCTTTCATACACTTTACTGGTTTCCATTGTAAATATTTAAACATTCCTGGTTATCGCAAATAACTAGTTTGATTAATTTCAATAATCCTATTCAATTATGGCATCGTATTGTTCATGATAGTGTTGAAAAATACAATTGTAATGTTTTTATATTGCAAAATAAATGTATCTGTCCTAAAATGTAGTTCTAAAACAATTATTTAATATTTTTAATTTCAGTTTTTGTAAATAATTTTTGAAGAGGTTTTGGAATTGGCTCATGTCTGCTGATTTATATACGAATTGTATTTACATTCTCATTTCTAATTCAACCTTATGAGGATTGGCTATATTTTTTAATTAAAACGGCATTCAGTGTTATCCTGGATAATTAGAGAAGAAGTATTGATCCAGGAAGGAATTTAATCACCAGTATCTGGGATCTTAGGGTGATTACCTTTTTTAGTAGATGGTCACAGGAAATTATTTTATGATCATCAGTATGTTGTATTTTTTTTGTTTTTTTTTAGTGTTTCTAGAACTAGTGTTTCTAGAAAATTTCTATTGATAACTTTTTTTATTTATTTTTACACAGAATTATTTATAGGGGCAGCCCAGGATTTCTTCTTTTGTTGATTAGTATCCCACTGGATTGCTACCTTGTCGAGGTGAAGGGGCTTGTGGGCAGATGGATAGATGAGGCCACTGAAGCAATGAACATGACCTTGATGGAGCTCAGAGGGGCAGTGACTGAGAGATGTACTTAGCGTGCAGGGGTCCATATGGTCATGAAGAGTCGGACGTGACTAAACAATTAAACAAAATGGAATTTAGCTGATTCCATTATGTAAATTAGATCTGCATTTTTCCATTGAAATAATGCATATTAACTTTCATTTGTAATGGCATTATTGTGGTTTCTATATCTATCCATATCCTTAATTGAATATTGCTAAATAAAAATGTGGATGTTTTTCAAAGTGAATACGATTATCAATTTACAATTACAAATGGGTCATCAGACAGCTCGGTGCAACGGAAATGAGGTTTCAAAGGTAAGGGTCGACGTGAGACTGGAGGGTTACAGTTGCAAGATGGCAGTGAACAAATCAATGGGTTGATACAAGCGGAGGTGGCTGTGTGGTATACTGTAGACTTACAGGCTTATAATCATCATTTGCAATACTTGGTTTATCAAATTCATTAGATATTAGACAATTTGTAAGGTTGTTAGGTTTTCTGGATGCAGGTGAATGTAACATTAGCAAAATCTGACACCAACAGAAAGTTTATGCAAAATAATACATAATTATCATGCCATTTTTAAATGTGACATTTTTCAGAGGTTTTCGTTAGTGATTCTAATTGTCTTAAATTCAGATATTTCAAAGAATTTTCTTTAAAATGATAAATATCAGAAAAGAGATATGTAAATAATATCCTCTAGAATCATAACACAAAAACACCTCTTTAAATTAGTTTATTGTTACCCAACTAAAAAACCTGAAAGCATTTCTGATGGTTTTACATTCAATACAGTTACTAATAAGAAAGGGGTCAACCCTGAGATAATTTATCAATTGAACCCAGTATATAATTAGAGATGCATTTGCTTTCTTCACAGGTAAGAATCACACTCCATTAGCCATCCTGGCGTCTTCTGACCTAGAATTAAGTCTCTCTAAGTGTTTCTATTACAAGTATTGACAAAGGAATATATATGGCACATCCCTCAAATGACAACACTGTTATAAATAGGTAAACTCCATTTTTATTTCTTTTAATCATCTAAGGATCAAAAAGATACAATGATGGTGACGTGGGTAGTTTAACTATATACCATTTAGGAAACTTTGTTGCAATTTAACTATTTTATTGGGGAAAATTTAATAAACACCTTTTCACCGAAGACTAGAAGAGCTGAGACAACCTGAGAAGGGTTGTTTTTTTCACATAATAAACCCTACATAGTAAAGCCAGAGATGATGTGAGATGCTTAGTAAATTCTCCCCATTGTCTGTTGAATTTTGAGAAGGAATGTCACTGAAAATCCAAACTAAATTAGCATTTGCAACAGCATTGTTGCAATGTCTGGAGATTCTGTCTCAAAGCATCATGGGATATGAAGTCTTTTGTTCCATCTCAAGGAACCAAGGAAACCGCTCAAGCAGTGCTCCTCTGGATCTCTGTTCTGTGCTGTTGTTGACTTGAAGACTAGTATAGGGTTACAAAAATACTTAAATGTAGTGTATCTATTGGTTAGTATGACAGCTCTGGGGGTGTGGAAACCAATTTTTATAAATAAAATAAATCTGTATGTGTATAGAATGACTCCATGTAATGTGTGTTTCAGATAAGGTGTATGTGTTTTGGATTAGATCAAGGTAAAAATAGGGAAACTTCCTTATACGTTTAATTTGGTATGATATTTAAACACTCTTGGTTTTTAACAATTTTATTAGGCAATTTAAAAATCAAAGAAGACAGCTCTGCTATCAAAATTTGAACATTAAATTATGTTTTGCTAGCTGTCTTTACAAATACCATTTTTTTTTTTAAATGGAAAACTCTATTTTTATAAGCCATTCAAATTTTGTTGGGTCTAGGTACCTCTAATTTTAAGTAAATTTCCTTACTATTTTACAGATAGAAAAAAATGAATGCCTGCTAGGATAACCTTAGAATATTTTGAAGCTTATATTAAGGGTCCACTGAAGTGGACCTTGATCACAAAATGTTTTTATTTACAGCCCTTATTTTCATTGTGCTGTTGTTATGATTAAAGCAAAATTTGAATACGAGACATCTTGTCCTTGTCTATAAAAGGAATAGAAACCTGAGAAGGACCCAGATAGATTCTGATCTTTATTCACTTAGATTGGCATACTTGACAACAGAAGCCAATGGAAGAGTAAGTAAAATTATTACCTTCTCCCTGAAGCCACAGACAAACTAAGAGTCTAAGATAGAATGCCCATGACCCTGAGTCATCTAAATAAAAGTACAAAATAAAAAGCTTTTTAACAAGGATGTATCGACGTTTGTGACTAATTCTGCGACATTACATGTTTTTTTTTATATATATATTTTTCAAGATCCTTGACGTTCTAGATGGGTGTTCTTTAAAATCCATCTTTCAGCAAGATGTTTTCTCTCCTAACTACTTCATCCGGTTCTCAAGAGCACTTTGTCTGAGATATCATCCTCTTATTAGTGAAAGAGCATATACTTACTTAATGAACAGGACTCATTTTAGTTCAAGTGTGTGTGGGGTTGTTTTATAATTGCAAATGGTGAAGATGAATCCATATTACTGTGCAGAGTGCCCCTTTTATCGATTTCACTGAATCTGAGATGGCAATGGATGTTGCCAACTGTGTGATAATATCTAATGGATTTACTCTCTTGTTTTTACATTTGAATTTGTGGGAAAATATTTTTATGAAAAAGTGTTTTACAATATCTGCGGCTAGATAGATGTGGTTATATATGGTATATCTATTTCTTATGTGTAGGAGTCTGTGTGTGCCTAAAGAAAGCAACTATATTACAAAGAGATTCACAGACTGCAGGCCCAGGCATACCAACAAAAACAAAAAAAAACACATACATAAAGGGAAAAATGTAATTGACTTCAAAGGTCACATTAACCCAACTACCCTGTAACTGGTATGATAACCTTCACACCATAGGTGTCGAAGTCCAGTATTTGAAGATTGCTATCCGGATTTAAACATATCTCATTTTAGCACAGGTCACTTCATAACTTTTTATTTACTAAGCTATGCCAAACCAAAATTACAGCATATTCCTGGTCTTTTTTTTCCTTTTTTTCTTTTGACCCTCGAAAACTAGGCAGGCATCAGTCTTGCTATCTGCTGAATGAATTTCACCATCTGTTTGACTCTATAAAACTCACCACAGGGGAATTTTTAGACTAGAATGTGTGACTGACACGGCCATGAGAGAAAGTGGCGTCTCTGTGCAAGCTGTGGGATACACACTGTCACCAATGATGTCCGTATGAATGAGTGTGTGTGTAATTGGGGGGAAATGGGAGTTTTTAAAAGTTGTGTGTATGAGTGTACCTGAATTTATATGAGCAACTATTAGAGGCAGAGCTGTGTGCATTAGTGACAGAGTTTCTGTGCTTTAGCCGATTTGCTACAGATTGAAAACTTGCACACTTACAGTCTTGTAAGGTGCTTTAGGGAAAGCACTATGTACACTAGATTCTTACCTCAATGACGGAGCCCTATATTTTTTTTTTTGTGTTAACATTTTTTTGCCTTGAACTTTACCCAAATATAGCTCTATGCAATAAGGGCCCTATGCTAATCCCTGAAAAAGCAATTCTGAGTGTAAACCCTACATAGCTATGCTAATCACCCATCCCTAAAACACTGCAAGCAAACTGCTATGGCTTATTGCTACAAGTGAACTTCACAGACGAAAAGCAAGGCATAAATCTCCATTGAGTTGTACACTGAGTATAAATTACGAGTTACTCTCTGACACCTAAACCCTATTCTAATAAGATTTTACGGATCGCTCACAAATCGGGGCAGTACCGTGATTGAAAGAAAGAGAAGAAAGATTTACGTGTACCAAAGACCACTTGCAAATGCTTTTAAAACATTTGCTGAGTCTCCCAGAAGCATTTAAAGTGACAGTAGCTCAAAAAGCACTACAAAATTATGACATTTCAACATTATCAACAGTGACGCTTAACAATCCGATATCAACATGTGTGTAATTAAAACATTTGATATGTTAGTATTAAACCACTTTTTTTTTTTTTTTTAATACAAAATTCAGGGTAACAAACAACCCAGTACTCAAGGGGTTAATACAAGTCACAAAACCAGGTTGCCAAGGAACAAACTCTAATGCATTGTCTATAAATATATCATATGTCAACACAAAATAAACACATCTTTATTGAACCTTTATTGAACCTATAAATACAATTGTCACATCTTATTAATATTAAAATATATTGAAAAAACAATTACTAATAAAATATATATCTATATATATGTCCCCCTGCCGTGGCCAGTTACGGCAGTTGGTCCTGCACTTCCCACTCATAAGATTTATGACGTTGCCATTTCCTATTGGCTCCTAGGGCCGTCTCACCCGTAAAGCTTGGTTTGGTTACTCCCTCCATCTGCGGCAACAGAACAGGATTTACAGATCTTAGCGGAGTGCTGTAATCTGGGGGAGTGAATAATTTGAATTTGGGGGGAAAAAAGCTCCTACAGACTTTTTACTGCATTCCCCTAAGTTAGAGCACCAGATTAGCATAGGGCTCTAAGTTGGTGTGTTACAAATAAACCATAATAATAATTCTGTCTGCATCTGGACTGTGTATGAGTCGCTATGTGTGTGCACGTCTTTACTATGCGTGTGCACGTCTTGTGATGCTCAGATGAATCTGCCATACTGTTAAAGTGCTTCTCAAAGGCTTTTTGCTATTTAACACAAACATTGGAGCCTTCAGCTACTTTTCTAATTAATCCTGTTTATTTGTAACGCACCAACATATTCTATAGCGCTGAACTTGGCAAAACAACATTAACACATTGCAACGAATGTAGGGCCCTGTCTTTGAGCTTACTATATAGTGTGCATAGTGCTTCCCCCCCCCCCAAATTTTTTTTTACTTTGCAGACCTCACAACATTTAGGAAATCCAGTGCAATTGAGAATGCATATTCTGTTTCTCTGCATTACCCCTAAAAATGAAGTCATCCCATGTCCCAAATAATGCTTAGGACACTATATTTTATTTTTTTATGTCTAATAATTTAAAATTGCTCAATAGCTAAATTTTTGGTACTAACATGCAGAGATTAATTTATTTAATTCATATTAAAAATAAAATCTATTTTACAATAATGTATTAATCTAAGCCAAATATATGCACCATCTCAGCTAGAGAAATATAAAAGCCCACAGCAGTATTTTTAATCCTATTCTCATTAAAAGATTAAACATTTTAACCTCTAAAAGCCATAGATCAGCTCATTAATATCTTTAAAATCCCTGAGGATGGAAAGCATCTTAATAAATACATTTTAAGAAACATATTTTGACTGCAGATAAGTGCTAGGCCCATCTAGTTTGCATTTTTCATTTTGTGTTTATATCTTTTTTTTTTTTTGTAAGTTGGATGATCCGAAGCTGTAAAATAGGAACACTAAATAGTAAGGGCCGTAGCTAAAATATGATGCTATGAATAGCATATCAAAGTTCATAAGTCATACGTAGCATATATACATTATATACAGCATGCATTTCCCAATTGCTAGTTTAGTTCTGCTGCCTAATTGAATCTCCCAGAACATAACTTACAAATGTAAATATTCTCTTTTATATATTATACTAGCGAATTGCCCGTCAAAAAATGACGGCAATGAAATTGTAAGGTAGCTAAATTAGTAAATGAATATAGTGTACCTATTTTGAAGCATTGTGATGAAGAGCTGGCAATCTGTGTTGATGTTGCTGCAGCATTAGTGGTGTGGAGCTGCTGTATAAGCATGCTGAATGTGTGCAGTGTAACACTGTGCGTGCGCGAGACCAAACCGTTAGCGTAGTCGTGTACTTCCGCATTGGTGTAAAATGGCGAGTAATGTGTGGTATAGGTCTGTATCGGAATATCCGTAGGTGTTTTGTGGTGTTTTGCGAGTTTAGAGTGCTGTAGCCTCGTTTTCGTTTTGTTCGGCGGCCATTTTTTCTCTCGCTTAGATTTTTTTTTAGTCTCTAAACTGTTTTATTTCGAGTAAAATCGAGGTGTAAGTTGCATTTTTGAGGTCCTGGGTGCTCTCTCTTGGTGTAGGTAAGTTTTTTATGTATGTGCTGTGTGTATGTATTGTGTTTTAAATGTTTGTATGTCGGCGTGTTGCGTCCGATGTTTGCGAGGTCGTAATGTGTGGTAACGTGTTTCGTACGTTGTTTGCGTTCCTCGTAAAATTTAGCGAGTGTCGTAATTTGTGTGTCGTGTTTTTTGAGTAGCGACGTGAATTTTGCGAGGGTTTGAGGCCCTTGCCCAGTGACCTCGCCAGCAAACTGAGGCCCTCACTTCGCGAGGGGCCTCAGTTGCTGGCATGGAGCGCCTTCGGCGCTCCATGCCAGCAACTGAGGCCCTTGCCCAGTGACCTCGCTACGCGAGGGCCGCGGCTCGCTGAAGCGAGCCGCGGCCCTCGCTACGCGAGCCCGCAAGCGTGAGCAACGACTCGTACGCTCACAACTATATATGTGATTGGTTAAATCTGCCATACTTTTGAAATTATCTAAAAGTATGTTTCCTAGATATAAAAACAATTGAACTTCTTGTATATGTAACTATATCTGGCAACCCCTTGTGGATCGCTACGTTGTCGTACTTGTATAAAGATGTGAGCTATACCATGTTGGGTCACCCAAGATGGGCAGGCCATAACAGAAAGGTCAGACAAATCACAGTCCACTGGAGAAGGAACTGGAAATCCACTCCAATATCTTTGCTTCGAAAACCTTATGAATAAGCCCAACCAGACAAAAGATGTGCCTGGTGTGCTGCGATTAATTGGGTCACAGAGAATCAGACGACTAAATCACTAAACAACTATACTTGACAAAGAAATATTCTTATGGTTATAAGTAACCAAATAAAGTTGGAAACGGTTTATCTGAGGATACTGGTGTGGACATAAACAAATATTTGTTATTGTACATTTATGTCAAAATTAGTCCACAAATTCTATAGGTTGCTTCAGAATGTACAGTAACCATCTGAACTTGGTGGTGGAGGAAATGATTATGGGACTTCTTGTAATAATGGAGAGAACACTGTGAAAAGTGGGCATGGACACTACTATCAAAATCAGGGACAAGGCAGGAGGGTCACAGGGGTCACAAGCTTATCTGGCCTTATGAAATGGTGTTTGCTAACCTTTCTATCTATAGTTCGATTGTTGATCGATATATGATATTAGCGACTGGCCTGTCAAAAATGACGACAAGAACATTTTAAGGCTGGCTAAGCGGTTTGCCACACAATGCGAGGCTCTGCCCCCTCTGAGCACCTTGGCGCTCATCGCGAGCCTCTCCTCCCGTCTACTTTACATTGCAGCTCATTGGGTAACCTGCAACTTTTGTGCTTGGGAATGCCATGTGTCTCTTTTTACCATCTCCCCCTTGTCCCTTCCCTGTGTCTTTCTCCTCTGCCGTGGGTTTTATTTCCAAAGTCCCGCGTGCCTGTTGTTGTTCAGCCTCGTTTTAATCTGGTTTAAGAATTTTTACGTTTTTTTTTGGCCACCATTTTTTTTCCCTTGCTTAACCGATTTTCGAGTGATCAAAGATGCAAAGTATGGGTCAAATTATCTTGCAACCTCACTCACAGGGTCCCTAGTTCTCCCCCTGAGTTGTGTGTGTGTGTTGGAGTTTTTTGATTTATTTTGTCCTTTTTTTTGTATTTTTCGTTCTTTGGGGTCACGTGCTTCGGCTAAGTGTTACTGGCTTCAATGTCAAAATCCTGCGGTCCTCGTGATATATATTATATCTATTTATGTTATATCTAGATCTGTGTTAGATCTTTTATATTATATCTACTATTATATAAAGTGCTTTCTGGTTCTTTTAATCTCTGAATCCGTTTTTTTTCTTCATATTCTATATTAAAATTTAGTTTAGAAAAAGCATGTTGCCCTGTTGAAGGTAATATTGCCAAATGAAATTTGTGCAAATATTGAGTTTAGTGTTCTAAGAGGCAATGAAGTATTATCAACTATTTGTTTTTAATGAATGTAATCAATTCATATATTTTTCTGTAACAAAAGCTGAGAAACAAAATGAGAATTCATGGGGTGGATAAACAATATAAATTATTTAGTTAAATAAAATCAATTGATAATGTTATGGTAACTCTGTAGCTTAAAATCAATAATTGCCAAATAAAACACATGGGACACAAGAACCCAAAGGCTAACTATAAATTTAGTGACACAGCAGTGAAAAATGACCAAACCGTTAGGGGAAATTGAGCCAAATATAAGCTTTATTATCACATATTTTAAAGGTTGGCAAGTGCTGAATCAAGGCAGTGGAATAAAGGCAATGCTGAACTGTATTGAAAGAGGAATTGAGTTGGTGATGATATACTTTGCTTGTAAGACTTCCACCTTGAAGTCTGTGTTTTGGCACTTGAGATTTTATTCAGCGAATGACTAGTAAAATGGTACATTCCATGTAGGATAACGCATAGCAGAAAGTCTTCTAACGTGTAGTTGGTGGAGATATGTTTTTTTTTAAGGAAAACTGGGGCCTATCATGTTATATTTGTGCACGCATTTGTGAAGCGCCACCGACGTCGCCATCTAGCTGTGTCTATACGCTTGGTATGTGGTTAGGGGGTTAGGGTTATGCCCGGTAAGTGATTAGGGCGTTATGGGCTTAGGGTTAGGACATGGGAGTTAGGGACTTAGGGCTAGGGAGTGAGGTTGAGGGGGTTAGCGTTAGGAAGTGAGGGTTAGGAAGTGAGGTTTAAGGGGTTATGGTTAGTGGGTTGTGGTGCACGCTTCCACAAATTCGTACATGCCTACATATAACAGGATAGATCCAAAACTGGTAATATGGCACTCGGTTAATAGACAATATGGGTCAAATTGCAAAATGCCATTACATCAAGATTAGAAAGACCACATTTATTATGCATATTCACTTTTAAATATATTACTTTTGTTCTTATGCATATATTAAATACATGCACCATCACTCATGTTTCCTTGAATGTATTCAGCTGAGTATAAAGAGGAAAATATATTATAAAGGCAGAGACAAAGCTACGAGTATTTGGACAAAGCTACGAGTATTTGGACAAAGCTACGAGGTTAAAGGCTTGTATGTAATGAGATAAAAAATCCTCCCACTTTCTATTGAGCTTCTGTTGACCATCAGTCATACATAGGAGCGTTGCGTAGGCCACCAGATTGTCAAAAAGTGGAGTTCAATGCAGCATCCAACCACAAGGTGAATCATCCAGGTTCCTAAGAATGAGTAAAATATAGAGATAAGACCAGATCTATTAACACCTTTTGTTCTTCATTGATCTAGAACGTTTATGTGTCTAATAAACTTTGGCTTACTTGTTCATATATTTGTCTGAAATATAGCTAGATAAAATTAAATAATGCTGCACATGTATAGAGGCATAGAGTATATTGGTAGACTATAAAGTAGTAATATTTATGTGGAAAATTAAATGTATTTAACTGCTATTTATTCAATTTTTCTTTATTGTGTTTCAGTTCTTAATATATATATCTAAATGCACTGTACATTGACAATATATATTAATAATTCAAGGTACGTTTACCGGACAAATAGAACATGGTGTGAAATATATATACATCGTTATGTTAAAATAGACTTTGGTATAGCTAATATCGTCTATATAAAGAAAACTTTGTTGCATCTTCGTGACAAAATGAAGATGTTAAAACAAGAACGCTTGGTGTTCGCAGAGGAAGTAAAATTAATGGCTGAATCATTTAGTTGCTCCCTAGGGATATGGTGGGAGCTAGAATTTCCAATAATTAATTATCTAATTTGTTTGTTAATGTAATTACCAAAATTCTTCTTCAGTAAAGTAAAATCCAATGCATGCATAAATTGTAGTTTTCCGGCATTTCCTTTTTATAGATAATTTTTGCATTTTTAAAAGAAAAGTCTTATACTGTAAAAACTAAGCATCTTGTACATTATTATCTTACCTAGCAACTTGCTCGTCAAAAATGACTAGGCAATAAAAAAAAGTGTTGAAATGCTGTTTGTCACCCAATAAGTCTACTGCGTGCCTCAACTGCTCGCCTCGCTTTGTGAGGCTTGCAGTGCAATGAGCACCTTCACATGTCGCATAGAGCGCCTTAGTCCCGCGTGTGGGCTTCCGAAAATGTATCAAGTGTCAGAGCATAATAAAGTGATTTAAATGTTTAACTGCTTTGAGTGTCCTATCCCTGTCAGCCAATGAGCATTTTGTACCTAATATGCAGCAAACAATATCCTGAAGAGCTAACAATCTTTTTGTTTAGGTGGGAGAACCTCCATTTCAACAGCGTAATGCAGTTAACTGCGTATTTTTGCAACCTTGTGGGGGGGTTTCTAAGTGCTGCGTCCCTCAACTGCTTGCAGCCTAATGCAATCCCGTGTTTCCTAAGTGCTTGTAGCCTAAGTCCTGCGTGCTTCAATGCCTCAACTGCTTGCCTTGCTTTGCAAGGCTCGCAGGAGCGCCTTTGGCGCTCATTTCTGCTAAGTCCTACGTTTTTCAATGCCTCAACTGCTTGCCTCACTTTGCGAAGCTCGCAGGCGGCGCTCATTTCCTAAGTACTGCGAGTTTCAATGCCTCCACTGTTCGCCTCGCTATTCGAGGCTCGCAGGCAATGAGCCCCTTTGGCACTCATCGCCTAATTCGTGCGAGGTCGGAAGATTTCGGTGCCTCAACGGCTCGCCTTCCTATGCGAGGCTCGCAAACGTGATGACGTAACCGTAGTTTGACAACTGATTATATAAGATCTCACACTAACAAATTCTAATAATCTGTGATTATAACAAAATGTTCTAAAGGGTGTACTTCATTCCTCTATTGCAGCACCAATCAATGTAAGTGCTGGTTAGTCATTTACCCTAGGTTGGTAATTAAGCAGAATTATGCTATTTTTGTGGGAGGGGGTAGGAGCCATCAATGTGCAATTTTTATTTTAACTGCTTAACTAACTTAAATAACATGTAAAAATGAAAGAACCACTACACAATGGAATTAAATACTGTATATGTATTTGAAAACTTTGAGTCTAATTAGAGCATAAGTAAAAAGTAATAGTATTAGAAAAAAAACATATATTTTAAGGATTCCTGTAGGACCCTTGAAATGTTTTTGATACATTGGTGGGCGTTATATGTGTTTCTTGCGATCTTTAGTCGCATTTTTTAATATAATTTCCTGCTTCTGGGCCAGTGAAGGGGAAGTCATATGGTGTCAATTTCAATCTTATCCTATTATCCTATTTTCAATCTTTTCCTATTCTGCCTGTTTCCTCGTCTTCCACCCGCCCTCCTTCTACTGATAAGTATAAACACTCCCCGTCCCCATCATCCAGCTCATAGATGATTTAGATACAAACATATTCCTGTACTCATATACAATCTACAGAGTCTTAAAAAATTCACAATATTCCCCAAAAATATTTTACATCCATGGCGAACACATCTGCTAATTTTGTTAGTTTGGTACATACTTGCCAATCCTTTTTTCTTTAACTGCTCTGGTCTTTTATGAATCCAATTCTAAATTAATTACTGTATATAATGTTTGAAATGGCTATTTCTTTTTAGTTTCATCACATATTGATCACATTGTAATTTTACTATATGACTGACAGATGATCAATTTAGATAAAAATGATCACAACTCCAAAAATGGTCAACAGGCCAATCAATGTAAGTGCTTTTCAAGTTAAATTAATTTTAGTTAAAAATTAAAGGGGCAGTGAAATTTTTCTTGCATCTGAGATAAACATTGCAGGAAAAAAATATTAAAATGTTTAACGGATCTGAGGGCTTGCTACTGAGCCAGTGAGTAGAGGCATACAGTGTGTGTGTGTATGTATGTATGTATGTATGTATGTGTATATATATATATATATAATATATATATATATATATATATATATATATATATATATATATATATACATATTACACACACACAGTGCCTTGCAAAAGTATCCCCCCCCCCCATGACTTTTTACCTATTTTGTTACATTACAGCCTTAAGTTCAATGTTTTGTTAATCTGAATTTTATGTGATGGGTCAGAACACAATAGTCTAAGTTGCTGAAGTGAAATGAGAAAAATATATACATTAAACTATTTTTTAGAAATATAAAACAGAAAATTGGCATGTGCGTATGTATTCACCTCCTGTTATGAAGCCTATAAAAAGCTCTGGTGCAACCAATTACCTTCAGAAGTCACATAATTAGTGAAATGATGCCCACCTGTGTGCAATTTAAGTGTCACATGATCTGCCATTACATATACACAACTGAAAGGCCTCAGAGGCTATAACACCTAAACAAGAGGCACCACTAACCCAAACACTGCCATTAAGACCAAAGAACTCTCCAAACAAGTAAGGGACAATGTTGTTGAGAAGTACAAGTCAGGGTTTGGTATAAAAAAAGATATCTAAATCATTGATGATCCCCAGGAGCACCATCAAATCTATCATAACCAAATGGAAAGAACATGGCACAACCGCAAACCAGCCAAGAGACGGTCACCCATCAAAACTCACAGACCGGGCAAGGAGGGCATGAATCACTGAGGCAGCACAGAGACCTATGATAACCCTGGAGGAGCTGCAGAGTTCAACAGCAGAGACTGGAGTATCTGTACATAGGGCGACAATAACCCATACGCTCCATAGAGTTGGGCTTTATGGCAGAGTGGCCAGAAGAAAGCTGTTACTTTCAGTAAGAAAATATGTAATATTTAAGATTTATTTTCTTTCACAAAACAACTACTTACAGACCCAGAATTGACTTAATATTATTAAGTATTAATTAAGCAAGGAATGCATTCCTTTATCGAACATTAATTTTAAATCATAAAAGTTCTACCTATAGTTTTCCCTTGCTGTATAATCCTATTCCTAATTTATTGGAAGGCTCAAATTTTGGTTGTACTACACAAGAACTGCGAAAAGGCATGTGGGAGACTCCCAAAATGTATGGAGGAAGGTGCTCTGGTCTGATGAGACTAAAATGTAACTTTTCGGCCATCAAAGCAAATGCTATGTCTGGCGCAAACCCAACACATCACATCACCCAAAGAACACCATCCCCACAATGAAACATGGTGGTGCAGCATCATGCTGTGGGGATGTTTTTCAGCAGCCGGGACTGGGAAAGATGGATGGTGCTAAATACAGGGATATTCTTGAGCAAAACCTGTACCACTCTGAGGCTAGGACGGAGGTTCACCTTCCAGCAGGACAATGATCCCAAACACACTGCTAAAGCAACACTTGAGTGGTTTAAGGGTAAACATGTAAATGTGTTGGAAGCGCAAACCATCCAACTTGAAGGAGCTGGAGCAGTTTTGCAAGGAGGAATGGGCAAAAATCCCAGTGGTAAGATGTGGCAAGCTCATAGAGATTTATCCAAATTGACTTGGAGCTGTGATTGCCGCAAAAGCTGGCTCTACAAAGTATTGACTTTAGGGGGGTGAATAGTTATGCACATTGACTTTTTCTGTTATTTTGTCCTATTTGTTGTTTGCTTCACAATAAAAAAAAAAAAAAAACATCTCCAAAGTTGCGGGCATGTTCTGTAAATTAAATGATGCAAATCTCAAACAATCCATGTTAATTCCAGGTTGTGAGGCAACAAAAGAAAAAAATGCCAAGGGGGGGTGAATACTTTTGCAAGGCACCGTGTATGTGTTTTTTCATGCAAAAGCAACTTTGGTATTGTTAGACCATACTTCCCTTCTTTTTTTCTTTTTTTTTAACGCATGAAAGGTGCCCCTTTAATTAACACTAACAATATGTGTGCAAATAGCAGCAAAGAATTGCTTTAGCCAGGAATTATAATTAAAAAAAATATCTAAATAAAGGCTTCTGCTGCACTTCTCTCCTAAGCCTCTCATTATCCTGAGCCCTACTGACCAGAAAAACAGTTTAATAAAAACTGCATTTATCATGAAGGCCAGATTACATGGAGCATGCTCACTATAGGATTATATCCATATTTCCCTTATCTTGCAGAGCTCAATATCATCCATTTTAAAATGTATTCTATAGCATTTCTTTATTGCTGTTTGTACATTTTGTTAATGTTAATCTTAATGGTGAAATAAAAAAAAATCGATTTAACTTTAAAAAACTTACACTGGCCCTTTTTTTCTCAATCAATTTGGTAAATAAAAGGGTGTATTATGAATTATGTTTATACTAGTAAAATATTGAATGTTAAAAAATGTATTTAATGAACTGCTGCAAGATTGTCTTAGTTGCAGGTACTGTAAACAACTTTGGGTGTTAGAATGCAAAGAGTACAATAAGTAACCTAACGGAAAATGTGAGATCATTGGAATTTCAATTATGTTTTTTTTTATATTGATAGGATTGGAATATCAAATATAGTGGCATAGGCCCTCATTCAATTGCAATTTGGCCAATTGAATAGGGGTATAAATAAGCACATAACATATTTTTTTTAAATAAGTTTTTAGTTGGTGAAAACCTTGCTTATGGATATATTATTACTAACAAAAAACTTATTTAAAAAAAATATGTTATGTGCTTATTTAGACCCCTATTCAATTGGCCACATTGCAATTGAATGAGGGCCATAGTCATTCCTTGCTGCCTGTTAATATTATGTCCAACCTAAAATTTAGGAGCCACAATACAGTGTTCAGAGCTGAGACCACCAACACATTCAGTTTTCAGCTCACTGACAATCTATTGAAAATGCATAGGTAAATAATTTCTCAACTGACAGATGTCTATGCATAAATACTTATTTTTGTTTCCATTACTACTGTATTTTGGGATGTACACTGACCCATATTGTAAGTGAAACAAAATAGCAAAAACATCAGTGGCACTTATCTGAGAATGAATAACACTTAGGTAGGATTGTTCTATATGCCTGGTAACCTTCGGGAGAACAACTTTTTTTTCACTTGTACCATTCACAGGGGAGAACTTTCTTATTCCATATCAGTTTGTTCTTTTAAGAGTGATCCAGCCCCAAAATGCCAGGCAATTCTCTCCTGAACAGGAGAAAGCACAACATAGACATTCCAGTCTCTCTTTGGTCTCATTAGTGAGGTATAGCTACACTCCCAGAGAAGCAATGAGCCACGTCTGAAGACCCCTAAGACCCCTAGAGAGACCAATCCCTAAGGGTCATTTACCATTTACATACAAAGTGAAAAAGCAATCTGAGGTGCTCAATCTGAAAAGGAGCAACAACTAAGGTTTGTTTTACAGGCCTGGTAACCTACAAATGATGAAATTACTTTCTGCTGGTTTTAAAGTAAATGAATAGCAAACACGCACAGAAGGTAATCCGTAAAATGTAGAGAACCACTATCAAGAATGGAGAGCTTTCTATCAAGTGGGAGATGTCTTGATACATTTTAATGAATAGTCTATGGACTAATATAATAATTTCAGACCTTACCTGTGAGTGCACCCATTTCTGTGCAATTTCTCCATCTTATCAGGCTGTAGGCAAAATACTGCATGTTGTGAAGCTGCATTTGCAGCTTCAACCTATGTTTGTTTCTACTTTTTGACTCTGTTTAACATAATATGGCTGTGCTCCTAAACGCACTTTCTGGATGTTACACATTTTAAACCAATCATTATGTCAAAACATGTTGAATATGTGAAACATTACCATAGAGTGGATGGAAATAGTTAAATAAATAATGTTTTGCTTCATAGAAAGGTTCATGTCATATTCAAGTTTCTATGTTACAAAGCCTCTATAAATTACAAGCTTCAAGAAGGATGCAATTAGTCTGAAAATGTCTCCGTGTGTCTTTGCACCATATGTTGGAATGACTTTGACATTCTGGCACCTGATCCTACAATGTCAGAATGATCTCACTGACAAAAAGTAAGACTTGTACCTTAGCACAGGGGATTTAAAAAAGATTTTAAAAAGATGCTATTGTCATATCAAATCATGTGATTGATGGCACAACTTCCAGCATGGATAGGTTTGAAATTGGAAACATGCTGAGGCGTAGTGGGCATGGGGTTTTTATACCTTCCCACATGCTGTATTATAGGCCTTATGTATCGGTCAAGGTCTAATTACAATATCACATCTTGTCTTCCTTGTCCTCTCGCCTCTGGCGATTATTATTATTATTTTTTTTTAATATATCATATAATGTGTGCATCTGTATATGTATGAAAAATAGAATATTGAAGTATAAAGTAATAACTTTTTTATTGTACAATTAATATCAATATAAAACATCTCAAGAACTCAAGTCTGAAGCAATACTTGATAAAGGGAAGTCTAGAGAAAGAGAGGTCCAACCTCATGAAAGCTTGTCTCTTAAAGGCATATTTAATTTTTGATTATGAATGCATCTGATAGAGGAGAATCAATAGTGCATGAAAACATTTTATTTTTTACATGAAAAAAATCCCCAAATAAACATTAATAAACTTACCCTGAAGTTTTCTGGTTGTTGATATTGAGAAGGAATGCCCCTTGAAATTCCAAGCTAAATTAGCATAAAATTCATAATTTTGTTTTGGCCAATCAAGGCAGATATAACATTGTTGGAATGTCTGAAAAGTTAGTCTGCAAAATATCATGGGATGTGCATTCTTTTTTTTTTCCACCACAAGGAAGCAAAGAGGAGCTCAGATATTGCTGCTGTGAATTTCTGTTGTTCGCTTGAAGGCTAATATAGGCTTAAACATACCTAAATGCAGTTTTTCTATTGGTAGGTACACTGTGCATATGTAAGCAGCTCTGGGGGTTTGGAAAACAATAAAATACATATACATCTCTATATAGAATGACTGAATGTAATGTGTGTTTCTGATATAAGAATTATGTGTTTTAACTTTTTCTAATCTTTTTTTTATTTTTATTGATTGTTAGTCCAATGGAAAGTTTTTAGTTTATACTTCAATACTCTATATTTTGCTTCTTCTTCACTGGACTAACAATGCTAATTGAAACGGTGTGTATTCTATTTTCATCCCGAGGCTGAGGAATGACCAGTACAACTCCACACAGCCTCTGCCTCCTATTCAATGAAGCATCATATTTTTGAAAGCATAATTAAAAATGTTATATTAATCTGTATCCTTTATATAAATGATTTTATTGGATAAAAAGCAGGTATATTCAAGAAATGGAAGAAAAATTAAGAGGTCTTGTAGTTTTATGGTACATTCAAATTTGTTCAAGCATGTGAGTATTGGCAAGGAAATATTTAGCTCAGATACCATGTAGGATGCTACCAACAGCTGGGCTGACTGGCTTTTATCTCTCCCACTGGGACATGTACAAAACCACAGAGCTGTTACCAGTAGTGAAGGAGTAAGGTCATCAAAAAAGGAAGCATGGAGATTTGCTGAAAACTAGTACATCAGTGGATGTGTAAATAGATATGAAAAGCATGTGTGCAGAAATGTAAGAACATATGAAATCAATAAGTGTGCCAGGAAAGTAAAACAACAATGTGAGTAAGAACTGATCCCTTCCTCTGTAGGGCCGCCATTATTTTTTGTTTCTGTTATAAATTTGTACAGCTCGGCAGAGTAAATGTTTCTTTTTTTTTTCTTCATTTTTTAAAGGGTCAGTATAATCTGTTTATACATTTTTTTTTTTATTATCATTTTATTTTAAATATTGTGACTTTTGTTTCAAAAATTAGTTTTCTGTTGTAGACAAAATTAACATTAAAGTTTCAGTGGGTAGCGGGGGAACAGGGGTATAGGAACTGGAAGGGGGGATAGGACACATCCCACCCAGATTATATGTTTAGACGGAAGTGCTCCCCCTCACTCTTGCTTCCTGGCCCTTGGGTGCCAGAGTGTATGTATGTGTGTGTATATGTATATGTATATGTGTTATATATAATTATATATATATATATATATATATATATAGTGTTAAGCTCACTGTGAGCGAGATTTGGAAACTGGACAGAAATTGTCAAACATTTGACAGGGCAGATTATTTTTACCTGCTTCTGGAGCAATTGTGTCTAACTCTGACATGTGCATAGAGTTAAATGTATATCTAAGTTTCCCTGTTTTTACCTTTTTTTCCGAGCTAACACATGCTGCTTATATCAGTAACTCACATTACATTGAGTCATTATATACTCTCTATACGTTCTATTTAACATGTAAAATAAAATGTGTTTTCACCCCCCGCCCCCCCAGAGGTGCTTACATAGGCACAGTGTACCTACCAATAGAAACACTGCATTTGGCTACGGATTTTGACCCTTTACTAACATTCAAGCCAGCATCTCAATACAGAGATCTACAGGTCAGTGTCTGGCTCCTCCTGCTTCCTTCTGCATGGGGACTACACATCCATGATTCCTTCCTGCACAAACTGCCATCACAGAGTGTTACAATGTATTCATGAATGTATTCACTGCCTGTGATTGGCCAAAATGTATTCTGAATGTTATGCCAAGTTTAGCAGGGATATGTTAACTGCCTACAAGCTCAAGAGATTTAGCAAACCGGGTGAGTTTGATAATGTTTATTTTTGTATTTTTCATGCAAAATGTTTTTTCATACACTATTGATTCTCCTCTATCAGATGCATTCATAATTCAGGAAACTTAAATATGTCTTTAAATTAAACTGCAGCAAATTATTGGGAGCTCCTCGTGTATATTACAGGCTAAGAAATATCAGTGCTAGGTTGTTGCGTTTTTTTTCTCTCTTGTCATGATGAATGACGAGAGATAGTAGTATAAATATCACAAGTTATATATATCTGGTTACAAAATTATAGTGCGTGTGTATATATAGTACTGGAGAAAAGATTATATTGTAACCGTGTCTCCCACAGTAAAAGTATTAAATGTAGCAAGATCATATATAAATGAATAGAGGTTGCTGATCTTCAAGGATTTTACTTTTATTCAGTTTCTTTAAATAGGTTTTAATTTATTCTGTGTGATTTTAAGATTATATCCCCAGTATCCTTGGTCCTGAAATAGTTCTTGTGCTCATATAGCTTTATGTTCAGAGGACAATGTTAAATTTAGTTTAAACTATATGGATAATTTAAAAAGCCTTAATTGAAAGATTCAACTTGTTTGTTGTGATATTTATTTACCCTCTTAACCTTTTTAATTGGCCTCTGTAGTCTATACATTTTTGTTATACATTTATAAGATCATATACAGTCGACGCTTAGTTATCCGGCATCCATGGGGATTGGTAGGTGCCGGATAAATGTAGTTTCTGGTTGCTGGAGAGTCACTATTAAAATAGGCCTAGATTAGCTGCACATAGGATGCTCTGCTAAGTATTTGTCAGTGAGGGCTGTTTTAGCAACAGCAGCTTTCACTCCTCACACGTACGTTCGACTGGAGGGTGCAGTGCTGAACCTGGGGAATGTAACGCCAACGCTGCACTGGCTCAGTCACTCAGAGACATACAGTGGATGAAATCTAGGTGCCTGTAAGCGTTTTGTGGCATGACAACCTGGCTCCTGGCATTTGTTGAGCCCTGTAAATTGTAATTTTTATTTAAAGTACAGTTTTCAAAAAAAAAAATCTGGTTGCTTGAGTTCTGGTTAACTGAGAGTCTATTAAACATTACAACGGGTATTTTCTGTATGACCTATAAATGGTCTTTTAGTATAGAAAAAAGTACATTAAAGTAAGACAGTTGAATAATTTTTTTTTTTTACCCTATTTTTGTTACTGAAAACAGGGGTTCCATGTCTCTTCTACATCAGTGGTAGGCACAGTCCAGGTTCTTCGGTGGTAGGCACAGTCCAGGTTCTTCGGTGGTAGGCACAGTCCAGGTTCTTCGGTGGTAGGCACAGTCCAGGTTCTTCGGTGGTAGGCACAGTCCAGGTTCTTCGGTGGTAGGCACAGTCCAGGTTCTTGCTCTTTGAACACAGATAAATCCATCAGAATCAATGAAACTGCATAACTCTCATGCATTCTAATGCAATAAAACCCAGAATAAATGAGACGTATTAAATTGTTAAACGTTTGGCGGCCCTCCTAGCACAGCAACCACAATTTAACAGGCTCTCCACAAGTCCTTGTTTGCACTTCCTCTCAGTTCACTTATAAGATAATGTTAGATTGAACACTATTTTTTTATAATTGTTTACTGTTAATTTTCTTAATAAAAGAGTTTTTTTTTAATAGAATATAATTTTTTTTATAACATCTAAAACATTCCCCTAAATTCATAAAAGTAAGTTTTTATACTGCATTATGCAAAGTCAGATAATACAAATCAAGAACAGATTCTCACATTCAGTGACACCCCACTTTGTTCTTTGTCATGTAGGTTGTCATGTAGGGTGCCATGTTTCACAGCTGTAGCATAAGGCAACACCCACATGGGAGGGGCTTCACACGATCTGTAGCTCATACTACTTCAAGCTGATAGTGACATGCTGTGTTTCTGCATGCAGCAGCTACACTGGAAGTCCTTGCCCTGTGTGTGGCTCTGTCATGCCTGTGAAATGGGGCACCCTACATGAGAGAGAAAATGAACAAAGAAGGAGGTTCCAGGAGAAAGCAAATCTACTACTTGTAAGAAACCTCAAGAGTAACAAAGTGAATATTTTATATGACAAATGCATGTAGGAAAATAACATTTTCACCTATTTTATATAAAAAAACAAAAAATGCATGAAGCCCCTTTTCCATATCAACATCAAATATAGTTACTACATAAAAACTAAGCATGCTCGAGTTCATTTAATGGATGTTAGGAAATTGCAACCTTGAGTTCATTGCAAATATCTCTACTGGCTACTTAACATCGAAATCCTTCATTTTAATGTTTCTTTAAATACCTATACAGAGAGCTTATCTATGGCATTCTGAGCTTTAGGGACCATTTATATTTTATTCCTGCAGATTTGTTGCTAGTGCAAAAACAGTTACTGCAGTCGCAAAGAGTTCTGCTGAGTCCTCTCCAAAGGCTGTAGATGGAGTTGTTCCCGCTATGAGGTTGATTCTGATGCAAGATCATGCAGTTAGGGGAATCAGGTATTCAGACAGAGTGCTTTGCTAGTTTAATGTTTCATAAAATGATGCTAGTACAATGCATTTTAATAATAGAAAACTATCAGAGAGAGATCTATGAATACCAAAGGGAATCTGTATGATTTATTGGATGGATATAAACATTTGACTAGTTGGGGTTCGGCATTACAGTATCTGACATTCACAGTTGCTATCCTTGTCAAGGGAAACCTTACATTTCTGTAAATTAATTCTTCCATGGCACGTGTTTTTTGGAGTTTTTTTTAAGTTAATTGGTGCTCAGATAGCCTTAAGGTTTGGACTGGCTAGCAAATGTAATCGACGGGCAGTCCATCCAATTACAATAGATTCATACTCTATGTATAAGGGGTCCCGGCTTTTACTTTAATGAGCTACTTCTTATCAATCAAAACCTTTTATGAAATGTCATATTGTAAGGAATAAAACTGATGGCAAGTTTTTATATCACATTGAAGGAAATAACAGATTTCAAGCTCTTCTAGTATACTATAAGAAGAAACTGCTTGGAACTTCTAGATTAAATAAAGCTATACTTGAAACAATTTTGCCACTTAGTTGCAGAATCATTATTTTATACAGTAGTACCTCAGTATTTGTTGTCAATTGGTTCCAGAAGGCACAACGAGTGGAAAGCTGCGAGTACCAAACAAATTATTTCCATAAGGAAGAATTGACCTCATACAGGTTTAATCGAGTGCCGAGCAAGCTTAGAGTGCGGAAGTATTTTTATTCTTGTTGAAATGCATCTAATCTCAAACTGGACAAGCTTTGGAACTGATGAGTGCCGAGGTACCACTGTATTGCTAAATCCAGACAAAAAAAAAAGTGTGTGTGTGTGTATGTATGTATGTATGTATTATATATATATATATATATAATATATATATATATATATATGATGTACTATTTATTTACTGTACGGTGGAGGGCTTCTTTCACTCTTTTGCCCACCATATATTAAAATGATTGTTGTGGTGAACTACCTCCTCATAAGATCCACAACACAAGCTGAGATCCTGCTCCATGCTGATGATAGTACATCTGTGTTCACATATGAATGTTTAAAACAAGTTTAAAAAACCTATTTCCAGCTCAGAATTCCTAGAAAAAATGATATTACATTGCATTCTGGGAAGCTGAGCTTGGACATGCAAATGTGCCCACAAATACCTCGCTCTTCAATCCATAAACCATTTCAAACCTGGCTTCCTTTAAGCTTATGCCCGCTGCATTACACCCCTTTATGCGAAGCCAAGGTTGGATTATACACAAGCTGAGAATCCTATCCACGTACAGTTTTTTCAAGCTTAGTGGATATCGTCAGCATGGAGCAGGATCTCAGCTTGTGTTGTGGACCTTATGAGTAGGTAGTTAACCACAGCAATCATTTTAATATATGGTGGGCAAAAGTGTGAAAGAAGCCCTCCACCGTACAGTAGTACAGTAAATAAATAGTACATCTGTGATATTATATAGAATATATATATTCTATATAATGTGTGTGTGTGTAATAAAGACATTGGCAAATAATATATTGAACATTATAGATTAACAAATGTAATAAACCATGTTAGTATCTGCTGCCATTGGAGCCTTTTCATCTCCCACTGTTTCCACACACATATGTTGTGCGCTCACTATCTGTTCTTTGATTTCCACTTAATTCAACTCTCTATCTGATGCAGTAACTGTTACTATTTTGCTATGTAAGAACAGAAGGGTTAAATGTACCATACAGCACTTCTTATGACTCTGGAGGGGGGCACATATGGTGCTTCAAGTAAAATAGGTTGCCCATGACTGAACTAGAGTCTGTCTGCTTAGACTTGCAGATTTTGTTTTCCAAGGAGGTAAGGTGCTTTTCGGAGATCACACACTCTTCCGTATGAACTTTGAACCCAATCATCTGTCTGTGCCCCAAAGAGGATATCTATATTAAGATTCCCCTAGAATCTCGTCTTGATTTTCCCAGCGTATCTCTACTGCATGAGGTAACGTTATGTTCTGTTAAGTGAATGTAACCTTCTCCTGACACAACATACAATACCTGCATGCTAATGACTCTTAACTACAGCCTTTACTTTTGCATCTCATTACTTCCGTGAATCCATTGTTAAGTCAAGGAAAGTAACATCTGATGTTTCTGTCAAAACTACATTACCTTCCTTGACATAACAGCCTTTCTTAAATCTAGGTCATCACAGTTCCATTAACTACTCCTTTGGAAATAATTAGAATACATTTATAATTCCCACTCTATTACACCCTACAAAATCATTTTTAAAGACATATTTAATGCAATTTGACTCCAACTGAATCCAGACCATCACACGGCCTTCCTTCATGTCCTTCGGTGTCCATCAATTAAAACCAACATATCCAATTGTATAATTAGCTTCTAATGTGAAATGACTTGATATCATGTAAAACATACTATGAAAATATTCTTCAGCTTAATAATGTTACAGCAACAAATAACCTAATAAACCCTAACATCTGCAAAAAAGTTTGAGATGTTGCACTTTTCTTCGTTTCTTTGATTGAGATAAATCATATCAATGTAGCTCTTAACTATTAGTATTTAATTTTTTAAGCATATAGTGTTTGGTGTCATGGGGTGGTAAGGTTATACCAGTAGGCTGTTCTGAAAGAAGTGTATAAGAACCCTATCAAGATAGCCTCCTGGGCATATCCTCCCCCCTAAACCTTTAAAAAAAATTGTGCCAGTCCCCAATACATTTAACCCTTTCTGGATTTCTACTTTGTTGTGATGAAGGGTCTTGTGTACCTCCAATGAAGCTATGAGCTATGCCATGTAGGGTCATAGCAGAGAGGTCTGACAAATAACACTCCAATGGAAAATGAACTGGCAACCCACTCCAGTATCTTTGTCATGAAAACCATATGGATAAGCACAACCAGAAACAGATGTGCCTGGTTTCTGCGTACATATAGTCAGTGAGAATAGGACACGACTGAAAGACACTTTTTAAAAGCAAAAAATAATTGTATTTTTTTTAATAGCGATTTTATTGCTAATCCGTTACTAAATAAACAAACAAAACCCTTTTGTATGAGCAATACAGTGGTCCTTCAATATGAACCCTGTTCCCTATATAACTATATAAACGCAATATCTTTTCATACTGCAATAAATAGGCTTCATATAAACATGGATGCAGTTAATAGGTTTCCCTCACTCATGAAGACACCCTCACCAGGTTAATATAACTCCATATGCATACCTCATTACATTAATGGTCTTCAGGAGACTGATAATTAGAAAATTATCAGCTTGGCAAACATATCCGGCCATCTGTACAGTAAAATGAATAAATCAATGTTGCATACATATAGCTTATTTTTTCTCTCAAGGTAACAGTTTAAAGATCTATTTAAAAAAAAAATTGTAGGAACACTGAGCTTGAAAACCAGTGTGCACTGGATAACAAGAATGGAGGTCACAAATGGGAATGGCTGTATAGACGCACTGAGCACTGTTAGATCTGTAGAAAAAAATGCTGGCTATATCAATGGGGGAAATGACAATGCATGCGTGAGGCAACCTGAACAGGGCATTAGGAGACATCATCATAATTAATTTTAATAAAATCAATATTTTAGTGTAAAGAAAAGATAAACATCTTCTGAATCTTTTTTTATGGCTTACCATAACCTGTGGAAGTCTGCAGTCCATTGAGGATCCCATGTAACCCATGTCCTGGTCTTTGTGCATGTTTCCCTACTTCATCTTCCACGCCATACAGGTCATTTTCTGAACCTGCAGTTAGCCTATCACTTGCCTTCCTCCACTGTGCAGACAACTAATAACTCCATAAATAACTAAAAATACAATTATTTGCAACTTTTATATGCCGTTATTCATTGCTTCCATTTCATTGCTTGCTTCTATTTTGTTTTTGTCCATCCTGCTGTCTGTTACTTTCACAGGTGTATGTCCCAGCAAGTTAATGAACTTCCAGTTTGTCCTGCTAATAACAGTGACAGCTGTAACTGCCACATTCCTATTGTGCAGACACTTCCTGTGTATGCAACTTGTATTCAGTTGCTTTGCTGAAGTCAAACTGGTTGTTTTCTTATCTTTTATGCAATTATGTTAGAGACTGTGCATGTTTTGTGTTTTTTTATATATATATATATATATATATTATATATATATATATATATATATATACTAGCAACTTGCCTGTCAAAAATGTCGGGGCATTAAAATTGTAAGGCAGGTAATGCTATTTGCCACTGAGTGTCGAGCAAGCACCGGGTGCGGAATCCTTTTTTTCCTTGTTTAAATACATTGAATACCAAATTTTTCATATTTTTAAATTGGGAAGCCATATAAAAATTAATCGAATATTCATATTAAATATTATATAATACACTCATGACAAGTGTAAGATTTCTAGTTTCCCTGTTCACTGTAGCATTTGATGAAAAAGACTACCGGACTACAATGAGAAATGTTAACCTAGACCAGGGTTGTCCAATTTCGGTCCTGCTGGGCCGCGCACAGGCCTGGATTTGAGGATAGCCATGCTGCACCCAGGTGAGACTCATTTCCTCAGTCAACCTAACTGACTCCTCTGTGCATATAAAGGAAATCCACAAATCCAGGCCTGTGTAAGGCCCCACAGGACCGAAGTTGGACACCCCTGACCTAGACTATTGCCATAGAGGAAAGAGTCTGCATATTCTCAAACATCAGCCATGTACTAAAAATCACAGCACAACTATTAACTGATCAGCCACACAAGCGCCAAAATTAATTTATAAAATAATTTCTAAAAAGCAAGTCGGTACAGAAGATCGGTGCTGCCTGTCTTAAATGCTATTGTCAGTGCTAAGAAGAGAGCTGCCTCCAGGCATTCCCCCATGCTGTATTAACAATCAAAAGATTCTCACCAGTATTTTCGATTGAAAACACAAAGAGAAGAGTGTATCAACTACAACTATAATTAACAAATTAAGAAATCATCACAATCTCTATACAAGATTGTACAAAGCCGTACCGAAACAGCACAGTTCTTTTCATTTATTTTTTTTAAACTCATTTTATCTTTCATTCTGAAGGTAGCTGATTACCCTCTTACTGTTATTACCTATTACGTCGATATTTGCCTCACCCTATTCCTAGGCCCATTAAATCTATAACTGTCCATGTTCTCAGTACTGTTTTTTTTTTATATTATTAAAATATTAAATTAAAGTTTTTTTTTTAGAAATGTAACTTTAAGGATCAGTATTATATAATTGTTTGTTTTCGAGCATAAGCCGACCCAATTATAAGCCGAGGCACCTATTTTAATACAAAATACTGGGAAAACTTAGTGACTCGAGTATAAGCCGAGGGTGGGAAATGTGACCCCTCTTGTGTGCCTGCTGTGCCCCTTTCTTGTGTCTCTTTCCCCCTCTCCCCTCCCTGTGTCTTTCCCTCCCTTATCCCCCTCCTCAACCTCCCTCCTCACTTTACCCCTCTAATTACCTGCCCCTCTCCCTTTCCCCTCACTTACCTTCCATCTGCAGCTTCTCCTCCACTCCTCAGCGCTCCTTACGGCTGCGTCTTGACCCGGCCAATGCTAATGACGTGATGCGCATGTGACGTCACGTCATTAGCATTTGTCGGGTCCCGACGCAGGAGGATGGGGGGTTTAGGATGGGTGGGTTGAGGATGATAAGGGAGGGGGAGGGAAAGAGAGACACGGGGGGAAAGAGACACAGGCTTAGTGACTCGAGTATAAGCCGAGGGGGCCCTTTCAGCCTTTAAAAAAAAAAAAGGGCTGAAAAGCTCGGCTTATACTCGAGTATATACCGTATGTATGTGTGTGTGTGTGTGTGTATATATATATATATTTATATTATATATATATTATATATAATATATAATTACACATACATACACACAAATTAAAAGTGACTAAAATTAACTTTCTTCATCCCATTTTATTGTCATTGACCTTTTTTGACATTTTTCTACTCTGACAAACGTTTTTTATTTTTTAACGTGTTTTCCACCCCCCAGATCTGCTTACATAGGCACAGTGTACCTCCCAGTAGAAACGCTGCATTTAGGTACAGATTATAACCCTTTACTAACCTTCAAGCTAACAGCAGCACAATGCAGAGATCTACAGATCAGTGTCTGGCTCCTCCTGCTTCCTTCTATAGGGGGACTACACATCTCATGATTCTTTCCTGCACAAACTGCCATAACTGATTGTTACAATGTATTAACTGAATGTAACTGGCCAAAACGAATTATGAATTTTATGCTAATTTTAGCAACAATATCCAGGGGTGCTAACAAACAAAAGCAACTGCTTGCAAACTCAAGAGATTTAAGTTTATTTTGGTATTTTTTCATACAACACTTTTTTTAATACACTGCTTATTAATCCATGAAACTTAAATATGCCTTTAAGTGAATATACATTTTAAAATGCACTTGCTGTGAAATGACTAATTGGATAACTGTGACAACAGCCATGAGACGACTGCACTATAGAGGGCTATGAAGTTTGATTGAGAACAGTGGGTCAAAATCAACCCACCAAGGCTACAATGAATAACGCCAGTACAAATACATTTAATTTTAATAATGACATGGCTTGATTAAATAACAAAGACAAGTACAGATGGTATGGTAGATAAAAATATTAGTACTTTTTGTATTGCCTGTGATAATTGATGCAGCTTTAGCATTCACACAATGCAGGCTGATTAATCAAGTAATGTTCATAATTTTGCTGTAGAAATTATAATTTTGTATTACAATAGTTTCTTTTTACCAATATGTATTTAAAGGCATATTCAAGTGAGGTGGGTTATGAATTCATCTTGAAGAGGAGCATTATATAACCCACCTAGCAAAAATGTTTGCAAAAAGAAAAATGTGCTGGGGGTGATGTAGACACCCCCAGAAACAGCCGCTGCGCTATTGGGTACCCTCACATCCTGCGCAGAGCGAGAGCGGTAAAGTCAGCCTTGACGTCACTGCTGCTTCAGATTATCTCTGAGCACAGCTCCGAGGTTTTGGAAGCCATCACTGGAGGGAGGAGGGCGAAGGGTGGGGTAGAGGTAGGATAGCGGCGGCGCAAGTTTCTGTGTGTGTGTCGGTAGTTCACTGGGTTTGGGGCAAGTGATGGGGCAATTCACTGGGAGAGATCACGGGGGCAATTCACTGGGGCTGGGGGAGGTCACAGGGCAGTTCACTGGGGCAGGTGATGGGGGTAATTCGCTAGGGCTGGCGGAAGTCACTGGGCAATTTACTGGGGCTGGAGGGCAATTCACTGGGGCAGGGGGGTTAAAGGGTCAATTCACTGGGGCTGGGGAGGTGATGGGGCAATTCGCTGGGGCTGTGTCGGTTATAGGGGCAATTCACTGGGGCCGGGGTAAGGATCACCTGGGATGTAGATACAACAATCGGTGAACGAAGGGACACAGAGCTTGATCGGGGTATTATAGAAATCCAAAGGAAAGCTGCAGCTCAATTCAGACAAAAAAGAGATACAATGCATTAGTTATGCTTATTTTCCCTGGGATTTTCAGGGGATGTCAACATTAATAGAAAACCGTTTGCAAATGCAAGACATTCAGCAAATTTCAGGGTAACGGTTTAAATGTTTATTTTGGTATTTTTTCATGCAAATATTTTTTTTCATAAACTACTAATTGTCCTCTATCAGATGCTTTAATAACCCAGGTCACTTACATATACCTTTTTAACTTGATTTGACATGGTTGGTATTTCTATTTAAAATGGTAGTTTCAAAAAGAAAGAAAAGTAAGTGAGGTGGAACAATTGTAGTTTTCTATTACCAAATAGACCTTCTATGCTGGGGATTTCAGTAAATCCTTAGTAGAAACATTTTGACATTTACAGAAATATCAACTACCTAATGCGGTGTAAAAGAGGGAGATATTTTAAGTAAGTCTTTCTGTTGTAACTGTATATCTATCTATATGACTGACTTTTTCTTTGTCTAATTATGCTTGTTGGAGGCTCAGAGCTTCCAAGCATAATTTTTTCAGTGTACTAAAATCATTTTAAAGGACACTGTAAAGCTATATTTTTAGTATACAGTTTTGAAATGCTGAGTCTTCTAGTGAGCAAAATACACTAAATATATATTGCCAAATTATATCCAAGCTATCACCAGGATTGGCTTATTCGACCGCACACCTGTCAGCATATGTGTATTTTTAAGAAGAATTAATGTTGGACCCGGAGACTAATTCAGTGACATGCATATCTCTGCCACTTAGGCACAGCTTTGTCTTATTCCTAGTGTAAAGTAAGGGTTGACTTAACAAAATAAACTGTTGAAAATGTAAAAATGATTAAAACTTTATCATTACAGTTGCTTGCCAGGTAGTATAGAGATGTATAAACAACCTTTTTAATATTCAGTGGTCCTTTAAGGGTCTCTTTAAACTAATAGAAAGTGGATAACCCTTCAGAATTAAAATATTAAAATATTGACAAAATCAGACTATTAAAACATTAGTAGAAGCCGTCCGTCACATTATTCAGCTCTTCTATTACAAAATTGAAGTAAAGGTGTTTATTTAGATGGTACCTGTAAATAATAAATTGGACCACAAGATGCAGCTTGTGCATGTAGCATCTGAGGAAAACCTATGGTCACAGAGGGATTCATGGAATTCAAATGGTTTTGCCTAAAGCAAAGTTATAAGTATTTGCTGACCTGGGATAAGCACTGGGGGACTGTGTGTTGATCTGGTGTTGTATTACTCCAGAAGTCTAGAGGATTTATACATGAAAGAAAGTCTGATGGAGAACCTCCGGAAGACCATATATTCTCTGCAGTATGTAATAAATAATGAGCCTCATGTTTTTTAAAGATTTACATTAGAAATAAAAAACCATAACGGAGCTAAATGGGTCCCATGTCAAAATGTGGTGTTTATTCATAGTCTAGTTAAAATATCCATACATTTCGAATTTCTCCACTAATTGAGATTTGTGGATTTTTTTTTTTGTAATGTTTCCTGTTTTTCTTCTAGTGCATAAACCAACTTATAAATTCCATAAACATTCATATTTGCTATATGTACAGACGTGACCTGATTATTTTTTTGTTTGATTGATGGCGTTTTATAGATTTATTTATTTTCCAGTGGATATTTCTATCTGATTCTTGTGGGAACTCCTAGTGTTATGCCATATCCCCACTTATATAGAATTACATCATGTATTTGTACAGTATATTTATCACACCTCTTCAAATATTCATTAGAGTTATTTTTGGGACAAAACAAATAGAACGGCAAATGGTGATATTGTTAAAAAAAAATCTGCATTTAACTTTTTTTTTTTCAGAATCTTTTATAAGTTTTTTTCCTTATATAGTACAGTAAACTCACGATTTTATCCTGCACTCAACCAACTGGGACTCTCAAGCAAACAGCACCTACCTCCATTCCCTGTTTGACAACTCTCACTTAAGGCCTCATTCAATTGCGATTTGGCAAATTGAATAGGGCTCTATATAAGCACATAGCATATTTTTTTTACAAAAGTTTTTAGTTAGTAAAGATCTTTCTTTTGGATAGAAGCTCACTAACAAAAAACCTGCTCTGTGTTTATATAGAGGCCTATTCAATTGGCCAAATCTCAATTGAATAAGGCCCTTAGTCAGCATTATGTGGCACAACCGTCATCCAAATTGTATTTATTTTTTAAATCAACTTTTTTCTCCCTTTTTTTTTTTTTAGCTTAAAAAATTACTCATTAGTTAGCAGTAGCTGTTTTATAGATAGATTAAGGGTTTTAGGGGGGTTAGGGTTAATTAAATTAGTGACTCTTTAGCAAGCAGCAACTACACTTATCCAGCAATAGGCAATCCCCATAGGTGCCGGATAACGGGGAGTTAACTGTAATTGCAGTGTAGACTGACCATAATCTGTGAATCTTTGTAATGGTTGTGTTGAGCATGTGCACATATAGACATTTTAATGCAATAAAAAAAAGTTTTTGCAATGTTACATCACATTTATCTGCATTTCCTAGTTTAGTTATGGCTGATTTTCAAAATGATTGTGGTCTGGTTATTTTGCTGGCAAGGAAGTATTCATTAATAAGTAGAATTTTTTTTCCTCCTGGTATGCTTTGTTTAATTTTAAGGTTCTGGATGAAAGCTGTTCTGTCTGGTGAATTTGTATTTTACATTTACATTGCAGAATTCTGTAACAGACAATGATATTTCATGGATGCAAACTCCTAATAATTAAAGGTATCATTTGTGTGAGATGATCGGGAGCAACAGCTGTGCAGAAAGCATCAGTTTCTGATATTGTCATGCTACAAACAACTATTAATTAAACTTTAAATGCACGTAATTATAGTGCTTTGTCATTTTTTTGACATGTAGAAAAAAAGCTGGTGTAATCAAGCAAATTAAATATTGTTGTTGCTAATTTATTGTAAGATACATTTAAATATAAACACTGACTCTGTAGTACCATCAGAAACCGAAATTCTTAAATAGTATTATTTGATAAAAGATTTACATGTATAACCCTATGTGATATTGTATTGGGGCCTCATTCTATTATCGGCCTCAGCCGTTGCGGGGCCGCAAGGACCGGCCGCAAGCTCTCCGGCTATTCTATTCCCTCCGGCCGGGGTTTCCGGCAGGCTTGCGGCAGGCATCTTGCTATCTCTTGCGGCCGCTCGCGCGGAGGAAAGCCTTTGATCTAAAACGGCCGCAAGGAAATCGGCCGTAAGAAAAGCCCGGTTGCTATTCTATTGCTCCGGGAACCCTCTCTGCAAGGCTAAAAGCGAGCCGCAGCTTACTTGCAGGAAAAAGGTCCCGCTAGCACCAATTAAGCACATAAAATAGCCCAAATAAAGCCATCCTGCACTTTGAGAAGACTATAAAGGGATTTTAGGTGTTAGAAAAAATAGCACAAATTTCCCTATACTCCAATCCGGAAAATATATATTTTTTTTGATATATGTCAAATATCCATGTAAAACGTCCATAGAGCTTGGAGCACCTCAGACCCGCCCACGCCGCAGCCGGAAAATAAACAGTTAATTTAAACTCGGGTTTGGGCTGATGTGCAAGCTTGAGAGTGGGTTACTTTTAATCCTCATGTACCCCAATATGATCCCTAGCATTTACAGAGCTGTACAGTGCCGTCTTGAATTTATTTTTGACTTTGTAGATTTCTGAGCTTACGGCCGGTTTCAAGATATTCGGCCGGCCGTAAGAGGAGATCCTTGCGGGGCCGTATAACAGAATTGCGAGTTAACAGAACCTCCGCAAGGAATCGCAGCCTTACGGCCGATAATAGAATGAGGCCCTTGATGTGTGGTCTTTTCTTTTTTTTCTGATGGTGTTGTCATATGAATTAATCATGGTGCTAGCACAACCATTGTTTAGTTTGTTAAAAAATATGTTTTTAGGATATATTAATAGTGCAAATTGTTAGAGGGAACTTAAAAAAGGAAGTGAAACCATTATGCTAAACCGATTTAGTTTAAAAAGTTCTTTATCGTTAGATTGTAAGTTTGCGAGTTTTCAATCTTGTGTCAATGCCTCGGAAACAAGCTCAATGTACATTTGATTTTATGCTCAAAAACAGGGCCCCCCATTCTTTACAAGGTGTTAAGTTTGTTTTTTGCCATGTACTCAACCACTGTACAGCGCTACAGAATATGTTGGCACAATATAAATAAAGATAATAATAATAAATAATAATAATTTATAGTTCTCAACATTGAAAATTGAAAGCTACTATCTAACAAACTTATTAAATTGTGATTTGGCCAATTGAATAGGGCTCTATATAAGCACATAGCATTTTTGCTGAATCGCAATTTAATAAGTTTGTAAGTTTCCCTGTTTTTATCTTTTTCTGATCTAATACATGCTGCTTATAGCAGAAACACACATTACATTGAGTCATTCTATACACATACAGATTTATTTTATTTAAAAAATAAAATGTTGTTTTCCACACCCCCAGATCTGCTTACATAGGCACAGTGTACTTGACAATAAAAAAAACTGCGCTTGGGAACGGATTATAACCCTTTACTAACATTCAAACCAGCAGCAGTTTAATGCAGGGATCTACAGATCAGTGTCTCGTTCCTCCTGCTTCCTTCTACACGGGGCCGACACATCCCATGATTCCTTCCTGCACAAACTGCCATCACTGATTGTTACAATGTTTTAAAATGTATTAGCCAACTGTAATTGTCCAAAACAAATTATGAATTTTATGGTAATTTTTAGCAGAGATATCCAGCAGTATTAACTAATAAAAGCAACTAGTTGCAAACTCAAGAGATTTAGCAAACATCAAGGTGAGTTTTTTAATGTTTATTTTGGTATTTGTTTCATACACTAATAATTCTCCTATTTCAGATTCATTCATAATCCAAGAAATTTAAATATGCCTTTTAATATAAAGTGTGAACTTCTCTGGGCGTCATCAAAATGGACTAGATCTCCTATATCATACAACATGACATAAATTAAATTATTTTTCTAAAGAGGAGTTTTTTATTTTATTTGTTTTTTAATTGAATTCATTTAAACATTCTCTATGGAGAGACAACCAAATGCAGTGGTGGTCATTAGGCAAAATATAAACTTTGTGACAAAAAGAAGGACGTTCATGAATGCTAATGAGTTGGTCCTTCCGTCATATTCAAAGATTTCATGGGCATGACGTTCTTTTCAGCTTATGTACTAAAGCAACCAACAATCTGATGATCCTATGCTACATAATGAGCAGAGAATCCCTTCTGGTGAGGCCACATTTGGATGCAGAGTGTCTTATCGTCTGGGTACTCATCTGACCTGCATTGGTTCATAATTTAGGCATATTTGCATATTTATCCAATTTATTCATTTGTGACGTTAGAATTTTTATATTTGATTGATTTTTATTACACATTCATAGAGAGTCTGAGCAAACATGTTTTACCCCAACTCCTAAAATAATGTCCCTTTTCAAAAAACAAGATGTAGTTATCTGAAAATAATCTGTATTGGTGAGTTCAGTGTTTGCTATTTTAAGTATCTGTCTAATTACCTAGGTTATATTTGTCCATTTTTTAAGGGACTCTTAAAATATTCAGTTCCTCTCTGGTTCTTTGTGAATCATGAATATTGTGCATTCGATGCTGCAAACAGCAGTGTTTATCTGTTTTATCATTTTCTGCCTCCGGTACAAAGTTAAATTTAGCCCATACGTTCAGTAGCAACAACTTTCCTTATGTCTATTTTCCCCTACAGAACACTGTGTATACCATTATTTCTGTATAAAAAGAAAATACTGGTTGTTAAAGTGACATCTATGGGTGCTTAGGCAAAAACCATAAAAGGGAAAAATGGCATTGCTTTCAAAGCTTTAACTTGGCAAGATGTTCTGTGACAAACATTATGCTATGAGATGTTATATTGCAACTGGTGCACTGTTTAATTATTTCATTATCTAGCTAATATAAACTCAGTTTATGTTTATTAGTGCAAATTACGTTTGACTCCTTATGTTCTAGGTTTACTTAGCAGTTAGAACTAATCGTATGTAGAACCGTCTCAGATTCACTAAATTGTAAATTGCTTATGCTACAATGTATTTTTTTCTGTAATAATAATAAAGATGTGTATACAGTATTAATTATAATGGTATACAGTTTGTGTAATTTAGGAAATAATTTTTATTTTAATGTGATCTTAAGTAAGGTATAAGTAAGTTAACTTTGTAAAATATGTCGCTATAGACAATAGGGCTGTATACAAACAATATTAAATGTTAAAGGAACATTAAACCATAGAAGTGTCTGCAACCATGGACGAACTCGTGCTAACTACGTCACAAATTTAGCACGTCTCCAGCTACAATAAATTCCATTACCGCTTTTTAGTATGCACAAGTCTGTCACATAAATTAAGAAATTAATTTAATTGGCGACAAATGTACTCCGTCAGCCAATAGGATGGCCCAGTACAATATGGCAGCCCCTATAGACAGAAGAGGAAAAGGCAAAGTAAGATTAAATATTCCATGTTAACATTTTTATCAGTTATTGGCGCATTACTTACATTCTCTATTTGAAATCAACAAGTTTTTTTTTTTTATATGCTTTAGTGGTCTTTTACACACAGGTTCTATTATAAAGCAAATGTCAGGTTTAATAATCATACTTGGGCATTAAACACCTAACTGATGCCCATAGCTGTACAAAGGGAGATGTGCTTTAGAACCTCACACTCCTCTTGTGTCATTGTATTGAGGACATTTTTTATTTTTTAATAACATTTTTGTTTAGCATTTTCTTAAACTTAAATATTTTTTTTTCTGGAATTTTTCATGTCAAAACTTTCCTGAATCTTATATATTGGTATGTCTCATAGGTGAGCAAATACAGTAGGCTCAAGGAACAGAGGTGAGCAATACCCAAAACGCTTTGACCTTCGCAAGAGCTGTATATTGTTGTCCAGGAATAATTTAGTGTTTGCTGCCTAAACGTCAATGCCAATGACCTTGCTTTTTTTTTTTTAGTGTGTAAACTCATTTGTTGTATGGATTTATTTGTCTTCTTCCTTTAAAAAAATAAAGTGGTATGACAAGACCCCCAGCAAATCCCTTTTTTATTACTCCCTATACAACAAATGTTTATGTTGTGTGTTTAATATCGGGCAAATGTTTTCCATCGATCTATATTTAAATGTAGAATTACTATGTTATACATATGTTAAACTTTCAGCGCTTTTTGCACAAATGCTGTTTGAAAATTACAAATGTCCAAATGAAACTGTAGCACATAATCTGATTACCGTACATACCTTTTAAAATTACATATAATGCTATGAAATATGTATCCAGTACAATGTAATTTATAATTATTTTTCTGGGTCAGTTATTTTTATGTGGTGTTTAAAGTAGGATTTATTTACAGGAGATAAATAATAATACTTTCAATGTTTTCCCTTGGTGATCATAAATAATTTGTGTGTATGTATGTGTGTGTATATAATATAATTTTAATTAACTTCCTGGTGACTGGAAATGATTGCATTGAAAATTGCCATTGCAACCTAGCAAATCTTTTTCCGTTCAGTGTTATTCTTTGTTACGAAGAACTGCTAAATCTAATACATTTTAAAAAAAAATCTTTCATGCACTTTCATTTTAAATGCAAGGAATGAAACAGATGACCTCTCTTAGAGCAATCTGCATTAAATGAAATCATTGTACTTGTGATGGATGGTGGGACTGGTCTATCATTATTGATGGAGGAGAGCGCTACAGAGTGGCAAGCGGAGACCTATCCATAGCTCCTATTGGCGTTCTGGCTATGGATATTTCACATCCTTCTGACACAAAACACACCCTTGTAATTGGAGTTTGCTACACTAATCTCACTATACATTCTCTCAATGATAAAATATAAGACAGTGCTAAAGTATGATCAGCTCCCATTACAATAATTCTTCAGTTTGAATGTGGAGCTAAAGGTAAGTTTTAAAAAAATACTTATGTCAAGCTGAGCCTGTCAGAAATGTTTTCATGCGCCCTAATCTACAGATATTCACAGTCTGTTTTGCAGTTCCTCTCATTTATATAACAAGTTAGCTCACTAAAGTTGTAAGGTAGTTGCATTTATATTATTATAAGCATTTAACAATGTGAATGATTAAAGGTATATAGAAAAATGCATTTGATAGAGAATCAGTAGTGTATGCAAACATGTTTTGCATGGAAAAAAAAATCCCCCAAACCTTAATAAATTTACTCTAGAGTTTGTTTGTTTGTTTGTTTTTTGATTTTGAGAAGGAATAACGCTAAATCCTAGCTCAATTAGCATAAAATCCATAATTAGTTTGAGGCAGCTGCAGTTTTTTTTGCAATGTCTGGTGGTCAGTGTTTTGCAGCAAAGCATCATGTGTAGTCTTTTGTTCCCACCACAAGTAAGCAGCTTCAAGCAGTGCTGCTCTGGATATCTGTACTGTGCTGCTGTTGGCTTGAAGGTTAATATATACATACATACATACATACAGTGTCTCTCTTGGTTAGTACCACATGCCTATGTAGGCATGTATGGGGTGTGGAAACCATTTTTTGTGAATAAAATGTATAGAATGACTCCATGTAATGTGTATTTCTGATATAAGCAGTATGTGTTACCTTAGAAAAAGTTAAACACAGGGAAACATGTGTATGTATGTATGTATGTATGTATGTGTGTGTGTGTGTGTGTGTATATATATATATATATATATATATATATATATATATATATATATATATATATATATATATATATATATAATAAATTCACAGGTAAAAATGTGTACAATTAAATAAATGTTTTTTTGTTTTTTTTTAATTTTGCGATATATATATACGCCACACACAAGCGCACACGTAGACATACACATTTTGCAGTACAAGGCATTAGATAGGCACCTAGTTTCCTAGCAGTTATTGTTTAACAGCAGGACTCTATTTAGTACTTTTGTGCTTACTGTGCAAGAAGGCCTCCAAAGGAAGATCAAATTCAGATCACAGCAGTTTGTATAATTACATTTCAGTGACTCAAGCTGGTTTGTGTATTGGATGTTTTAATAGTTTTAACATGAATGACCTGCACCATTCATTACGAACACCTGTTTATGTGCAATGTATTCATGTAAGGTCAATGTGGCTACTCCGTATCTGTAATAGCTTCATTTTTTATGTATTCTGTTAATACCTCGGTGAAGGACAGGGTGGTTGTTATACCATTAGAGTTCATGCAATATTTTAATGAGAATTGCATTTAAAGACATGCGTATGCTGTTATATTTACACTAACCGTGTAATTGTTACTGCCATTGAGTGATTACTCTTTAAAAAATGACTTGAACTAGGTGTAGTGTGAAGCTAAGTAATGTTTAACATTTTTACCTGTACACCTCCAGAGTATAAGCCAACCTCTATGGCTGTTAGGAAAATATTCCTGAGCGTTTTCTGTAAATATGTAAAATACGTATATTTATTTGATGATGAAATCTTCAACATCTTTAGATACCACTGGATGGAGGCTTGAAAGTAATGTGAGAAAACTGTAAATATTTGTAGTATTCCACAAAGAATTGACTTGGTTAGAGACCTTTTTAGATGTTAATTGTGTAGCCGTTGACCCCATGTCAAACTCCTGAAAGTGGTTTAGCCATGTAATGAGTGACATTGACGGACTAGGTTCTGCAGAGCCCATGGCTGGTTTATACAGTTAAAACTTGTTTTTTGATGATTTTTTTTATACTCTGAATGCAAAACATGATGTTGATGAGGATAAAAACTCCAGCTTCTACTCTCTAAACTAGCTATACAGATGACTTGTGCCTAGTGCATCAGTGACAAATGCATTTCAACCTTGTGTCCTAGCTGGTGGATATCCCTTTTTAATTACAGCAGTGCATGATTATATATTATAATATACTAGAATATTGCCCGTCAAAAAATGACGGCAATGAAATTGTAAGTGAGCTAATGCTATTTGGTGTATAATAATAAAAAAACTAATAGATTAATAAAGTAATATACTTTACCCCTTTTTTGAAGTAATATATGCAGGAAGCATTGTGTTGAAGAGCTGGCAATCTGTTTTGATGTTGCTGCAGCATTAGTGGTGTGGAGCTGCTGTGTAAGCGTGATGAATGTGTGTAGTGTAATAGTGTGCGTGCGCGAGACAAAAGCGTTAGCGTAGCTGTGTACTTCCGCATTGTATGAGTTATTGTTCTAAAATGGTGGCTAATGTGTGGTATGCGTCTGTAGCGGAATATCCGTAGCTGTTTTGTGGTGTTTTTTGCGTGTTTCTGGTGGTGTTTTGCGTGCTTAGAGTCCTGTAGCCTCGTTTTCGTTTTGTTCAGCGGCCATTTCTTCTCTCGCTTAGTGAATTTTTTAGTGTCTAAAATCTTTTCTTTTGAGTTAAATTAAGGTGTAACTTCGTTTTTTGAGGTCCTGGATACTCCCTCTTGCTGTAGCTAAGCTTTTTATGTATGTGTTGTGTGTATTTGATGTGTTTTTGATTTTTTGATGTGTGCGGGTTGCGGCCGATTTTTGCAAGGTCGTAATTGCTCGTAACGTGTCTCGTATTTTGTTTGCGTTACGACGCAAAGTTTGCGAGGGTCGCAGTTGCTGGCAAGGAGCGCCTTCGGCCCTCGTATGCTCACAACTATATATATATATATATATATATATATATATATATATATATATATATATATATATATATATATATATATATAAAAAATATAAATTGGCAACTTGCCCGTCAAAAGTGACGGCAATAAAAATTGAAGCCTGGCAATGGTGTTTGTCACACATTGCGAGCAAAGCGTGACGACAACTCAGTTTGACAACTATTATTCAGTAGTTGGACTGCGCTTTAGGGCTTGCCTTCTGCCAGCCAATGAGATCTACAGACTAAATTAGTATCTCTGCACTTCCTGTTAGTTTCAGTGATGCTTAAACAGGTTTTTCTTGATATTTTTTCATGCAAAAAAATGCCTGAAAATAAGAGGTGTGCTCCCTCCGTTTTTAAAGAGCATGGTTGTGCTTTCAGTTATTGGCCCAACACTGGGAGATCTCTGTTATGCAAGGAGATAGCTCCCTAATATTTGTTATTTTATGAAGTTTATATAATTTTTTGGAGAGACCTCTTCCCACTTTAGTAAAACATAGGGGATTTAATGATGTCTCCTCACTAGACAACTTTGATGTATTGGGGTTAATGCGATAAGTTCTTGTATATTATACTATCAACTATTTTACAGGTAAAGGATAGCAACAGTGTTTTTCCTGAATTAACAACTGAAATCTATAGATAGAGATCTCTTTTGCTATTGTCTGAATGACCTGTGGAAAACATGCCAGAAAGAGGTTATTCTACTCTTTGTTTTGTATGAGACGTTGAGTAAGTGCTTCTGTGCTCCGTACATGTGGTTGGCGATTTGTTTAAAATGATTGTATCGCTTTCAAAGGTTGGTTTTTACAAAAGGCTGTACCTCTCTATGTTACCCAAACAGTGGGCATTTGTGGCAGGGCTAAACAACTAAGTTTTGTGGGAGAATATTCGCTAAACCTTGCAAGCATAAGATATTACAATGTAAACATCTTGTTTACAGCACCGGATGTGCAGATACAGATGGGGAGGATATTGTAGGAAATTATAACTTTGTGGTGAAAGTACATTTTAAACCCTGCAAACCTAATAACTTGCCTTTTTATAGTATATTTTTCAAATCTCTAGACACAATATCCGAAATCTGTCAAATAATAAATATATATATATATATATATATATATATATATATATATATATATATATATATAACCATGTGATGTATAAAAAATTAATTCTAATTAAACTACACTACAGAATCTCCAGCTAAATATGTAGTCTATTTCCAGTGTATTGTATTCTAATGTGTGAGGGTATAATAAAAATAAAGATACATAATATATAAATAATAATTTAAAAAGATGCCTGTTATTTAGCTAATCCATGTGTTTTCAGTCTTATAGTTTCAGACTAGCCTGTCTGATGCAGTTAAAAAGAGAAATCTTGCATTGCTTGCTATCAATCGAGGAATTATTTTCTTTTTTTAATATATGTAATGTCTTCAGTGTTAAGGAACATCATGGTACCTTATCAATAAGGATGGTGTACCTATGAATGCAAGGGTTCAGTGGTGGTACACGGATAAGGAATCTGCTTCCACCACTGCGACCTAGGTTTTATTCCAAGTAAGGGAACCAAGAGTTCACACCACCCTGAAGCCATGCAGGGTTGGGCCTGGTCAGTACTGGGATGGGAGACCACCTAGGAATACCAGGAGCTGTATACTGAGGCTCACTGGAGAAGGAAGTAGCAACCCACTCCAGTATCTCTGCCACAATTACCAAGTGGATCAGCATGGTTTGTTGCGGTCCATAAGGTCACAGATAGTCGGACACGACTGAGCGGCACAAACACATTCAAGTGTGTGAGACTATAACAAAAATAAATATACATAAGGTAAATAATTATGTAAAAAGATGCCAAACTAGCTTGTCTGATGTATTTAATCTGAGATTATTTTTTTATCAGAGTATTTTTTTTCTTTTTTTTATGTATCTAATGTCTTCAGTGTTTAGGAATATCATGGTACTTTATGAATAAGAAAGATGTACCCATACATGCATGTCTTAAACCTTTATTCACTGGTCCATGATGTACTGAAAAAGCTGAGTATTATTAATGGCAGGCATGGCTTTTCTTTGGTTTATTTAGATCTTTCCAAGTACAAACACAGAGGGCAACTTGTAGAGCACTGTTTTACCTTACAGGAAATCTAAAATCTAAGCCGCAGTTGCGATCTATATGAAGTGAAATTACCAGAACACAATCAGGAAATAATTGTGACGTTTAATGACATTTTCCAGTCAATTGCAGCCCTTGAGAGATGCTAACCATCACGATTTGAATGATATCATTGCTTGACTACAGGTGGGTCAATGAAAATGACTAGGCCACTGACTGGCTAACTTATCACAAATTGATATCCTTTAATGCAGTTCTGTACATGGCCCTGCAAGACTGTGTCTGAGAACAACTTGGACATTACAACCTTATTGTACACACTCACAGTAATGGAAAAAAACATTTTTTTGGTCATAATTAACTGCTGTTAATAGCAATTTCTTACATGCTGATGTTTATTTTATTTTTTTAAACTAGATTGAATGTTATAACTATGATTAAATTCTGTTTTAATGCGGCGTAGTTTTGATTTGTTCATGTTATATTCACAGTGAAATACTAAAACTAATTGCTGTTTCTCAGCATGTACATGAATTTTGCTTGCAAATTCACATTTTAATCTTGATCAGATTATTTTTTCAGCAGAACCTAAAGCTGACTGTTAATTATCAACATTTTTACTGTAAAGGATTTTCAGGTTGGCATACAGAAATATTGTATTAAAAAATCCAATTAATGAGTAGATATTCTAATACGTGAAACTACTAAAAATCTACCCCTTTAGCAAAACATTGACTTGTGAACCACCATATGCAGTTTCTCAAATATTGTATGAAAAGTTTTGTTTTTAATCCTTATTTCTGGAATATTGATGTAAAATATTTAAAGGACCCTGTACTGCCTTAGCAAGAGGAGATTATTATTTGTATTATGTAATGATCACAAATAAAAACCCTATTTAATAATGGCAATATTCAATGTTAAAGTAATTAAAGGACCACTGCACAATGAAAAATAAGCCTGACACAGAGAATAAATAAACATGAAAAAATGTAAGCCTAAAGAGATGTTGTTGGAGTGAATGATGAAGGGGTCTGTTTCTGTGAGAGGGAATGGGCGTTGTCGATTTCAACCTCACCCAATGGCTCTCTGTTCCCTCCGTCCCTTCTGTATCCCGCTGACAGCCAAAACATACACCCTCATGGTTCAACTCTGAGGAAGTGATGTCACAAACTCAAAATGGATTTCTGTATTCATACATTCAGATTTTCGCAAAATATATTTTGTCCGAGGAATTTTTGTTGTTGTGTCAAACTTTCTATGAACCACAGCATGACAGGAACATCAGCCACTTCCCCTCTAAGGTCCCTCAAGCTTGTGTTAATTGCTTCAATAACCTCATCTATCCATCTCTATCCCTGTCGTCCCCTTCTTTGTGTGCTTTTCATTTTTCCCAGCATCAGTCTTCTCTAGGGATTCCTGTTTTCTAATGTTATGGCCAAAATGTTTGATCTTTCGCCTCGTGATCAAACCTTCCAGTTTAGCTAAATTTTGTGCAGTATTGATTGAATTATAATACTATAGAAAACTTCTTAGAGTCCCTTGGTCACAAGAATATACAATCAAATATATCAATTCTATGGCGCTCAGCCTTCTTTAAGGCCAGCTCTCCCATATGTATGTTACTACTGGGAATGCCATAGTTCCAACTATGTGGACCTTTTTTGAACGTGTAATATCTATACTTTTTAATAGCTTGTTAGCTTGTCCAGACTTGCCATAGCTCTTCTCGCCTGAAACAAATGTCTTTTTAGTTTCATGGCTGCAGAGATTGTGTAACCCAGGAAAATAAAGTCTTTCACTGCCTTCACTTCTTCCCTATCTATTTTGCGGGAACTGACATTGCCATTTGCAGTAACCTTTTTTAACACTGAGCAGCATACCAGTTTCTGCCCTCATCAATAGGCCCTTTTTAGTTCCTTCTCACTTTCAGCCATCAGAGTAGTATCACCCCCATATCTGAGGTTTTGATATTTCTGGCAGCAATATTAATTCCGGCTTTAGATTTGACCAGCCCAGACTTATGCAGGATATTGAATAAAGTGACAATATTTAACCTTGTTGCACTCCTTTCCTGATCTTATCAGGTTTTGACAGGATCGTCTTCGTCCACGTACAGATTCCCCAGGAGGCATCTGAGATGATCTGGTACCCTCCTCTCTTTAGGAACTTGCCATGTTTTGTCTTGATACACACACAGTCAAGGGCTTTAGAATAGACTATGAAGCAGAAGTAAATGTTTTTTTTTCTCTCTTGCTCTCTCTATTATCCAGCGGACATTGGCAATTTGATCTCTTGTGCCTCTGTGAAACCCGGCTTGAACATCTTTTACTTCTCTGTCCATATATTGTTGAAGTGAGTTTGCAGAATCCTAATCATCACCTTGCTGGCATGTGAAATTAGTGCAATTGTTTGATAATTGGAGCACTCTTTGGCAGTGCCTGTTTTTGGGGTTGGGATGTATACTGACCTTTTTCCAGTCCACTGGCCACTGTTGAGGTGTCTACATTTGCTGGCATCATCTTGTAGGTATTTGAACAGTTCAGTTGGGATCCCATCCCCCCCTGCATTCTTGTTATCTGCAAGACTTCCTAGGGCCCATCTCATTAGACAGACTACTGAGGATATCAATGCTGTTACAATAATTTATGTATAGATCTTCCATGTATTGCTGCCACCTCTTCTTTATCTGATCTGCTTCTTTTTAAGACCCTAGCATTTTTGTCTTGTCTGACGTCAACTTTGGCATGAAAGATCCATTTGAGATCCCATTTTTTTTCAAAGATCTCTTGATTATGCCATTTTATTATCTTATTCTATAACTTTACATTGCTCATTATAGAAAGTATATTTGTCTCTTACTATCCTCTGGAATTCTGCATTCAGATAGACAGTCTTTTTGGGTATTGACTGACTTGGCAATATTTGCCCACTCTTCTTTGCAAAAACACTCCAAATCTGTCAGATTGCGAGGGCATATCCTGTGCACAGTCCTCTTCAGATCACCCCACAGATTTTCAATCAGATTCAGGTCTGGGCTCTGGCTGGGCCATTCCAAAACTTTAATCTTCTTCTGGTGAAGCCATTCTTTTGTTGATTTGGATGTATGCTTTGGGTCGTTGTCATGCTGAAAGATGAAGTTCCTCTTCATGTTCAGCTTTCTAGCAGAAGCCTGAAGGTTTTGTGCCAATATTGACTGGTATTTGGAACTGTTCATAATTCCCTCTATCTTAACTAAGGCCCCAGTTCCAGCTGAAGAAAAACAGCCCAAAGCATGATGCTGCCACCACCATGCTTCACTGTGCACATCACCAAAAGAACACCATACCCAGTGTTGTTTTTGCACCAAACAAAGTTCAACCTTGGTTTCATCAGACCATAACACCTTTTCCTACATGCTTTTGGGAGACTTCAGATGTGTTTTTGCAAAATGTAGCCTGGCTTGGATGTTTTTCTTCGTAAGAAAAAGCTTTTGTCTTGCCCTCTACCCCATAGCACGGACATATGAAGAATACAGGAAATTGTTGTCACATGTACCACACAGCCAGTACTTGCCAGATATTCCTGCTGCTCCTTTAATGTTGCTGTAGGCCTCTTGGTTGCCTCCCAGGCCAGTTTTCTTCTCGTCTTTTCATCAATTTTGGATGGAGCGCCAGTTCTTGGTAATGTCGCTGTTGTGCCATATTTTCTCCACTTGATGATGTCTTCACTGTGTTCCATGGTATATCCAATGCCTTGGAAATTCTTTTCTACCCTTCTCCTGACTGATACCTTTTAACAATGAGATCCCTCTGATGCTTTGGAAGCTCTCTGTGGACCATGGCTTTTGCTGTGGGATGCGACTAAGAAAATTTCAGGAAAGACCAACTAGAGCAGCTGAACTTTATTTGGGGTTAATCAGAGGCACTTTAAATGATGGCAGGTGTATGCTGACTCCTATTTAACACGATTTGGAATGTGATTGCTTAATTCTGAACACAGCTACATCCCCAGTTATAAGAGGGTGTGCAGAATTATGCAACCACATTATTTTTATTTTTTATTTTTGTTCCCTCCACCTAAAAGATTTCAGTTGGTTTTTCAATTGAGTTGTACAGTTTATAGGTCACATTAAAGGTGGAAAAAGTTCTGAAATGATTTATCTTTGTCTCATTTTTTTACAGCACAGAAACCTGACATTTTAACAGGGGTGTGTAGACTTTTTTATATCCACTGTATATTGTCCATATGATTTCTATATTGTCCATTTGGTGATGTCTACATGTAGAGGTCCGTCTCTGAGGGCTGTTGGAAAGGAGTGTTTTTATTATGATATATAATACAGTTGTTGGAATTCTCTTGATCTCTGACCTGCTTCATTTTGGTACTCCAAGGTCCAACTCGTCCCGTTAATCCAGAATATCTTTTGGGTTCCCTACTTTTAGATTCCAATCTCCTATGATTAAGTGTAATATCTTTTCTTAGTGTTATACTAGGGAATGTTGCATATCCTCGTAGAGTGTACAACTTCAGTCCTCTTCAGCATCCATGGGTTGGAGCATAGATTTAGATCATTTTGATATTAAATGGCTTTGACTAGATATTAAAACATTTTGTTTCAATTATTGGGTTGTATAGCCACCCTCTGATTGTATGGTATACTCCATTTCATCTGCAGGATTCTTGACCACATAAAGATCTGGTGATTGTGTTTATATATGTATTTATATATAATATATATAAAATGTCCCATCCAAGTCAATTTTTGCTTCCACCAATTCCCAAAATGTCAATGTTTAATCTTGACATCTAGTGTTTGTCCACATTTCAGTTTGCTTAAACAGTGGCTTATATTGTTAATTTTGGTACATTTATGACAAACAGGTGCCCTTCTTAAGACAGCAGTGGCCCTTTAAGGGGTTCTAAGAACAATTAGATTTGACAATAGAAACATTACAATGACTAATTAGCTGCCACACAATAAAAGTTTTTTGCCAATGTAAGACAACATGTTTTCCATGCAATGTCTTTAGTGTTAGGACAAAACAACAACTCTCCTCACTTATAGTGTTGGGAATACTATCAACAGCAGATTTGTCAAAATAAAAAGTACATTTAATGTTAAATAATTGTGTTTTTTTTGTTTGTTTTTTAATCATTGTAGATTTTGGTTATTAATAATGAAGACATAATAAAAAATAATTATAGCTCATTTTGATAGGGCCATTACAGTGATACTTTAACACTCCTGCTGTTTGATGGTGCAAAAGACAAGACTTATGAATTTGCAGCAGTAAACTGGTTTCAGTCGGGGTCCAGTAGAATTTCACACCAGAATAATCTAAATCTTCACTTAACAACATTTTACTAAAGTACAGCTCTACACTTACAAAAAAGACATGAACGTTTTTGCATGTGTTACAAATGGTCTCTCTAAATCTGTGTTGAAAGTCTTTTGGTATGGAACACTGCCCTCAGATACATTTTACACGGACCGCTAGGAAAATGTGGGCTTTATAATGGGATCCAAATGTTAAAAGGACTACTGAAGTGTCATTTATAATCTGTTCTTTTTTCTTTTTTTTTTAAGAATTTGACTTAATAGGGAAAATGTTAGAAATAAAAAGAAATGCAAGGCGGTCTTAATATTGTGGAGCTTGAAGTATGTAATGAAAAATCTGCTAAAATTCATATTTTCTCTAAAATGAATTGACTTTATGCTCATGGCTTACACCGCTGCTAATGTTGTTAGTTTGTTCCAGCACGTCAACCTTTTACCAAAATAAAGTGAACATAAGTAGTATTATGAAAAGCTATAGTCATGGGAATATTCCCTCTTCTTCTTCTTCTCCCTTTTTTTTTTAATGTACAACATTGTTTGTTTAATATTTCTTCATGAATTATGCCAGTTGGCACACTGTACATCCCAATGGAGCAGTGCAGGAGCGAGCGCTGAATCTACTTTAAGTGGAGATCTGTGAATTATTTTTCTTATCAACTTGCTCATCTTAAAGAGCCAATGTTATTATACGTATTTCACATCTTTAAGTAAAAAAGATCAAAAGAACAGCCAAAACGCCACTCCCAAATCTCCTTTGAAGCCAGCAAGAAGTCCGAGCATATCATAGTATGCAGGTATCATTGGCACACAAGTTAGAGCTATACAGCCCATTGGCTAACGTGAGCAAGCCATCAATAGCATTTGTAAGTTCAAAGCAGTTCTTCTGAACACCTTTTAGGACCTTATCTTTTAAAAAAGAAAGACACTATGAAATCTTATCAAATACACTGTCAGAACAAAAAAAATAATTGCTTTCCATGGGTCTTTTATTCTTTCTTTCCCTATGGGTCCAAATCTATGCTTCACTTTTTTCATCTATTGACCTACTTCAAACAACCTTTTTTGTATTGTGGAAAACTGTTTCTTCTACTCCTTTATCAGCATATATAAGCTATGTATTTTGTTTTAATTTCTTTTATTTTTTCTCGTATGGAGTACAGTATAATAAAATATGGGCAGACTTATTGTTTTTGGAATAGTAGTGTAACGTACGAAACATATAAATGAGTTGTAGGTCATTACATAAACCTAATTAGGTTAGTATTAAGTAAGCATATGCAACATATTTTCGTGGTAGTTTTTTACAGTAAAATCTTTTAATCAGTTTTCTTCCCACATTACTGATTTGTGTACCTGTTTTGAGGACACATTCCAGCTTCGCACAGCAATAGGCCAAAAACAAACTTCATAATTATGAGACAAAAAAGGTTGAAACAGCTGTCTGAGTGGGGGCGTTTTCTGGCACTGCATTACTAACCTAGGGCAAGAAATCAAGAGTTACATTATACTGTGTGGGTTCATATGTTTAACTCATTGCTTTTCAAGTCTAATTTTGCGCAAATAGTGCTGCATAATCTGCTTATTTTATAAAAATACTGTGTATAGGTACTTGGGATTCTTTTCACCGGTTGAAATACGGATCCCCCAGTATAAACCCCAACCCATGATAATGTAACAATAAATACTTCAGATACAGACTGGATTTAAAATGGTGTCACAGCTCCATTTATTACCAATTTTTGTTTAACAAAAGAATTATTAATGAAAGAAATGACATGAGGGTTCTTGCCCACTAGAAGGCGTAAACTGCAACTCAAAGAAACCCTGTGCCCCAAGAGTCCTACCACCACCATTACTGGGTACTGCTTCTCAAGCACCATTGTGTGGGAAAGCACCCTCGTTTCCGAGCTGTGACAAGATATCAAAAAAATGTTGTGGTTGAACTAAACCTACGGCCCAAAGCTCTTGCCGATCAAACCAAGGGAGGAAGAGGGGGTATGGCCGTGAGAAAACTAAAAAAAAAAGAAGATGAAGGTCATAAACATAGAATTGTTATGAAATATTGCTCCCTTCCCAGTCTCTCTCCCCTTATTTAACCCCATGAAAAACTACTGAAAAGACATGCTATTCCTACCGGTGGTCAAATCCCACTCTCCTTAATGGAGTTCGGCTGTGTGTTTTACTTATATTGTCTTGCCAATAGAGATTGCATTGGGAAAAAGCAGACAAGAGTCCTATTTGTGTTGTGCCCTATAAATCACGTTTCTCTAAAGAAATAAGCCAATAATGTTCCATTTAATAGAAACCATGGAAGTAAATAAATAATTAATCTATGTTCGACATATAAATTATTATTATTTGGTAGTTTCTTCTATCTTGAACTTATTGGCTGAGTGTTATGAAAAGCACAATTTTGCAATAAGTCTATTGAAATTCCAGCTCTGCTTATTTTAAAAGAACATAAGGCATTGAATGTCTGGTGCATAATGTGAGTTCAAACAAAACAAAGTGCAAAGTGTCATTGATAATGGCAAGAAAAATATCTTACATATGCTAAGTATTACATTAGATATTGGTTGATTTTTGTAATCAGCCTATGGCTTTAGAGACAAATGTCATTCAATACGGATATGCATGTTTGTTTTATCCCTGAATATGGGGGTAGGGTTTATTAATGAAGTAATGAAACCGGGTAGATGAAATCTGAACAAAGATCGGTTTGTATAATTTCATGCAATTTATACTTTTTTAAAGGGCCATGAATTGTTTTACCGCTACAGCTTCCCATTAATGTTCTATAAATGCACTTACTATACTGACAGTTTTTAATATTTTTTGCAGATAAGTTTTGACATTTGTCAACTTTTTATAAAAGATTAAACTCTTCATCTAATTGGCTTTGCAGTTCATATAATCACTCAAGGAAGAGATAGATGAGCAAGAAGTTGACTGTGTCCCATCACAACCAAGGCAGCTAATTGACACAAACTGCTTTAATAAATAATCCTTTTCAGAGTATATATCATGCAACTAATTTTTTAGAAACTTTTTTACTTGTGCTGATGTGTATAGTTATTGTGTTTTTAATATTTTTAAATCCAACTATTATTTCTAGGTGTTTTCTTTATAATGGGACCTATTTCAGTGCGAATCACAATAACATTACATTTCTTTGAGCCATCAAAACCACCAACAATTCAATAACCGATAAAACATTTGCCACTGAGTCACCAAATGAAATCTGGTTATTTGATGACAAATTATATACTGTAACTGTACAGCATAAGTTGTTAGAACAACAGGTGCCCTAGACCAGAAAACACATGGACAATATAAATATTGTTTGAACAAAGCATTATGTTAACCCATATGTGGGAATACAGCAACCTTCCGATGTGAAGATATTACCAAAGTCACATTCGTGGGGGTGTTGTCTTTTATTAAACGTTGTCAGGACAAGGAATCTGGATTTTCAAATTGGAAAGCCGCACACCTAAAGGCTTAAGTTCAGAATGGGATATATATGATTTATTTTCAAATGTGTTAATTTTGTATGTTGTTGTGGTTACATTATAAGCATACTGAATTCCGTCTTCAAGATACTGAATACCATATTCTATTATTTTTTTCCAATAATTATTAGAACACGTTTATATATTAATATACAATTTTTTGTATAATAAGAGTAAATTTAACAGTGAGGTAGAGATTGTCTTAGATGTTCATAAACATTAAAGAGTGATTCACAATTTTTACATTTTTTAATAGGGAAAAGGAATGAGAAGGTGCTGATTATTTGACTAGTGCAGAGGGTCGAGTAGCAGAAGGTTGTTTAAGATATAATTAGGCCGTATCTCTAGAAATACTAGAGAACGGAGTAATCGGCTTGTTTACTTTTGTCCTTCTACTTTAAGGACGAATATATTTGAAGCCAGCCACCTTTCATCCCAGAGCACTTGTCGGGAAAGACGGAAGTAAGGGTGGGGATGAAAGGGAGGCGAATCCCCGTTCTAAAAGTAGTTTGAAATCAAAAGTTTCTGACTTGCTGTCCAGTTCTCTCTCCAGGTTGTTATTTTAAGTCTTGTAACTTCATATTCTATTCTCACATTTGTACAATGAATGAAGCCTTATTTTTTATGACTAAGATACACAAATTTATTCTACCATTGTATTACAAAGTGTTTTTTGGTTTTTTTTCAGTTTCAGGTGTGTGTTTTCTGGTACCCATTCATTTTTAAGTTTAAAACAGCATCATTGTACAGGAAAGAGGTCATAAAGCAAACTAATAGAAAAAAATAAGCCACTGCTGATCCCTGGAGGAATACCATGATATTTTGGTGAAATGTGTGTTTAAAGAAGCTTGTACATCTCTGAAGGAGAAGGCTTTGCAGTTTTGTCATGTAATTGTATACTTCTGAGACTGTGTGGAAATATAAGGTAGGGAAGAAATGCTCTAGTGACATAATCCTCCTCACCCCTGCCTAATAAAAAAGCAAGTATACAACAACATAGATATTAATTATTGCTTATAGAGATACCATATACAGTTACATATCTCAAAAACATGGCATTTTGTCCTAAATCATAGTGCCATCATGCATTAAAGGTTTAAACCTGTAAAACCCACCAATAGCCAGCTTGTCCTTTTAGAAGCCGTTAATACCCAAAGCATTGTTCTGGGTTAAAAAAATGTTTTTTATGGTAAAATATTTTTAATGGGAGATTCTTTGTGACTGGTATTCACATTGTTGTCTTCCTTGCTTGTCAATTTGTGACAGTCCATTGATAAATTGCCTTAATGAACCGGAGTCTTGAGTATAAGCCAAGGAACTAATTTTTAGAAATTGTATATCTACCATCTGCTAGTCTACGTTGTTGGCTATATGCTGCGTGGGTGAGTCATGTCCTGTTTTCTGTCTTAAGACAAATTTAGAACATTTTGGTTGTAACATTTTTCCCAGTCAAAAGTGATGACTATAATACCTTCATTGGAGTGACAAGAAAATTAGTCATAGATAATGTTGTACATTTTGAACAGCTCATAAATCTTAGTGAAAAAATAAGCTGTAATTGTAATTTTCAGGATGAATGTATTTAAGTTCCTTCTTAGAACCAGGATCAATAGTTGTAAGCATAATGACAGGCTCTTAAATAGCTTTCAGACAATGCACCAGGTCTATATAATTAGAGCAGTATTACAAAAAGCTGTTCCTGGGCTTTACTCTGAATTGCAGAGATAGCGGCATTAAAGCCATTATTATTGCTGATAATCATATTCACACATTTAAGCCATTGTATGACTTTTTTTTTTTTACTTTTTATCATGTGGATTTTGTTAAGGTGATGTTAAGGTCTCCTAGAAACCTTAAAGGACCACTGTGGGGCTCTACGTACAGTATTTTTTTTAAGAGCTGCTATTCATAGTGTTTCAAAAAATCATGCAAACTTTCATTTATCTACTATATGCAATTATGCCATAATAGGATCAACCATTTTTGTTTCTGCTAATTTTACTTCTTGAATAGGGGAGAGACTCTGAATTTTAGGGAAGATTGCACTAGCTGCATGGAAATAAAGTAAGTCTAAGCAATTTTAGAAGTCTGAATGGTGAACTCCTTTGTATACCTAGGTGAGATGACAGTTCCTTTAAGGCAGATGACTACAGTAAACCGTTTTTACATAAATATTAAAAACTTTATTTTCCCTTTACTTTCTAAAAAAAAAAAAAAAAAAACATTTTACCGTTTTATTTTTTTATTTTTTTTATTTTTTGTAATTTTATTTATTAAAGGTATGTGGAAGTTTGTTGGATATCATGTGTTATAAGTTTCTCTGATTTGGGCATGTCTCATATGAAATTATTTTTATTGAGATATATATGTAATTCAAAGTACATTGAACATTTCCTGTCTGAACCACACCTCCAAGGCACCTATGTAGGCAGAGAATCCCAACCAATGAGCTGTGTCCTAGCGAATCCTCTGTCAGTATCACAGCCAGTAAAAGGGAGACAGATACATTGTTGTACCTGCCTCTGAAGTATCCACAAATCATTATGGATTTTATGCTAATTTAGCTTGGATTTTCAGGGGTGTTCCATATCAAACTCAACTGCCAGAATGCTGAAGCAATTTTGAAAACTTTTAGGGTAAGTTTTTATTAATGTATTATTTGGGGATTTTTTTCATGCAAATACAATTTTCTTTAGTGATTCTCCTCTATCTGATGAATTCATATTCCATGAAACTTCCACGTACCTTTTTAGGTTTTTAGCTTGTATTATACTTTTTAATCTCAAGGAGACACTAAAGACTAGCGAACTATTGTTCGGATGTAAAATCTCAGATTTATTTGCACCACTTTAACATATTTCAATACACTGTCGTGAAGGAGATTGTAAGACATGAGCAAGTCATTACAGCTGATTATAATGAATTTGTAAATGATCAGGTGTGAATATGAATATATATGACAATAGGATTTAATAAAAATAAAAAATCTGAATTTTAAGTTGACCTCCTCTACAAATGATGTATGTCTTTTTAATAGACTTGAAAGTCAACTGTAAGATAATGTACTAATGGATTGATGTACCTTCACTTTTATTCCTCTAAAATAAGTATGCTTTGTTAATTTGTGTGTGTGTTTGTTGGTGACATTCAGTCATGTCCTACTTTCCACAACCTCATGGACCATAACACAACATCCTGATCCACTCGGTATTCATGGCAGAGATAGTGGAGTGGGCCACAGCATACCGCTCCTGGTATTCCTAAGTGGTCTCCCATCCAAGTACTGACTAGGCCCGTTCTTGGCTTCAGGGTTATGTGACCTCTTGGTTCCTGACAGATATCAAACCCAGGTTGCAGCAGTGAACGCACCAAATCCTAACTACTGGACAAATTCACAGACTGTCCTTTGTACAGTGCCTTGCAAAAGTATACCCACCCCCACCCCCTTGACTTTTTACCTATTTTGTTACATTACAGCCTTCAGTTAGATGTTTTGTTAATCTGAATTTTATGTGATGGATCAGAACACAATAGTCTAAGTTGGTGAAGTGAAATGAGAAAAATATATGAATAAAATTATTTTTTAGAAATAGAAAACAGAAAATTGGCATGTGCGTATGTATTCACCTCCTTTGTTATGAAGCCCATAAAAAGCTCTGGTGCAACCAATTACCTTCAGAAGTCACATAATTAGTGAAATGATGTCCACCTGTGTGCAATCTAAGTGTCACATGATCTGTCATTACATATACACATTTTTTTTTAAAGGCCCCATAGGCTGCAACACCTAAGCAAGAGGCACCACTAACCAAACACTGCCATTAAGACCAAGGAACTCTCCAAACAAGTAAGGGACAATGTTGTTGAGAAGTACAAGTCAGGGTTAGGTTATGAAATATATCCAAATCTTTGATGATCCCAAGGAGCACCATCAAATCTATCATAACCAAATGGAAAGAACAAGGCACAACCGCAAACCTGCCAAGAGACGGACGCCCACCAAAACTCATGGATCGGGCATTAATCCGAGAGGCAGCACAGAGACCTAAGGTAACCCTGGAGGAGCTCCTGAGTTATACAGCAGAGACTGGAATATCTGTAGGACGACAATAATCCGTACGCACCATAGAGTTGTTTTTTATGGCAGAGTGGCTAGAAGAAAGCCATTACTTTCAGCCAAAAACAAAATGGCACGTTTTGAGTTTACAAAAAAGCATGTGGGAGACTCCCAAAATTTATGGAGGAAGGTGCTCTGGTCTGATGAGACTAAAATTGAACTTTTCGGACATCAAAGAAAACGCTATGTCTGGAGCAAACCCAACACATCACATCACCCAAAGAACACCATCCCCACAGTGAAACATGGTGGTGGCAGAATCATTCTGTGTGGATGTTTTTCAGCAGTCGGCACTGGGAAACTGGTCAGAGTTGAGGGAAAGATGGATGGTGCTAAATACAGGGATATTCTTCAGTAAAACCTGTACCGCTCTGTGCGTGATTTGAGGCTAGGACGGAGGTTCACCTTCCAGCAGGACAATGACCCCCAAACACACTGCTAAACCAACACTTAAGTGGTTTAAGGGGAAACATGTAAATGTGTTGAATGGCCTAGAAAAAGCCCAGACCTCAATCCATTAGAAAATATGTGGTCAGACTTAAAGATTGCTGTTCACAAGCGCAAACCATCCAACTTGAAGGAGCTGGAGCCGTTTTGCAATGTGCAAAAATCCCGGTGGTAAGATGTGGCGAGCTCATAGAGACTTATCTAAAGCGACTTGGGAGCTGTGATTGGAGCAAAAGGTATCTCTACGAAGTATTTACTTTAGGGGGGTGAATAGTTATGCACATTGACTTTTTCTGTTATTTTGTCCTATTTGTTGTTTTTGCTTCACAATAAAATAAAACACACAAAAAAAAACGTCTTCAAAGTTGTTGGCATGTTCTGTAAATTAAATGATGCAAATCCTCAAACAATCCATGTTAATTCCAGGTTGTGATTAAACAAAAAACGAAAAATGCCAAGGGGGGGGTGAATACCTTTGCAAGGCACTGTATACATTCTGAAGTCACTGAGTTGTCTATACCTTAAACATATAATTTGCTGTGAATTAAAAAAGAAAAGAAAAAAAAGACTTGAGATAGTAGAGTATAACCATGTAGATTTATTTATTCCCTATCTAGAAGTTCGACACTACTCTCAAAAACACAAAATAAAATTACATATATGTTCCATTGGCACATTTTGATCCCTTTTTATTGAAAAACATTTAAAGGGAATTAATTCCCAAGATCTGGATTTATTATTTGTACATTGCTTTGCTATGGCATTGCTTTGATAACATTATTAGTTACACCAATGTCACAGTTTATTATCTTATTTTAAGGAATTATATGTGTAAAGTTCTGCATTTTCTATTAAAGTGCTATTCAGATATGGTTACTTTTTGAATAAACTCGAAAGTTCGCTCAAGCAGTTCACAAGTATATTATTCGGTTTGGCACGAAACCTTGGCAAACAATTCCTGTTAGATTAATCTATAAGTGCCAGGCACTCAAGCTTGTAATTTGGTGATCTTCGTTTAATGTGGAAAATTAATTAAAAATTAAGACTTGGAGTTCTTGACATTTATTCACTTAATTTGGTTGTTTAGGACTCCTGAAAATCCATGCTTGTAAAACACCTGAGACATTCATTTTTATATACTAACAATATGTAGTTTGTCTTCTTAGATATTCGCATACATAAATAATTGACCTATTTTATATGTGTTGCATTTGCATTCTTCAAAAGAAAATATCCCACTTGTGAGTAGTACTGTTGATAAGGGCATTTTTTATCTTGTATTTGGGCTTGAGGAAAAAAAACAATGAAACATGCTCTGAAAAAGTGTATCGTCTACAAAAAATGATTATTCTATGGAAGTATATTAATGATCTTGTGCAAGGAGAACTGAATGCATGATCTTTTGTGCTTTGAGATTGAACTGAATGCATGATCTTGATTGCAGAGCCGTTTCATTCTTATCATATTTCTAAGAACTTTTGTTAACAAAACGGAATTAACTCCCTGTTCCATCCAAATAAACATCCATACATTTGTTCTCAAGACAACCTTACGTGTGTGTGTTATGTGTTTGGTGGCTGAGCCTGACATATTATGGATCAATAGTGCATTAAATGTTAAAACCTTTTTCTCCACTCTCACAATTTCACATAGGGCAAAACTAGAATAGAATGAAACAGGCACAGGAAAAATAGAGCCAGATCCACTTTAAAATCAATTTTACAATACATCATTCAGAAACATTTTACATAGTTCTTTATTATGCCTGGCCATTGTGACCACATTTATAGAACATATTATTATTGTGTCAAGGTTCCCTATAATAATGTGTTTGTGAATTATTACCATTTTTTTTACTATGTATGAAAGCAAAATCCCAGTTATGACATAGTTTTTAGCAATTGAACCAAAGCCCTAAGTATATAATAGTTTTAAGAAAACATATTGATAATTAGTGACATACTACCCGACTCACTTCTCCAATTGATCCAGCTTCCATTAAAGGCATCTTTAAGTGTCCCTGTTTTTACCTTTCTCTAATCCAACACATGCTAGTTATATCCGAAACATATATTACATGGAGTCATTCTATACAGATACAGATTTTTTTTACATTTCAAAATAAAATTTGTTTTCCACACCCCCATAGCTGCCTACATAGGCACAGTGTACCTACCAATAGAAACACTGCATTTGGGTACGGATTTTATCCCTAAACTAACCTTCAAGCCAACAGCAGCACAAGAGATCCACATAGCAATGTCGGAGATGCTCCTTGTTTCCCTGTGCAGTGGAAAAATAAGACTACACATTCTGTGATGCTTTGCTGTACATCACAGATTGAAACAATGTTCTAGCTGCCTGTGATTGGCCAAAACAAATTGTGAATTTGTATGTTAATTTTTCAGGGGTGTTAACTCTCAATATAAACTGCTAGCAAACTCAAGAGATTTAGCAAACGTTAGGGTAAGTTTAATAATGTTCATTTTGTCATGCAGAAAATGTTTTCATACACTACAGATTCTCCTCTATCAGATGCATTCATAATCCATGAAACTTAAATAAGACTTCAAAATATTGCCTTGAACGAGGATATGATAGTTAATCTTTATTTTTAGAGAACCAAAAGGTTACATTTTTGAATCCTTATGGTTTCAAGAGTCACATTTCCCCCATTTTATAAATCTGATTGATAAAGACATGCAACTTGCAATTTGATATTATTTAATTCAAACTAAAGGAAGAACTTCAAGTTTGTTTTATTGTCTTGAGATATGATAAAAAGAAGTTGCAACCTGTTGTTGGAAATGTATATGTTTTAGTAAGCTGTGATATTATTACAACTAGCTCACATCAATAAAGCAACTGCAGATTGCTGAAATACAAATGCATGTTTTTCTATGACTTTGCAAACCAGTATTGGAAAGTCACTACTGATTAAGAGGACATTGTATTTCCAAATACAGTATCACAGTAATCGTTAGTGACTTTCCAATACTGTATATTGTATTTCCAAATACACTTTGTCCAAATTTTTAACTATACAAACCTTATATTGTTAACTGTAATTTTTTTTTTATTGAAAAATATCTTTATATATATAATTTCAACAAAAATATCAATTAAAAATGGTTTATACATTGTTTGTAACTGTGGACGCAGCACAGGTGTAATAACGGCGCAATAGAAAGCTTAACCTTTATTCATACAACACTTTTTATGCATTACGGTGGAAAAACACAGGGCAATACATAAATCATCCTTTATTCATACAGACATATTTTATGCATTATGGTAAATATACAGCGGCGCAATACATAAATCATTCTTTCTTTATTCATGCATAGAAAACATATCATGTATTTAAGGGTAAAAATACAGCACAATACATGAGTTAACCTATATTCAATTTGCACAGAAAAAAAAATACATGGGTATTTAGGGATGGAGTGAGAATGGGGCTGGGTATGGAGGATATAGAGCAAATGTGGCGAAAGGGGGGCAGTGATGGTGATGGGGCAAGGGACTGAAGTTGAGACGGAAGATTTTTAGGCCTCCTCCTCAGGACTGTCAAGGATGGCATTATTAACTGTGCAATAAAAAAAAAATATTGCTGGATTCTTACTCCTTATCTGTTCTGACCTCTTACATGATTACATAGTCATTATTTAAATATATTATGGTGAGTAGAAAGTTGATTGAAAAACTCTTTACTGTTTATCCAGGGAGGAAAGAAAAGATCATTCCGAGTACACTTTCATGTCTCAAGCAGGCCAAGAGACCCTTTTTTTTTCAACAGAACTTCTCAGTAAACCGTATTTCTACAGTAACTTAAGATTTTGAGTAGTGACATGCAAATGAGGCTCAAAACATGCCACCTTTTTGCCTCAAGCCGACTAACATGGGAATCCATTTAGGACTATGGACCCTTAATCTTAGGCAGGTTTAAGAAGGTAGACCTGGATTAGGGTGCAGTGCCAAAAAACACTCACACTACAGTTTCTCCCTTTTATATGGAGCCTTCATTGTGAGGTTGGCTCTGGCAACTGAGAAATGAGGCTGGAGAGAGCCTCTGACCATAATCTGGACATGACTTCCCATGGTAAGTGGGCCTGACGCAAAAGGTAGGACATTTTGAGCCTCATTTGCTCGTCACTAACCAGAGTCCTTTTCTACAGTAGAAATATGGTTTATTGAGAAGCTCCGTGGAGAAAAAAAAATATTTATTTGCCTGCTTGAGACATGTAAGTGTACTCTGAATACTTAGAGGTCTTGGGAGTCTGTTTAAAAGAAAAAAAAGTTATGTTCACTCTATCCTCTTGAATGTAAAACTAGCTAAGAGATCCAAGTTATTTACAGGGACATTCGGTAACAATCCCATACTGTTCAAATTCACAAGCCGAGCTATGGAAGATCAAAACATATTTTTTATCTATTTTCTGTTTTTAATAAGTATCGTTTAAAATCATTTTTTCATGCAAAATCAAACACTTGAGCTATAGAGTGCCAAACTATCCAAATGCTAAATATACAGCAGAGCCAATAGCTCTACCACCCACATGGTGGATTAATATTTAAGTATATTAATGTTCTGTACTTTTTATAACATACATGTATTTGATACATGATCAGCCTACAGGGATAGAAGACTGCAACAAAAAAAATCCTTGAAAAGATATTTAGCCATTCCTGAGATGAAGTGCTGTACAATGTTACATCTGACCTGGTCATTTGTTCATAAATATATGAATGTTTTTCATTGACCATGAATATGTTTTACTTGAAATAGGAGAGCGTTCTTTATTGGAAGAATTCAATAAATCTAAGGACTTTTAGACTGATTTCATGAATGATATGAATGAGTATTTTATGATTGAAGCTGTGATAATCTATGTACAGCATAGTCAATGGGCTACTTAAACACTGTTATGTTTTTATATTACATTTCCAATATTTTCTGAAGCGCTCTTTAAAGGGACTTTAAAATGAAATCAACTTCCTGTTGAAGAGCATTATATAATTGTGCTAGCAGTTTTTCTTTACAATAAATAGTAAATTTAGAGCGCATGGGAAAGGGATCTATCTTACAGATAACATTGGGGTCTTTATTTTAGACACGGACAAGAAAACTATAATCCTAACTAGCATATCAAAGCGGCTAATTAATGAGGGAGCTGCTCATTTGCATATAAATGCAGCAAATACAAAATGGCATTTTCAAGAATAGATTGATTCACTTTAGAAAAAGATGGCTAGAACAGCATTGAGCTGTTTTTTTCATTCATTTTAAGAACAGTAAATCATTTTAGTCCTTTTAAAACATAGAATGTCATTGCCCACACATAATTTATATTTATCTAAAATGTATTTAAAAGAGCATTAGTGGAGACTTTTATTGCATGGAAATGGAAAACATATAAAAAGGTTAAAAAATACTGTAAATGCAGCTTTGCAGCAATGCCAGCACTACCCAGTAACACATTCTGGTCTGAAGCAGTCACCTGTAGCCAAGCTGCAGGTACATAACTCACCTGGTGCATTTTCCTGACACATCCTAATCAGAATCTAACTTCATAATAAATGCAATATGCAGAGGGATGGAAATGTATTTACATGGCATTTGCCGTTCTCATGTTCTATGAATAGACAATATTTAATGTATATAAATGGATCTTTTCAATGTTTGTCACATCAGTTCTTTATGGTCAAGAAATTCCTATCTTATTTCGGTCTTCCTTAATTCTAATTAGCTTTGCTTGTAATTCCTCACCGAAAGTAAGAACAAGTGTGTAGGGCTGCATTATTTACGGGCCATAAAGAAGCCAGGAGTTCAGCCACTTGTTCTCAAGCAGAAAGCGTCTGAAGTAGTTTGATTGAAACTGATGAATTCACCATCAGATCTCAGAATCCTAGTCTGTCTGCACCGCTCAAGGACACTTCTTAGCTAGAAGAATAGATAAAAACAAATGGCGTTATATACTAAAATATTATATATTCTGCAACCTCTGATCCACTCACATGATGTTAAAGGACCACTGCAGTTCAAGAAAAAAACTGAAGGGACCAACAACCCACTCCACTATCTCTGCCATGAATCAGCATGGTGTGTTATAGTCCATGAGATCACAGAGAGTCAGGCACGACTTAACGACACAAACACACAAGCAAAGGGCATAAAACATTTTTTGGAGAAATATCTCTGTTTATGTATACACATTTTGTGTTTGTTACATCATATACCAAGACTTGGATAATGGGTATGTGTGTTTATATTTATCAGCGGAGAGCGGGCTGGAGGAGGAAGGAACAGACAAATAAAAGCCCTGGATTTCTGATAACTAGATAAGACTGAAATTGTCACCACACCCCTTCCCTTTCACTGGCCCAGAAGCAGACCTATCATAATTCAATACAACCACAGCTCTCCACAAATGTAATTCCCCTCTCAGACACATCATTTCTACCAATGTTTCACGGATCCATCCAAAGTCCTGCAGAGGCATCAAACATTTATTATTGTTTTATTAAAAACTCGCTGTATGACTTTTCCTGATAAATAATGCTGTTAGTCAGATGTAAAATGTTCAACCATATATTTGTTATAAAGCAATGGAATGAAAGGTGTGAGATATTGGCCTATGGGGATTCTTTCAAAAGTAAGGAAGTAAATGAGACTACTGTATATGATTGCTATTTAGTGTAAAAGTGATGGAGACGCTACTTTGGTGTTTTGAGAGAACAACATTTATAGTGATGGAGACAAAATAGTGAGACGTTGATGTATACGTGCAGTAAGCTTGTAATTTTTCATTAACGGATACCTTGATTGAATTTCCTGTACCCATTTTCCTTTATTATTCCCTTGTTTATGGTACTACAGTAAATAGTCGCATTTTTATAAGAAAATAATAATGAAGTGTCATGGTGAGAAGTAGGTAAACTATGGGCCTCATTAAATTCCAGCCTCGTAAATAAGAGGCTTCTACTTAAGCCCTACGTACTGCAAAGTTTCTCTAACTTACAATGCTATTAAATTAGCCCTGCTGCGAGCAACGTATGAGCTACGCAGCAGGGCCGTACGTATCTACACTGCGTTAAAGTTACATGAGGAGTGACAGCCTGCGAGATGATATCGCAGGCTCCCACTCCTCATCAAGTGCTGCGGGGGTCCTAGAAGGGACCTCCGCGGCAGTCCCCCACATAAGCCCTGCTGTGGGGGGGTACTCCAAAACCCCCCCAGGCACCTAAAATTAACCCCCCCTCAATGCGGGGGTCCCCTGTCGGGACCCCCGAAGTGTCCTCACATGAACACCTTGCTGCAGGGGTCCATAGGAACCCCCGCAGCCCCCACACATTAACCCCTTGCAGCGGGGGGTCCCCGATCGGCACCTGATCAGGCCCCCGCTGCATTTAAAACTTTTAAATTACCCGCCGCGGCTCCTTAAAGGGGCCGCGGCACACTATTACCCAATCCCGGCCGCGGCACCTAAAATTAACCCCCCTCTATGCTGGGGGTCCCCATCGGGACCCCCGAAGTGTCCCCACATAAACCCATTGCAGGGGGGGTCCCCGATCGGCACCGATCGTGACCCTGCTGCAATTCAATTTTAAATTTCCCGCCTCGCGGGTCCTCAAAGGACCGTAAAGGTCCTGAAAGGACTCGCACTAAAAATATTAACCCCAGGCAACTATAATTACCCCATTAACTCATGGTGGTCAATACAGACCACCATAAGGCAACTATAATTAACCCATTAACTCATGGTGGTCAATACAGACCACCATAAGGCCTAAATTAACCCATTAACTCATGATGGTCAATACAGACCACCATAAGGCTCTATTTAGCCCCATCAGTCCCATAAGGGTATATTATTACCATTATGGGCCTGTTACATCCCAACATTAACCACATAAGTGCCATGATGGTCCTCAAGGACCATCATGACACTAACTACAAACACTACACTATAACCCACAATAAACCATTTAATCTAAACTAACCCCCCTCTACACTAATCTATTAACACTTACACTACCTACCTACACTACCTACCCCCTAATAAACCTCCCCAACACTCTAATTACAAAAAACCTACAGCACAGAAAACAAAAAACCTACAGTACAAAAAACAAAAAAACAATTACAACCCCACCCCCCACTACAGAAAATAAAAAAATTACACACCTGTAAAGGAAAGACAGATAAACACAATACAATACATACATATAATACATTACATACATTACATACAATACATGACATTACATATAATATATTAAATATAATATATTACATATATATTAAATATAATATATTAAATATAATACATTACATACATTACATACAATACATGACATTATATATAATATATTAAATATAATATATTACATATAATATATTAAATATAATATATAACATATAATATATTACATATAGTACAAATCAAATACCCCCTATCTATCTAACATACAATCTATTTAATTTAAAATAAATCCTAACTATATCAAATACATCCCCCTATCTATCTAATATACAAAAAATCCTAACTACATACACAGACCCTTATTCTAAAATAAAATAAAATAATTACAGTCCTAACTACCCAGACCCTAATTCTAAGCTAAAATCAATAAATTAAGACCACTTACCTTTAAGATGTTGCTTCAGATCACTAACCTATGGGTCAAACAAAAAAACCCGCTGGAAGAGGTTAATGTGGGGGTGCTGCAGGGGTCCTGATAGAGACCCCTGCAGCATGGGGATGTGTATAGGGTGCAGGGGGGAGCCTCACACTGCTGTCTCGGGCTGTTCCGAGGCAGCACGTAGAGGCTTTCGGATCCCTTGCGTGGACTTTTTGTCCACGTAGGGATTCTTATTATATGCGAGACTCATGCATAGATTTAAGGCTACGTAGCTCTCTCGGAGCCTATTCTCGGCCATTTTCTCGCAGTCATATTGCAAAGCAGGCTGCGAGAGATTCGGTACTCGCAAACAGCAGGAAAACTGCCTTTTGCGAGCACCGAGAGAACTACGAGGGAGAATTTAATAGGGCCCTATATTAGCACACACACACACTAAATTAGCAATTGTCTGTCAAGTAAGGACAAAATTGCCTCATTAGTACAGATCCAGTGCACATTATAATACACTTTACCAGAAGGTATTTTCTATGCTATTAAATGAAGACTTGGACTGACAATGTACAGATAAAAGTTAAGTGATGTTGCATTTCTCTTCAATTAATCATCCGCATCACTCATCAAACTGATCCAAATCAAAATCTGTGTCCATAGAAAATATCAGTTTCGGCAATTTTTTTGAAAGAAAGACGATTTAGCAATAAGACGATTTAGCAATACTGCACGTTATGTTGCAATTATTAGAAAATCACAAACTGGTAATATTTCTCATTAGACTTGTCCAAAGCAGAAGAAAATCATAAGAGACAAATGGCCAAAAATTCATATTATCTCTGTAAAAATAAGTGATTAAAAATATAGTGTGACAAGTGGGGAAAAAAGGTTTGAATTTTTTTAGGTGTAGGTCTACTTTCTACTTACTAGCCTATGGGACCGATTCAGTTGCCCAATTCGTAAATTAATACACACTTAAAATCTAAATATTGCTCCATTTTCGGCAAATATTACTTATTGGTACTAAAGAATTCTTAAGTCAATAGAATGCATAGAAACATTTATACAAAAAACACCCAAAGCCAAATTTATGAGTTCAAGGCATTTGCAAGTAGCTAATTGAATATGGCCCTATGTTTGCTTTCAAATTTTGTGAAATAACTTTTTACAACTTATTTCTACTGATCTATCATTTTCCTGCCAACCAGTTGGTAAGATATCCATTTGAAAATTATTAATGGGATAACCTGTATCCACTGTTTGTGCATTCAAACCATGGATTATAATTTTGCAACATTTAGTTTAATATTTATGGTGGTAAGAATAGGTGCTGTAGTTGTGGCAAGGTGTTTATGGGCATGGCTGGCTCTACCCTTTCTGTAAAATAGGCAGTGTTCACGGGCGCCAACTTACAAGGGGCCACGTTAGGCTTGTAAATGTTGCTTTGACTTTGGACCTCAGGTTAAAACAAAGTTCTCTGTCCTGTAGCAACCATTGATGCGTTTGGAATAGGTTCTATTTTACAGCTTTTCTTCGCTTATGTGTCCTTATGTTACTGTTATATAGAATAGCATGGTATTGCTAACTTTATGAATATAGTATATTTGTACCATGAATTGTAAAAATAAAACTTGACCATAACCACACAAAAATTTCCAAGCAGGTGTTAATTTTCCTATAATTGAGACCTATATGGAGAGAAATATCTAAGATGTTGCTCAGGGAGACTGATTTGCTTTAGCTGGCCCTGATGATGGCTTTACTGTTGGAACGTGTGTTAAGATAATACCTATGGCCCAACAAAATTGCAGACCCCAAAGCCACTTTCTGGCAAGCAATCATTGTTGGGCACCCCGAATCCGGGATGGGGATCGGCCTCCATTCTTAGCCCACATATGACTGAAGGCATGTAGGCAAGAACTGTTCCCCATATGAGGACCAGTTGAACTAATATGGTCTGGGAGGTGGCTGGCTCCAGGCCCTACATGCTACCAAAGCACCCCCTGCTGAGTGATCAGTTTGAGTTCCCTGGGCCAGTTGGTGAGGTCCCCAGTGAGTACCCTAGTGAGAAGAAGGTTTTATGTTTTGCACAATGTGAATTTTGCAATGTTTACATATTGTAAAATGTTTAAGCAGACCCTTTTGTTTTATGTGTTATAAAAATTGAGAGTTGTCCACAATAAAGTGGTTTCCTGTTAAAGAAGGTCATTGAGAAAGTGTGATAGCTGTAGTTCTTTCGACGGGAGATAATTAAAACTTCTGCTATCCTTAGTCT